>VZQC01009894.1:158911-340476 GCA_009823505.1 Rhizomys pruinosus
CGGCTTTATTATTTTTATTTTCCTTCTTTCTTTTTTGGTAGACAGCCCCCATTTTCATTACTCTAAACCATCATAAGTTGAGACATCAAAATCAGCAGCATCCCTTAGCAAGCGCTGACACCGAGACTGGGAGAAACGGTGGGTCTCCGAAAGAGAATCAGGAGAGGAGATAAACAAACACCTAATTTTAAGAAAGCCTATGGATTCCCTTTTCTTGAAGGTAAGCAGAAGAAGAAAAAAACGTGAACCTTGGTTGGTTTTTATTATTCTTCTTCTTCAAGACTATAATATAATTTCCTTATCTGTAATAGGCAGAATTTTACCTAAACACATATGAAATCTGAGGATTAATATGTTATTTGGAGGGAGTATATGTCCCCATAAAAATGAGAACAGAATTATATAGTCAAGACACATTACAGATCAAAAACACATTTGGAAAGAATGTGACCCTGTTCACACATCTCCAGAGACCCGCCCTGGATGCATTCAGTTTAAGTCTCTCTGGCACAATGTACCTCTTGTTTATCACCATATGGAAGAAGCGAGGAAAGAACAGACACCAAGAGATTAAAAAAAAAAAAAAAATCCTTCTAAAAATAAAGGCAGCAAATGCAAGGCAAAGAAGGGAAAGTGGAGCGCTTCCTTTCCCAGTGTGCGCAAGAGGCGCAGACTACTTCAGCAGCTGATCCCACCCTCAAAGTACACAGCACACATAAAATAAATACAGGTCACAAAAATTAACAAATCATCATAACTGTCTCATACATCCTGGGCTGGCTGCGGAAAAACAAGATCATTCTGGAATTATATCTGTAAGTATGGGATTTCCTGGACAGCTAATATCCACAAACAATCAAAAGCAGGAGGAACACGGGAAAAAGGCAGCGTTATTTCAAATTTGAGCTGCGAGTCGTGATTTGTAAAGGGCTGAACAGGAACTCGAGTTGAAACCCGACGCGAGCGAATTCTTCTGTGAGGCACTGATGGACACTGTGCTGTTTCTCTTGGCTACGTGGCTGGTTTTTTAGGTCACTGGGTTTTGTGATGCCAAATGAGAATCTCACCATTACAGAAACTTGAGGAATGACAACTAACTTAATCTCTCAATTTAAATAAAATAATAATAAAAAATTTCTAATGATACTTCACTCAAGAGTCAGAGCTTTTTATGAGACCTGTTGCCAATATTAGTGTCTCAGAATGATCTCATCTTTCATCCTGGCTAAATTCCAGCATACAATTTCATTAACCCAGGTACTGCAGGTGATAAAACTCATTTTTCCCTAAAGAGACAGCTAAAAAGTACCAGTTATACATTTATGAAGTACCAGCAATCAAAATTATGGATTTTCTAAAAGGTTTTTAACTACTTTTATTGAAAGGAAAATCGCTGTCTCAGACTTTTGTGACACTATTGCTAATAATAAATTTTACCATTTAGACATGGTCATAATATGGTAGACAGTGTCAATAAAAGTATAAGACAGGATGATCCCGGCTTCTAAGAAAGGCCTGCTAATTACATGCCGGAAATGATCACATGACACCTAAGCTGACTAATGTTTCTTAAAATATCAGAACACACACAATAGAGCCTCTGTAGTTACAGACATCTGCTGTATGTATATATGTTTGCAGCTATATGTAGAATTATCTTCCTAGGTAGACATTCAAAAGTATTTCTAATACTTTCAAGAAATGCAAATTTTAAATTTCATTTGCATTTCTAAATAAGATATGTTTGTTGAAAAAACAAACAAACAATGTGTCCAAATGTTGCTTGCTTCTTTTTCTGAGTGGTAGCACTGGCTTATGTTTGGCAAACTTGTCTAAACTTTTCTAATATTCTATATATCACTAGAGGGCACTGTGGTCTTTACGCCACTTTGACCTCTTCAAGCAGTAGGGAAGGTCTTGAACTTCTGAGCCAAGTCAGAAAGGTTAAAGAAGAAACTTTTTTTTTTTAGAGGAAAAACATTTCTCCCTCTTTGGGAACACCCAGCTTTTATTCTTTTAAAAACAATGGAAGAAAATGCATAATAAGTTGAAAAGTCAAATTTGTAAAAACACAAAGCTCAGTCTGCAATTTTTAAAGCTTTCTTGCTTTAGATCTGACTGGGGAGAGAGACTTTATCCTCATCTTTTGGAGAATGCAAGGCCGATTTGCATACACCCACAATTAAGGCCTGCTACTCCCTCTGCGTGCTCCCACCTCCTGTGCTCACTAGAGGTAATTTCACTGTAAGAACATTCAGGCATGCAAGCCCAAGAGCCACAAATGGGTTTGAAACAATTTATGATATCCGGACTCCTTCACATGTATTAGCATATACCTGGTTTCTTTAACATACACTTTGTTTTTCCAAAACCACAAACATAGTTGCTGGCATCTCATGTGGAAGTGCTTAAGGGGCTGGAAGTTAACACCTTTGTGATCCCTGCAGCCTCTCGGTGGCTGTTAAACAAAAGCCTCTTTGTCGGGGCTTTCTTGAAATGTTTTCTTAACATGTTCCAAGTAGTTTTAGGCAGGGAACTAAAGTAAACAAGATGTTACCATGATAAAAACACGTGTGAAAATACTGCAGAGCACACTTAGTTTCTCTCACATGAAACTCCTCACTGTCTGGAAGAGAAAAATTCACTGAAAAAAAAAAATTTTTTTTTAAGCAAATTACCAGAGAAACGTCTGGTTCTGTTCGTAGCCCTGGACCTTCCGGAGTGGGTCAAAGCTCCATCTCTGGACTCCCTCTTTCAATGCTCCTCTGCGTGTTTTATATTAAGAGCCCACAGAAGACTTCTTTTGCCTTGCATAAATTACATACATCTGACTAAAGGACAAAGGCATTTTGGTTTTGTTTACCTTTGTCTACACAGAGCTTTTTCCACAAGAAATAACCAAAAAGGGGAAAACGATCTTTTCAAATGGAATACAACGTAAGGACACAAAGTGTACTTTTCAAAGGTCTTACACAAGTAATCATATAAAAGACAAACTAGAGGGTTGAAGGTGCTGCTTGGGGCTAGCAGAGTACTGGCCCAGCATGCATCAGGCCATGAGTTCCATCTACAGAACATACATATATATATATATATACACACACACACACACACACACACACATATGTACATATATTTAAATTAAGGGAGAAAGAAATACTTTCTCTCAGCATGCAGGAGGACTTTGCATTACTGAAAATATAGCCTGGTCTAACTGCATATTCCAGGCTAGAAATAGAGCATGTGGTCATAATTTATAACCTTTTGCCCACTCTCTACTTGCCAAAGCATGGTGGGAGTTGATTTTTTTCTTTCTTTTCCTTTTTTGGAGAAAGGGAAGAATGCTAACTCCATTTCTTTATGGTAAAAATAATGATTCAGACAAATTTGGAAAAAGAGAAACTGACTATGGTGGGGTAAGGATGCAAACATGAAGAGCCCCCCCCTCTCTGGAGGCCAAGGGCTTGTTTTTGTTTCCCTGTTCTTGGAGAACACAGAGCAGCGCCCAGCTCTGCCATGCCATTAGAGAGAGCAAGATCAAGTGCAGACCTCATAAACACTAAGGAAGAGCACAGGCACACAAGGACTCCAGGATGATAGTCTTAGAGAGAAGCCAGGTCTGAATACTCAAATTTCAACTTGTTTTGGGAAGCCACAGATTTGAACAGGTAAATAGCCTGAGTGCTGGCTGCAGAGAAAGGCGAGGGGCATATGTATTTGAGCAGTGTTTCTCTCTGACATCAAGGGTCTTGTAGTAGATAAAGTTCAACTTAGGAACAAACCCTGTGGCAGGATCGTAGCAAGGGATCACATCAAGTCTCTGGTATTCACTTACCAATATTATGAATGTTCTTTGGGGGGAAAACATGTTACCTATGCTGACCTGTGGGTCTCCTGCCTTTCTCTGCAAAACATTGCTTCTCACTCATGTGACAGTGACATCTACTACCTGGAGCCACCCAAGACCAAAAAAACAGTAACAGGGCAAAGCCACATTCCTGTCTCACGCCTGAACCTGAGAAGCCAGGTGAGAGAACCCAAGAGACAGGCTGGGCAAAGCCCATGGATGGAGAGGGAGTCACAGGCCATCTCACACATTCTCAAGTACAGCAGCCTCCAGGGCTTTGCATCCACGCAGACAGAATCCAGCAGGGCACACAGCTGGAAATACGGGTCACCAAAAATGTGACCTGAGGTCAGAGTCAGCACACTGGTGTGAGGGGCGTAGCCAGGCTCCGTCCTCATACAGAGTTTGTGTCTGTATGGGGTGACTGGAGGAGGAAGGGTACCTACAAGCACTGCCAAGTCTTAAGTACTGACTCTCTACGATGGCATCCGACCTCAGGATTGGACTGTCTGTCCATCTCATATTATATCAGAGAATAGTTTCTTCCAATGAAAGAAGGTCAAAATAAAAGGTCAAAAATTTCTAGATATTTAACATTGCTGCTTCTAAAATATACTTAAGTAGATGAGAAATGCCAATATTTTTTCAGTGCTTAGTAAAGGGCTATGCATTTCATATGATAAGCCTTTCAATTCTAATAATTCTAAGAGGCCATTAATAATATACCAAAGTACTGTACACATGCTAACAGTGTCTGAAGCTCAAAGATGCTATGAACCTACACAAAAGAACACTGTAAGAGTTTAGGTGGTTTCATTCCTGATCAGTCTTTCCCCCAAAACCTTCTTTCCATCCATTGCCTTAAGGAGAAAGCAATTCATTAATAGAAAGTGCAGCTTCCCCAGGCACAAAAAGGAACAACAGGACTCTAAAACCAAAATTCTTAATAGCGGTGTGACCTTGGCGTGACCTTGGATATCATACTGAACTTCTCTGTGCCCTGGTTGCCTTTACTACATGTTCAAAGTGCTACATTATCCCAATGAGGGAATTGGGAGGATTAGATGAGCTAATATATGTGAATCTGAACTGTGCCTGTTGCATATTTCAGGGCTGTTTGGTTCTACACTATTACTAGAATTGATTAGTGTCAATTTGCTTAGATCATTAGAAATTACTTCTAAAAATGGAGGGGGCTAATAAAAGAGTGAGCCGAGAGAGAGAGAGAGAGAGAGAGAGAGAGAGAGAGAGAGAGAGAGAGAGAGATCCTTCCAGAACCTACCAACTTAGCAGTTTGAGAAGAAATGCTTCAACTATTATTCTCTGATAACAGTGTTATAATTCAAGGGAGCCACATGGCTTTTATCTAAACTGCAAGATGCATGGTGGGTCCCTGTAGTGCAGTCCAAAGAACATGAAGTGGGTTTCACTATAGCTAAATGGATCCATCTCCCTTTAGGGCTATGCAGAGATGTGACTGTGCAAGTTTCCAACATGACTGATTTGTTTTCCACTGTGTTGGGCGAGATCCTGACACCTAAAGACAGGCCTGAATGTCTAAGCACGCAAGTCAGGCTGCAGAGGAAAAATGAGATCCTCAATTAGTAACTCAGGAAAGCACCAAGAAAACGGAGTTCGCGGGGCTTTCTTCCCTGCAGGAACACTCATTTTCAGTTTCTGGAACCAAGCGTCTCACCCCAACCCCAGGTGGTTCATGGTGTGCCTCTGCTCTAGAGGTGGGAATGCCCAGGGAGCCTGGGTCCACTCCTGTGATTGGCTCAACCTGGACCAATGGCGTCTGTACAGGGCTGTCCCTGAGTGGTAGGGAAATGGTATGCAGCATGGAACTGATAATAGTGTGACACATAAACGTGTGCTCAGGCAATGCTCCAAAACCCTGTTGAGACATCTGGATCCTGACAGGCTGGAGGCTAGCTACACTCTTGGGCTTCCCAGTCTATACCAGCTGATTTTCACCCTGCCTTTTTTTTTTTCTTTTTCTTATGTCAGTTCATGTCAAGTTTGTGTAACTGGAAAACAAAGTCTTCTGAAAAACTACTAGCCCCTAACTAAACACTGGGAAGTAACGATGCAGTTTGCCAGTCGATAGCAGGCGTTCCAGTTCCACTGTGCAAACAGGACCAGGACCGAGTCATGCCATGTGCGAAACCACGATGAAGAGGGGGGAGATGGCTTCAGGTGTAAAAGGTGGGCTCCTCACATCCTGAGAGGTGAATGGGATGCCTTTTTATAGGGCCCAAGTCTAGGCTCCAAGGCCAATGATCAGATTTTTTTTTCCCCTTTAGTACTAGAAGAGGTTTGAAATTATCCCCTCCTTCTCTCCCTTCTCCCATTAATTTCTCTCTCTTCTGTGTCTAAATTGAGAGAGCTATCCATACCTTAAGTGTCAGCTCATACAATACCTGAACCAAAGATTAAGTTAGAACTACTTTGACTATTAATGAAAATTTTTACATGAGTCCAGCTGGGAAAGCAGCCCAGAGAGCTGATGCACGTCACCAGGAATGTTGACAGCAATTTCATAGTTTAAGGTTTTATAAACAAAACTCGTGTGGACCAGTGCTTGTCAGCCATTCTATGGGCAAGTGCAATCAGCAAGCTATTTACTTAGCACTGGAGCAGAAGAAAATCCGACCTGTAAGTGCTTTCTGTCCCACTCTTTCCTCCTGTTGGATAAATACGATTAGGCAAATGATAGGTGACAGATAATAAAAGAGACTCCTATAAAGGAGTTATAGACAAGACAAAGATTATCTGAATCACTTATCTGAATGCTAATAATATTAATAAAAAAAAACTGTTGCTCAGGTAAAATATCCTGCTCTGGATGTACCAACAATGTACTTACCAGCAATTTTGGACATTTTTTTTTTTTTTTTTTTTTTTTGGTTTTTTGAGACAGGGCTTCCCTGTTAGCCCCAGCTGTCCTGGAACTCACTATGTAGACCAGGCTGGCCTTGAACTCACAGTGATCCACCTGCCTCTGCCTCCCAAGCGTTGGGATTAAAGGCATGCACCACCATGCCCAGCTGGACATATCTTTTAAAAACTTCCACTATACTCTGCACTGACTAGACTCTTACAGTACAATGTTCAAACTAGGAAGCTACAAAATAGGTTCAAAGGCTTCTACGCATGAATAACAATATTCACCCAAACCTGCTTTCAGGTAATACTAGATAAATCTCTAAGGGTTGATGAAGCACAATGTTTGTATCTGGGCCCATAAATAGAGATACCAAGGGTGGTCTAATTCCAAGGAGATCATATACAAAGGAGGCCTGCCCTGAAACATCCTACCTCTATTTCTACAGAGACAAATGAGAAAATCTTCAGAAAAAGAGGCTCCAGGCACCAACTCTATAAGCCACCACATGCCCCCACATACAATGCTGTAAGTGAGCATGTGTTTCCTTGTTGTAACACATATGATAACTATAAAGTGATATTATATTCGGGTCCCAGACCAAGGATTTGATGATCTTATACTTAAGCGATCCCAAACATGCAGGGTAGTTAGTTTTGTAACTGACTGGCTAACACAGTTGAGGGAAGGAATATTAAGATGTAGTGTAGAGGCACCATGCACCACATAGAAACGAACAGTGTTGAGGCAGAGGTTTTACCAGACCCAACATTCAAGAAAGGACAGCCCAAATTTTTATCAAACTTCAGTTGTGGGAATTAAATTCACAGGCTCTCCTGGTAACCATAATTGTCTAAACAGAAGTTGAGGCCAGTACAGAGAGGCAAGAACAAAACAAGGATGTGAAGGACCAGTTACTGGCACCCATTTTATCAATTAAGAGTGGTCATAAGTCACTGGTGTGATCTACATGAAAATGAATGGAGGAAGTGAAAGCTAAATTATCTCAAGTTTAATTCTGGGTTTTCTTTTAAAAATCATTGTTGCTTTGACAAACAAATACAGATTCTTACTAAAAGTACTGTAGCCTTTAAGTCTTTTGGCTTTAATGGGGCAACCCTCCAAGCGTGTTTTAACTGTTTCTATGAGAATGACTTAGAGGCCACTCTCAGAATGGCTATATGAAAGGCTCCATCAGGAGAGCGCCTGAAGGGCAAAGGATGGACAGTGGGAGGGAACGGCCAGAGAAGGCACAAGACAAAGCAGACAATTCTTCTTACTTTAGAAATGATGGGAAGTCTTCACACACTGCTTCACAGCCCGGCCACTTGCATACACCATGTCCGTAAAGAGGGTGGCTATGGGGGTGCTCCTCGTGGGACAAGCTGGAAGAAAACACAGAAGACAATGGAATAAGTGTGCTACCGAAAACTGTTCCCCAGGAGAGGGAAACACAACCTAAAGAGCCCACGTGGCCCAGAGAGCATGAGACTGTCATTCTGTAGGTAGGTAGCTCTGACTATTCTGGAACTTTCTAGGAACTTCAAGATTGACCTTGAACTCACAGAGATCTGCCTGCCTCTTCCTTGGAGTTCAAGGATTAATGGTATGTGCATACCCGGCCTGGCTATTAATCCAGCTCTTTTTGTTTCTAAACATAAGTGAAACCATAACAATTACAATGTTACATTCTAAACGCATTTAGGTATAAAGACCTAATAATGTTAGAAACCTAGCTGTGTGTGTGAAAAGTGTTTGGCTGATTTGTATTTGGCGCAAAGCAATGCACCCAGACTCAAAGACTTCTTCAAAAATTGATAACACAATGACAGGATCTGTACTGGATTTGGAGAGTCTCCTGTTGTGCTTTCTATCCAGAGTTATTTCCCATGACTACTTTTTTTTCTTTGTCTTTTCGAGACAGGGTCTCCCTATAGCCCCCGCTGTCCTGGAACTCACTCTGTAGACCAGGCTGGTCTTGAACTCACAAAGATCCGCCTGTCTCTGCCTCCCAAGTGCTAGGATTAAAGGCGTGCGCCACCATGCCCTGCTTCCCATGACTACTTCTTCCCCTCTCCCTGAAAGCAGCTTTCACAAAACCGAATACATATTTTTATTTTTTTTTTTTTGTGTCTTTTCGAGACAGGGTCTCCCTGCAGCCCAGCTGTACTGGAACTCACTCTGTAGACCAGACAGGCCTTGAACTCACAAAGATCCGCCTGCCTCTGCCTCCCGAGTGCTAGGATTAAAGGCGTGCGCCACCACGCCCAGCTGGAATACATATTTTTTAACAAATTAATTTTACCTAGCAAAAAATGGTATAAATAAATAATGTGGAATAATAAAAAATAATTTAACAAGACAAACATACACATCATCCACATAGATGATTAGCTGAGAGTGACCCTGGGGTGGCAGGAAGTTTATACTCCCAAAATGACTGACACTACTTGGCATGAGCAGGAAGGGGTTAATGCTGCAGCAGGGTTCCAATCAATACATAATGATCTGGCCATGCAGATCAAGTCATGGGACGCTTTGATCCGCATCACATGGTGCTGCGGGGAGACTCTGTTGGGCCCAAGAGGAGCCGTATTCACAGATATTTTCTCTTAGCTTCCTGTGTCCAGATTTCTTTCAGACAAGTTATTTTCTACTGTCATTACGAGAACCTTAGATTCTACATAGAAATGTAAAACTAACATTGAAAGTTCTGTTTCATACATGGGCACACTTCCTTCCTCTGAGGGCTCTTTTGCAGCTTAGTTTGCTGCCTCTGCTTGACTTTGAAGTACACACACACACACACACACACACAAAGGCCAGAGAGACGCTCCTTCATATAGGTTATCAGTTCCTGTTCTTAGACCACAGATACATAGGGGCTACTTTTTTCCTAACTTAGAACATCATCAATCCACTGAGAGCAGTTCAGAACATTTAATCTAAGGAGTATTAATGCAAACAGACACAAAGAGCATCACTTTACCAAAGAGGATGAGATTCCCCCTACGGTTTTTTTTTTTTTTAATTATTCTGCTAGAAAGATAACACAGTTTGAAAATACTGACAAGTTATTTTGCTCTAACATGGGAAATAAATGTGAGAACCAACAGGAAAAGGAAATTCAAAAAGAAAAGTAATTTGAAAAGGTGGTAGAAACATCTATCTTGCAAGGAAACAATAAAGCTAGGGAACGAGAGCAAGAGTGAGATTTACAAAGCCCAGTGCTGCAGGAATGGATGGCTGCTCACTTGCATTACCTTCTGGTCTGTGCATAAGTAAAATACATATGCTAGGAAAATAGAACTAAAAACAATTACACTGAGAACAGGATTCTTTTAATTAAGAAGAAAAAAAAAACTATCCTTAGTAGTTATTTTCTTCAGCTGTTTTTTTTTTTTTTAATTTTTTTTTTATTAATTTTATTTATTTCTGTATGTATATGAATGTACTGTCTGCATGCAAGTCTGTGCACCCGTGTCGTGCAACGCCGCGGAGGTCAGAAGAGGGTCTCAGATTCCCCTGGAACTGGAGTTCTCCTGGAATTGGAGTTACAGACGGTTCTCAGCCGCCATGTGGGTGCTGGGGATCGAACCCGGGTCCTCTGCAAGAGCAGTCAGTGCTCTTAACCGCTAGGCCATCTCTCCAGCCCTCTTCAGCTGTTTTTATTAAGGAATGAGTATTGTCCTAGTTTGATAAGAGCACATATTTATTTGTACATTATATACATGTTTTATATGTGGCTATGAAAAACTTGGAAAATATACAAAATACCCTAAAATACACATAACATACAACTTTGACAAATTAAGGCATGAAGAATTAGAATTATACCCCCCTCTTAACATTTAACAGAATTTTGTGAGCAAATTCTCATAACTAATCTTCAAAACTTTTGTCCAGTGATGGGGAACAGTTCAGCATCTTCCTGTTTAACCTTTCCTCTAATTTGGGCCCTCAGTTCCCTTCCTGTTACTTCTATTTGTAAGTATGGCCAGGAATAAAATCTACTAGGCAAAACACCCTGGTGTACACACACTAATTTCTACCAAAAGATACATTTGGAGAAACAGAATCAACCAAGTAACAGTGTTAAGATTTAAACTTCACTAGGAATACTGTACCAAGCTGCTCTCGAGGACCGCATGGACCATGCCAACTGCATCATTAACCATTGCACATACTTTGTATGATTCTTCAACTCAGGAGCCTTAACTAGTTAGATACAAAGTTAAGATCACCAATAAGATTTGCAGAGGATACTGTAAAGGGCTTAGTTTAAAAAGTTCTCAAATTGACAAGACTATAGAAAAGAAACTCAAGGAATTCGTGACTAGAACTACAACATGCATGACTGACCATGATGCTTGATAGCCTCTGACTCTTTTGTTTTTTGGTGACCTTGTGAATAAAAATTACTTTCTCTTATGAATTCAATTCTACTTCAACTTGGGATGAGTTATTACAAAGGATGCAGAGGTGGCTACTCACTAGAAACGGAAAGTCTAATGAGACACCAACCGCTTGTACACATTTACACATTCCAACTCTTGGAAACCTACCTCTAATTTAAGGCACTATTCTCTAGTAAGAAGAGGTCACATGTTCTGACGTCAGAAGTTTACACAGTGTCAAGATGGCTGCTGAAGACCTTCCACCTTCCTCTCCCAGCCCTATACTTCACTGCCAAATTCTTCTGGGTTACTCCTGTGTGTGGCTCTTTGCTTGTATATTACTATTCTCAAGAGCAGCAATGAAGCCCACATATCACTAACTGTCTCTTGCTTTTCACAGGTACTCTAAAGACTGGAAACATATCAATATACAATTGTCTAAACAAAATACCTAGGTTTGGATGAAAGAAGAGGTTGGTGGTTGGGCCCTGACAGAAGCTCTGCAAAGATTCTTAAGGCACTAACAACTCAACTCTGGGGAGAAGTACTAGGGTTCAGGGGTGGCAGGGAAACCTGAGATTTTATCATCACTTTTTTATATCTTTGAGGAGCTATTCTGTCCACTGTGGGTGTGAGCAAGGCTGGTTTCCAGCCTCTGGATCATTCTGCACAAAGTACCACAATCCCAGCTGCACTTCTGAACAGTAGCTTTTCCGCTTCATCAAGGTTGTGAAACGAACATTTCCCTCCTTTCTGACTCAAGCCAGAGGACCAAGAAGGAAAAGACAAACTCATCAACTTCAGTTAATTATGAACTCTGGGTACAGGCTGAAAGAGGGCAGAATGTGCAGATGAGGGTCCGAGTATTTGATGGTCATGGGCAACCTTGAAATTCATCATGGAAATAAACTGTTCAGGGGCAACTGAATGAGATCCAAGGCTCACTCCTCAAGGGCTGTGAGGGTCATCGAGGAAGCAACCTGGTTGGTTGTTTTTTTTTTTTTTGGTCTTTTCGAGACAGGGTCTCCCTGTAGCCCCCGCTGTCCTGGAACTCACTCTGTAGACCAGGCTGGCCTTGAACTCACAAAGATCCGCCTGCCTCTACCTCCTGAGTGCTGGGATTAAAGGCGTGTGCCACCATGCCCGGCTTTTTTTTTTTTTTTTTTGGTAACCTGGTTGGTTTTTAAGACCATTTTTGCCTCAAAATGAAACTTGTGAAAATCTTCTAATGGTCATTCCTTTTCCTTCTTTTCTTCCTTCCCTCTTCCTCTTCCCATGCATGAATTGGCCTCAAACTCTCTATATTGCCACAAATAAACTGGAATTCCCTATCCTTTCAGCCTCTACCTCCCAAGTGCTAAGATTACAAGTGTGCGCACCGCACCAGGCGGGGCTCCAGGTCAACTGTCAATAATCAAGTTTCACTTTGTTTTACTACCAGCTCTCAGGGACTGTGCCTACTGATAGAGACTGTTCACTCATTCCTACATTCTAAGCAGCTTGCACAGAATTGAATAGATGTTAGGTAGAGTTATCAATGAACAGACAACAAATACACTGTCATATATCTGTGTGGATATAGATTATATTTGCTTTCTTTAATTCTTGTAGGTAAAGATCAGGATTATGCAAACCCACAGGAAAAAGCATCGTTAAAGATACTTTGTATTACTTAATTTTATCCAGATTATGCGAAACCCAGATAGAGGCATTCGAGTAAAGCCAGTTGATGTAAATTTTTCCTGATAATCCTTGCTATGTAAAAACTAAATATAATTTTAACACGAGAACAGTGGTAGCAATTCAGATTTGAAAGAATCAACTTGCCAGGGAAAGTGTAATTACATATAAATATGAAACAATTCCTGACACTGCATGACACTTACCAATACCGTTTACATTCGCTATGGCGTGATGCCACCATCCTCAGTGACATTTGTCTGTGCTATTTCTGTTCGATTTACTTTTCTTACACTCAAGTATACCAGCTATAGTCTTCACCTTAACACTGACCTCAGTGAAGGTTTTCTTTTTGGTGCTGGGGCTAGAGCCCAAGCCTACCACACAGCAGGGCTAACGTGCTACCCTTCAGCCACACCCTCCAGGCCTCTTGGAGAAGATGTCATTATTCATCATTAGTGACATCACTTTATATTCCCAAGCTTACAACCTAACCCAAAGTTGAAACTAGAGAATTCTAATTATTTTCCACCTGTGCTGTAAGAGCAACTCTCAAGTTTGCAGTCAGGGACTTCAGCACCACTTATGCCTTGGGTCCCTGAGGTGACCAAAGGAAGAAAGGAATTTTTTTTTTATGCGTATGAGTGTTTCAACTGCATGTGTGTAAGTGCACCACTACCTGCATGCAGAGGCCAGAAGAGGATGTTTGATCCCCTGAAATTTGAGTCATGGACTGTTGTGAGCTGGGTGCTGAGAACCGAATCTGTGTCCTCTGCAAGAACAGCCAGTGTTCCTAACTATGGGGCCATCTCTCCATCCGGAAAGAAGAACTGAAGACAAATACAGAATACAGTCCTTGCCAAATCAGATCCGTCCTACCAACCTACACACTAGGGAAGGCACCTCAGCTTTCGGCCTTCTGTCTTCTGCGACTCCCTTACCCTATGTCCCCCTATCCCTAGTTTGCCCATCTGACCTTCTTCAATTAACGATTCATTGATAGCAAGAACATCAGCACCCACTACCTCAACCCTCTTCTCCCCAACCCACCTCCTCATGGCCAAATTATAAACTCAGTTTCATTTCACTGGCTCGTCACTCAATATATTAAATTATGACAGACTACTGACCAGTCTCCAACTGTTCAAAGTCACAGAACTGCTTTTCACTTCATTGAGCTATGTTTCAGATATCCAACAGTTTACTCAGCTAAAGTGTATAATGCAATAGTATTGAGTACATGCAAATATATCATAACTACAATCTAAGAACACCTCTGTCATTCCTAAAGAAACTCTACATGCAGCAATCGCTCCACACATCCTCCCAGTCTTTGGCCCCTGACAAACACTAACGTACTTGGGTTCTAGAAATGCAGACATTTCTCATACAACAAAACCAGTCTGTATTCGTCTGTGTGTAGATCCTTTCACCTAGCATGTTTTAGAGGCAAACAAACCCAAACTGTAGCTTTTTAATGGCTGAATATTATTCCAGCACATTTTTTTATGCAGTCATTTCTTGATGACTGCTGGGACTGGTTTTGCATTTTGGACCCTGTGAAGACTGACACTGTTATTCATTTTTATCTGTATGTGCACTTGTTCAGACATGTTTTCAAGTCTTTGGTTATACATTTAGGAATGAAATTACTGGGTTGTATAGTAAATTTAGTTTTCTTGACTTATTTTTTTTTAATTTTTTTTTATTAATTTTATTTCTGTATGTGTATGAATGTACTGTCTGCATGCAAGTCTGTGCACCCGAGTCGTGCAATGCCGCGGAGGTCAGAAGAGGGTGTCGGATTCCCCTGGAACTGGATGGAGTTCTCCTGGAATTGGAGTTTCAGACGGTTCTCGGCCGCCATGTGGGTGCTGAGGATCGAACCCGGGTCCTCTGCAAGAGCGGTCGGCGCTCTTAACCGCTAGGCCATCTCTCCAGCCCCTTTTCTTGACTTATTTATTTGTATGTTTTATCCTCTTGTTTATTTGGCAGGACTTGAACCTTTGAGTGCTAGTATTATAGGCATTCCATACCCATTAGGTCATGTGGTAACTCAGTTTATGTTCTTGCCAACACTGCATCAAATTATTGGCTTCTTTCCCAATGCTTGGATGTCTCTCATTGAGGAAAGTGGTATTTTCTAGACCTTTCAATTTGCATTTTCCTGATAATTAATTAACAATGTCAGCACGTTTTCATTAGCTTATTGGCCGTCTCTGCATCTTCTTTAGAGAAATGTCTGCTCGGATTCTTTGCCTTTTGTTTTGTTCTGTTTTGAGTCAGGCTCTCCCTGTAGCCACCTGGCTAAATTGCTTAACTCTGATGGAAGTCTAATCTATACATTTTTGTGCTGTTTCCTTGAACTTTGCTATAACATTCAGTAAACTACTGCCCATCCCTAGCAGGAGAGTTGCTGTTTCTCAGAGTTGTACCACTGAGCTCTGTGTGGTAGATCAGCGCTCACTTTGGCCTCTGGTATGAGGTAAGGGTCCAACCTTTTTCTCTGGAATGTCATTCTACCACAATTTGAGGAAAACGTCATTCTGTTCCTGTTTGAATGTCTTTGTCAAAAGTCGACTGAACACAGGTGAAATGCTAGAATTTTTTGCTCCACTTTCTTGAGATCTCTTTCCCCCCAATATAGTGGTTTTATACAGCTTGATGCCCGCAAAAGGTTTAATAAATCATACAACAATTTATGAAATAGAATTCAATGGTAACGGTAAAATAACTTGGGGGTTGATGGGTGAGAGCAGAGATAATGATTTTTTAATAAAAAAAAAATCAAAGTTTGCCAGTTGAATGTCTTGAAGAATGAGGTCCACGGGAAAATTGTTTCCCAACTACTGATTTTTCATATGCTGAAAAATCTTTCCAGAGAGTGCTGTGGAGCCCCGTGACAGGGAAGCGGGGTGCACCTGCACCAACCACAGGGTGGTCGGAGCTCAGCCGATGCAGGTAGCTGTGACAGTAGCTCCTGGGCTCTCCCTCTCTACTTCCTCATTACACAGCTGAAGGCACCACAGAAAAGCTCCTCCCCGTGGAAGAACCTCCACCGGCTCGCTACGTGGCACATCTTGTCATCAACAAGCAAACAGGAGTTGGTGCTTAATGGACATTGACTAAAGAAATGAACACCACGTCACCTATGCCTTCTAGCAAGGTATGACTTTCTCACTACTACTGTGGAGCAAGAGCTGATGGTACCTTCTCATCCATCCCCTGCCTGCTGCCAACTCCTAGGACTAGCCCCCTTTCTCACCTCCGGTGACTGATTCCTATCCGCACAGCCACCTTCTTTTTGCCAACATGTAGGACTTTAATTGACTGAGCCGGCCAGCACCCAAGACTTAGGGATCCAGGATGCTAATGAGGAAGCATCTCTAGGAGTCTTGACTACTCAAGTCCCTCCTTGTCTATTACCGTTCCAGTTCTGAGGTCCCATACCCATTAGGCCACGTGTTTTCAGGTCTCCACAGTAACACTGTAAACCAATGAATGCTGTTCATACTTATCCACCACAACATCTGACTTTGAATTGTGAGATTCTGCTCACTCCCAGCCAAAGCATTAAATGAGATGCCTCAGATCTCCAGAAATCTGTTCCGTTGATATATAGTCATAGGACTATCTATTACAGTAATAGAAAGTGTCTTATGATAAATCATGGTCATAACAATGACAAGCGTCGACAGAAGCCTCTGCTGTTTTCGAGCCTTTTCATTTCTTTGCTTCTTCCTTTCCCTCCCCTCTTTGTCTCTCTTCTTTTACTTTTCTTTTGAGACAGAGTCTCTCCATAGCTGCAGCTGGCCTAGAACTCACTATGTAGACCAGGCTGGCCTCAGTCTCACAGAGATCTGCCTGCCTCTGACTCCTGAGCGCTGGAGCTAAGGATGCGAGTCACTGCCTGCCTTTACTTTACTTTTTAATGCTAGCTTACATGAAAAGCTTCCTTTTGTTTTCTTTTCTACTCTACTATTCAAGTTCAGTTTTCTTGCCTGCTACTTTGCCACGATGTCACCCATTCAAAGATATCATAGTACAGCATTAGGCACTTTTTAGATGTGAATATGGAGGAATACAGATTTGGTCAGAGAATATCCTCATGTGTGTTTATGTTGGAAAAATTCCATAGGACACTAGTTTTAATAAAAGCTTCTATTTTCAAAAATCAGTGAAGCACACCATAATTCAACTTGATTCAAACATGCTCAGTCAAATAAAATGATATGGAACTAGACGAGATGGCCTTAGACTTGATCATAAATGACCGGACAATGGAACAGTGTAGGTTCACAATTGTAAAACAGATGGTTCCTTAAATACCTTGCCCAATTTTTCAATTTTTGATTTTATTCTTGCAATATTTGTGTGTGTGTGTGTGTGCAGATGTGCATGTGTGTGTGTGTGTGTGTGTGTGTGTGTGTGTATGTGTGCATGCATACATGTATGGACAAGTGTGTCCTCCTGTCTGCTTGGAGGCCAGAGGAAGATGCCATGTGGCTCTATCACAGAGACCACAGTGCCGGGGTGGCAAGTGCACACATTCTTATGCCTGCCTTTTTATGTGGGTGCAGGGGATTTGAACTCAAGGCCGACCTCAGGCTTGTGCAACAAGCATACTCTTACCCACTCAGCCATCCCCCTAGCCCTAGGAACATTTTCATACCATGCTCTATCTCCTCTAAATTGGCTACAGGTCCTTCCACAGGTCAAGTCCTGTTTCCTGACACTGTATGCTATAGCATCAGGGGTAAAGGTCTTAGACCTGCTGACAGAAGAGCAAATGAGATGTGGGAAAGGGAGGACCAGGCCCTCCAGCGCAGCTCCAATGTTTCCAGCAACTTTGTATGCATGACCTTTCTTTTCTTTTCTTTTTTTTTGGTCTTTTCAAGACAGGGTCTCCCTGTAGCCCCAGCTGTCCTGGAACTCACTCTGTAGACCAGCCTGGCCTTGAACTCACAAAGATCCGCCTGCCTCTGCCTCCCCAAGTGCTAGGATTAAAGGCGTGCGCCACCAAGCCCGGCATGACCTTTCTTTTCAACTTCCACAGTAAACCCTTCTAGAAGCAGACAGGGTTCTTATTCCCACCAAAGGCTTGGATAAAAAGGTAGACATCACATTTGCGGCACAGCCTTACTTTTCACTTACGGCTTACAGCTACATGATATCTGAAAGACAGTTTTCCACAAGCAAGGTCACTATGGGTTCTAAAACGCTACACAAAGAAAGGAGTGTTCTATTCAAGTTTGCTAGCTGATGTACTGGGGAGCGAACAAAGATGGACCCTCTAAACCCCGTGACAAACGCACATGATTCATATTCTCTCTCTCCTCTCTCTCTCCTTTCTCTCTCTCCTCTCCCTCTCTCTCCTCTCTCTTTCCTCTCTCTCTCTTTTCTCTCTTCTCTCTTCTCTCTCTCTCTCTCTCTCTCTCTCTCTCTCTCTCTCTCTCTCTCTCTCTCTCTCTCATGCAGGGAATCCTTGACTCTCCTTCCCCAGAACGCTCATCATCTCAATTTTCTACTGCTTTTCAAATCATGTTTAATTAGAGGATTTCATATTCCCTTGTGATACGATATTCATGAGTAAAACTTGCAACTGGAGTGACTGTGAATTAGTCTATTGAGTGCCAGATTTGTGCTTTTAAACAATGATAGAGATCATTGTTCTTATCTGCTCTCAATATTGTGCCTCAAGATTGGGGGGGGGGCAGAATGACTACCTTAACTAACATTACATCTGAAATACAAGCATACATATGAAACACCACTTATATCTAGGCTGGTTTTGTCACTTGCTTTCAAGTGTACAATATCCTGACAGAAATCCAAGCTGGATCTTCTTCATTGGCCGCAGGGTATAGCCCACTCTTGGTAGGCTGGATGGGTTTGAGTAGTACACAAGCATCCTTTCCAACTTGTACACATCTGCTCATACACACAAGAAGAAACATGATGAGGATGTTAGTATATCTTCCCTTTCCAAAGTTATTCTTAGAATAGTGCCTCTCAAACTTTATCCTGGCTACAGATCACTTGGAGATACAGTTTTGGCAAGCTGATGGGTAGGATCCCAAACTCTTAAGTTAGCTAACCAGTTCCTGGGGTCACTGGTATTGCTGGGCCATTCAGATGCTTGGCCTCACAAGGATTAGGGCATAAGGAAGCTCTCATGAAGAAAAATTTCCATAAACTATGGCTTGAAAGTCAAGGTGAAGATAGAAAAATTTGCAATACTGTGGCACTGGGTGGTCTTACCATTTAACAACTACAGACTGCTACAAATGTTTGCAGGGCCCTGTAACTTAATAGTTACATACAAGGCTCCTATTGGGTTTTTGAGCTACATGTAAATATATATATATAACACAACAGGAAAGGCCGAAGAAGTTAGTATGGGGAAAGGTCATTTTCTGTTTCTGTTTACCAAATATTAACTTTACACCACCAGGGATCTGTTGAGCCATTTGGCTGCTGAGTAATGTTTGCAAGGTATCACAGTGATCAAGAATATTCCAGTATACACAGTTGAATCAACAGACTGGACAGTATCTCAAAACTTCACCTTCCCCAAACTCTAGGTCTACTTTAGACAGCCTCCAAACCTAGTTTCCTTCCTTGAACCTGAAGGTAAAAGGCAGCTTATAAAAGAAAAGAGAGGAAGGAAAGTGAGAGTCCCAGATTTTTCTAAGAAACCAAGGTATACCTTGTAGGTAGGTTATGAAACCCCTAGACATAGTATATACCAAGCTAGGGTCTTTCTCTGCAAAATATTCCACATCTTCTGTGCACTCACTCAAACGTGTGCTAACGATGCCAGGTGGAGTGCACGTCAAGACCCACATTCAAAGAAAATGGACCCAGCAGCATCTCCCACCTCTGACATCACAGATGCCATTTCACAGGATGAGACTATGTGATTTAAAATTTTAAAAAGAGCCGGGCGTGGTGGCGCATGCCTTTAATCCTAGCACTTGGGAGGCAGAGGCAGGCGGATCTTTGTGAGTTCAAGGCCAGCCAGGTCTACAGAGTGAGTTCCAGGACAGCTGGGGCTACAGGGAGACCCTGTCTCGAAAAGACCAAAAAAAAAAAAAAAAATAAATAAATAAAATAAATAAAATAAAATTTAAAAAAGAGAACACCTTGGGTCTGGAGAGATGGCTAGCGGTTAAGAACACTGACTGCTCTTGCAGAGGACCCAGGTTCAATCCCCAGCACCCACATGGCAGCTGAGAACTCCAGTTTGGATTTGGAGAATCCGACACCCTCTTCTGACCTCCACATTGCATTGCACGACACGGGTGCACCAACCTACATGCAGACAGTACACTCATACACATAAAAATAAATAAAATTTTTAAAAAAGAGAACACCATAAACGCAAACCTGGCAAACCTCCCAACAGAGAGACACATATTCAGATGACTGAAGTGCCATCAACAGCGGCCTCCAGGAGATCCATTTAGTAGCCAGATAACCAGCTTAGTAGGTCGACACAGCCCCAGCAGCAGAAGACCCATTTCATTTTGAATTGCTACTCGGGAGAAGGCACAAAGACCTCAATTTCACACAGCAAAGTGTCCAATGTGCCTAAGAACAGAGCTGGTCACTGAGAAAGTTGGCTAAGTGTGTACTGACCATCGGAGACTTCTGTGATGGGAAGCGCCAGAGGCTCTGCGCCATGACCAGCAGCAGCAGCCTGGCAATGAGTTCCACCCCCAATTACATCACCAGGGTGTCCTGAACTCCTTCTCAGCTACACTGGAAGAAACTTGCCCTGTGGATTCCCAGTCACCAGGAACATGGGACACTGCAGGGCAAGGGGGCAGTGGAGAAAATCAGAGCACAGAACTCGAGACTGGTGCTTCTGGACCATAATACAATCACATGCACTTAGAGCAGGTAGTGACAGACAGATGCATGTATTTGCAAGGTGATGAGCGAAGGAATAAACAGAGGTGAAGAGCAAGAAGAGACAGAGGTGCAGCCTTTGTTCTGGACACCAGGAAGCCCTCTTCAGAGTTTATAACTAAGAGTTTACCGCTGGCGGTATTACCGCTGGCATCCTACTAAGAAAACAGAAAGCTCTCCAAGGAGCGGTGTGAGCAACTGTGTCAATACAGACATAGGGGCCACTAATCCAAAAGTTATTAACGCCATTAGGCAGTCATTTGCATTCTGTCCCCGAAAGTGTGTTTGCACTGGTGAGTCACAAGGTCACCGTGGAATCCAGGCCATATGTTAGAGAAGCCAACATATAACACCCAGAACACCAAAGACCATAACTCAAAGTTCCAATACCAATGCCTCGTATGTCAGCCAACACAAGATTTCCAAAAGTTACACCATCCTCTGGAAACAGCAGAATCACGTATGAGTGACTGGATGAGGAGGAGAGGCCTGGACAGGTGAGCTTAGGACACATTACCACTAGCTCAAAACCATTTTGTGTTTCCTCAGAATCATAAACTATTTTATATTGATTACTTTTTTCCTCGGTAAAACAAGACAGTTTCTTAATGTTGGGTGGTTTGGGTTCTCTTTGACAGAGTAATTCAATGGGTTTATTAAAACACGTACTGAATGACAAGCACTATGGATCAGAATTCCCAAATCTGGATGCATGTAGTTCAAGAGTAAGACACCACTGAAATGTCTACACATGTGTATTAATATAACTTTTAAATGTATGCATATACACATTGCTCCCCCTCTCTCAGCCGCTAATATTTTAACTCAGGTAGAGCATGAACATGCCTGATTAACAAACAGGTCGCTTAAGAGAGAAATGTTAAACATTTTGTATTGATGCAGGTGAAGAATCAAGGAGGTATGCACTGAGTGAACAGGCACTGCTATTCTGGAAGGGCACTGCCTGATTCCCCAGCTGAGGACACAGTGTCAAGGGAATGGCTGGTTGTACACTATCAAGGGCCGTGGAATTTGATCCAGGACTTTATCTATCTGTAGGAGCTGATAAGTGGAAGAAAGGCAGATGAAAATTTCTTTAAAAATGTATATAGTCAGGGCTGGAGAGATGGCTCCTCAGCGGTTAAGAGCACTGACTGCTCTTACAGAGGACGGAGGACTCAGATTTGATTCCCAGCACCCACATGGCAGCTAAGAACCATCTTTAGTGCCTGGCAGAGGCAGGTGGATCTCTGTGAGTTCAAGGCAAGCCTGGTCTACATAGCAAGTTCCAGGCCAGCTGGAGCTACAGGGACACCCTATCTGATGTCTATAGGCAAAACCATGTACTCAGAAGTGATGCAAAGACCAGCAATCTCGAGGACTTTTAGTGTTAAAGATCCCTGTATCCTGGGCCACAATCTTGAGGACTTCTCTCTCTGCATTGAGTATTGGCAGTAAAACACAGACTGTCATAGCCGGGCATGGTGGCGCACGCCTTTAATCCTAGCACTTGGGAGGCAGAAGCAGGGGGATCTTTGTGGGTTCAAGGCCAGCCTGGTCTACATAGTGAGTTCCAGGACAGTCAAAGCTACAGGGAGACCCTGTCTCAAAAAAAAGACTAAATAAATAAATAAATAAATAAATAAATAAATAAATAAATAAACAAACAAACAAACCCAGACTATCTTAAGTTAGACTCTCTTTGTTCTCTGTCCCTTTGAACAGTAGAAGGGCAGCAGGTGGGCCGTTCACACGTCCCAGAAAGGAAAACACGGTGCAAAGACACCAAGTCTTAGAGTCTGGCTGCTGAAGATGTCAATTCTTGGGCCCCACCCTCACCAAGTGATTCAGAAACACCACTGGCAGGGCCCAGGAGGCCACACAGCCGCCCTCCAACACCACTGGCAGGGCCCAGGAGGCCACACAGCCGCCCTCCAACACCACTGGCAGGGCCCAGGAGGCCACACAGCCGCCCTCCAACACCACTGGCAGGGCCCAGGAGGCCACAGCTCAGCCAGTCCTCCAAGTTTTGCTGATGCATGTTTGTTTAAGGTTGAAATCCACTCTTAGCAGAAACCCACCTGTTCCTCCTCGTTTGAAGTCTCTGCAGGTAAGGACTCGGGCCACCCAGGTGCATATACAATACCCGAGCCAAAAGGGAGGAGACAGTTAACAACTCTTTTATTTTTACTTAAATTACAAACAGTTTGTGTGTGCAAGTATTTCTGCCTGCATGTAAGTGCACCATACATGCGGTGTCCACAGAGGCCAGTAGGGCATTGGATCTTCTGGAACTGGAATTGTTGAAGGTTGTCAGCCACCATGTGGGCGCTGGGAACCAAACCTGGGTCCTCTGCAAGAGCAGCCGGTGCTCCTAACCTGTGAGCCAGCTCTCCAGCCCTCATTTAGCAACTCTCAGTGAGTTCTTGACCTCTGTTATCTTGCGTGGTCTACTTTTTTCCCAACATCCCATCCAATCTCTGAAATGGAATTTAGTGCCTGCAACAAGCCAGGCGGTGGTGATGGGTAACATTAGAAAAGACAGCTGACAAAGTCTCCTCCGTGGGGCCCACAGCAGTGAAAAGCTGCACAGGAGGCACACGTGTGGAGGAACAGAAGCACTCTGATACCCTGCTAGCAGTCATTTTTATTTTTAGCAGGCCATATACTGTGTCACATTGAACTTCTGGTACTGCAACTACTACACTGGGCTGCAAGAGTCTGTTCCGTGTTTGTCCTTTTGTTTAAACTCTGAGCTCCTGAAGGACGAAAAAACTACATTGTGGTCATCTTCTAATCCCCCCCCAACTATAACTAGCATACAATAAACATGCTTTAAACTTACTGATAAATATATTTAATAGTACTGATAGTCAGTGCTCATGGAGAAATACTGCACACCGGCAACTAAAACACTGATTAACTGGTTTATCTTCCTGGTTTGATCTATGTAGCAAGGCCTGGAGATGGAAAGTGAGGTATATGAAGAAGCACTGACTCGTTTCTACATTGTTCTGACTTGGTGTTGGCACTACAACATCACTCTATACAGGGGCCTTGACCCTAAGCAAGACAGAGGTCATGGTGCAGTAAGAAATGGTCTGCTGTTGCCTCTGCCTCAGGACCTTCACATCTCCTGTGTCCTTATCCTGGAGAGCTAGTCCTTGACCTGTTCAAAGGTCACCCATAGGCTCTGCCTTGCCAATTTATCTGGCTAGTAACTGTAAGTCCACAAGTAATGCTCAGCTCCACTCCCCTCCCCCCAATTTTACTGTCCTTCCATTATACAACTGTGTTTATTGTATTTCTCTTCTACTACTCTTCCATAAGGAGAGACTCTGTGGCGCTCACAGCTGTTAACACCTGGATCCTGGGACGCTTGGCACAGAAGGTTGACGCTGGGCATATTTGACGGAGCAGACACGTTAGCACTGTCCCCTGACTTCTGTCCCACTTAGAAAAACATTTTCTGTTGAACTCTGGACAACTTTCTATTTGCTCTTGTTAAGTTTCTCTTTATTTCTGTCTTTACCATCCTCTAATTTATTCAAACGCCACTGGATTATTCCAGCTCTTGGTGTCAATTTTTTTCTAATTAAAGTAAACTGCCATTTATTTCTCACACTGATCTTTAACACGAGACATCTCGTTCTTGTCATAGCTATGACTCATATGGAGAAATGTGAGTTGAATATAGGGGCTCAAATGCACCATAATGTTCCCAGCAATGTTTCAGATACCAAAGGAGAGATGGAACAGAGATATCATTCCCATTTGTACATCCATGGTTAATAATTCAATGGGCACAAGCCTCCCCGGCGTAAGGTAAGCTTGAATTGTGCCAAATAATTCAGTGGCCCTCTTTGAAAGTATATACTGCATACATCATTTTCCCAAACACTGTCTGCTATCACAGATCCTCAAGCCAACACGGAAAATACATACTGTAAAACAGATCCCTCAAAGACAGTTGTCAAATTATTAAAAAAAAAAACAAACGAGGAAGGGGAGGAAAGAAAAGATAAAAACAGATCAGCTTGCCATGAGGCTGCCTTCCTTGAAGACTATAAAAGGCATGCAAGTTGAAGGTCATGAAAGTGTCTGTTTGTTGAGGGAAGTCTGGCAGGTAGTGTACACAGCATCGGCTACAGTTGCTATGGGGTCTGTTTACCAAACAAGAACACAAATAGTTACAGAAAAGCAGAACAAGATGCGGGGCCAGTATCTAAAAGGAGAAGGCTTTGCCTTCTGGTGAAATTTCCCAAGTGCCTTTAAAAACACCCCTGCTTTCTACCTGGTCCCTGGAGTGTTACCCATTCCTCTGCACCTCTCCCACCCCCATGGAAAAGGTTTAATAAAGGCTGGGGCCTTTCTCCTGACTTTCCCCTTTTCTTTTTTTTTTTTTTTTGGTCTTTTTGAGACAGGGTCTCCCTGTAGCCCCAGCTGTCCTTGAACTCACAAAGATCTGCCTGCCTCTGCCTCCCGAGTGCTAGAATTAAAGGCGTGCACCACCACGCCCGACTTTCCCCTTTTCATTTTAAGACTCAAAAATCAAAAATATGTAGTCCAGCAATCCAAGTTAAACAAACACACGCACAAATGCATACACATATGAATGAAAGTTAAAAAAAAAAAAAAAGAGAGAAAGAAAAGGACATAAAAAACATGAAAAACTTCAATTTCAATTTCTGGAAAAATTTCATTACATATACACGGTTCGTAAGCTTGGCTAAGCTTGGACAGGCACCCGGAAAGATCTGCCTGCAAGCTTTTAACTGACTTCTAGCCACTGAGGGTGTTTCATGCACCAGAATGGCACCTGCTCGGTTAAGGACATGCTCCTAAAACTGAGGAAGGAATCCAGTATGTGTCTCTTTTAAGAAGAGAACATGAGAGCACGGGCATGTGCTACCCTGTGTGTGTGGCATGTGCACTCGCTGATTACAATTAAACGGGCTGTACGAGGGAGGCAGCCGTGAACGGAGGCTGACTCTTCACACTACATTGACCACGGTCCCCACCCGGCACAGCCCCGGTGCCTTTCTGTGAATGGGACAGACTGCCATATGGATGAAGACACTGAACAAGCTGTACAACGCTTGGTGACATGTGCCCGGGGGATTGTCCCATATTAACGCCACCTGGGCTGTGGCAATTGTGTTCGGTCTGTGCAGTGGCACTGAGGAGCCCAGAGGATGTTATTTTTGAGTACACACAAAAAGGAAAATTACAGTTAAGAGAATTCTCTGGCTAGCGGATGTGTTGCTCAATTCCCGAAGTAGTTTCCCAAAGGAGCGGTTATCTTCTGTATTCACACAGCCAGAAGTGACAGGCTGGAACACATATTAACAATTTCCCTTTGTGAGCTCCCGCTATTGTTTTAATGAGGAGACTATACTCTATAATATACTTGGGCCTTGACTGATCACAAAAGGGGGTAGAATAAAGAACTTCAGGCATGCTGTACACATGTAACGCACTCGTGTGGATTACCCCAGTGAGCTAGCCCGCAGAGGGGTAGCTCCCCTGGAAAGGCCTACAGAGCCAGGCTTCGGGGAAAGATGGATATGAATCAAAGACTGCAGAAAAAAGAATGGAGGGGTAGCACAGAAAAGTATCTTTGTAAATCTTGAAAAAAGAGCAATGCAACTTCCAGGTAGTCTCTAGTAGCAGTCCCTCTGAATCTGGCCCCATTATTGGCATAAGGAACATGGGGTCTTGTCACTGATATAAGAATGGAATTGACACCTGGTCTTTTCCAAGCTATGTGGTCTCTTCTGGACAGAGACTCTTGGCTTCTCTTTCTCCTGCGGGATGGTTCTATGAGGAAATATTTCTACTCATCTAATCCAAATGGAAAAGGTGCGTGGTTCAGCGAGAAGCACTCAAAGGATAAAAGGACAGAAACCCAGGAAGGGCTGTTAGAGGCCCCCAGAGCCTGATTCTCACTCTTTCTGGCCAGGCACTTTCTTCACAGCCTTTGTGTTTCATAAATATCAAAATGTAAGTGCAAGCTGAGAGGGAGGGGGCAAAGGCCCTTCCACCTACGAATACCCACACGGGGCAAGGTGCCAACACAGGGCATATTATCGGGTGGTAAATCTGCATCAGCAACGGTTATGCATAATGAGAGAGTGTCTACAAGATCCAGGATTATGGGAGCTCACCTACAACTTGGGGATGGGAAATCTGGGCACTTTAACCAAGAATCATTCTGTGGCAGAGATTCGTATTATCCAACGCGCAAAGGGAAAACTTGAAATTTAAGAGAAACTTATAAAATGAATGTAACTCTTTATACCAATTATGTCATTTTATTGGAAAGCATTTGTCATTTAAACACAATAAACAAGACAAGATTTATAGAGTCTAATGATGCTATGTTATGGTAAAAGGCACTTTATTGAGGTAGCATACAACAGCTGTTAGAGAATGATGGCTGTTTTTTTTTTCTTTTTTAATCACCCCACAAAGTGAACAGTCAAGATAACCCATAACCCTCCCCTTATGGCTCTAACACTTGAAAGTTGTTCTCACCGTCCCCTCCCTGTACATATGAATGACAGGAGGTGATGCGGTACCAGGCCTCGCTGCCCTGAAAGAATCCTTCCTCCTTCTTCTAAGGAGAACCAGAAGGTTCAGTGACTAGCAGTAAGACAAATAAATAAATCCCAGCTTCTCAGGGCATGATGGTCATCAAACACTAGGCAGCATGCTCGGGACCAAAATGTTTCTGAGCTCCTCTCTGACAGAAGCAAGGACGTTTCTGCCACAAGCACGTTATTTCCCCTATAAGCAGATACTACACTGGGGATAAGAGGGAGAGCCTGCTTTGGAACAAAATGACAACTACTCAGCCATCAATCCTGGGCCTCCTGGTCTTGAGCCCTGAACTTGACCCACTGAACATGCTCTGAGTTGGAGCTAGCGTGGTTCTGATGAACTGTAAACCTGCATCTAAATTACTTGATGATCAGGAAGGCCTAGGGTCTAACCTAGACCTCCATATGCTCATTAACTACTGGTGTAGCTTCTACAAGTTATAACCTTTTGGGGCCACAGATACACATTCTGTACAAAGTGGGCAGTAACCCATAGATGAATGAGAGGGTTAAATGGAAAAAAAAAATCAGTATCAAGCCATGTACCAAAGCTGTTAGGCATTGTGTCTCACATAAAGGAACTGTTACATAAATGTTACCATCACAGGTCATGTTCTGATCTCCCAAAGAAGGGAAAAACAACCAAAAATCCCACACAGTCAAGGCATGGACCTCAAGTCAAGGTCACATGGTAACTTCTGAGGACAGTGAGTGCCCAGGGCGGGGCCTTCTAATGCCACTTGTGTTAGCCTATGCAAGAGTGGCAAGCCTCTAGCTCTGTGGACATGTCTGGGATGTTAGTCACTTGCAGGAAATAAAATGATTTTGCCAACCATCAACTAACTGTCTGGAGAAGTGAAATCACTGCCTACTTTGCCTCTCACACTTGAAGGGGCAGCTCAGCTGTTGAGGACCTTGTGCCAATACAGATCCTAGTTCACAGGTCTGAGATCCAAGACTCTTAAGGGTTCAAACGAGATTTCATGTCAGGACAAAACTACCAGTCTTTGCGAGAGTCTAGGGTTTGTGTGACAATTACCCCACCTTAAACCAAGGGAAACCAAGTCTTAATGAGAGACACCAGGAAAGCTAAACACTTAACAAATACCCACTGTACCCTGAATCCCCAACAAGCAGAACTCCCAAAGTACCTGTGGGGCACTTGAGGAACAGCCTAATGGTTGAAGTTTTTGCTAAAAGTGACCAGATAGTAAATATTGTTCATTTTGGTGGGTCACAAGATTTAGGCTGCAAATACTGAAGTTTGCAATTATAGTGAAAAAAAGGAGTGCAAGCCATAGGAGAAGATGCAAATGAGCATAACCATGTCACAATAAAACTGTTTACAAAATTAAATGGGATGGGTAGCTGAATCTGGCTGATGGGTCTAGCTGTGGATCTTTGTTACATACCACTTGAACTCAGCTCATACTGGCAGGTTATAGGAGTGGCAACTCTAAAAACAATACAGGACAAGTTGGTCATATAGTCTCAGAAATGCTCCCACAGAAAGAAAAGATGAAGACAGGGAGTTTGCCCCATGCTTTAGACCAAAATAAATATAAAACAAATTCTTTGATTCTAGAAACAAAACATTTTAGAAAAAGAATTAATTATGAGAATGGAAAGTTCAATTTGCTGCTTAAATGCTTGATTCAGCAGCTAAATGTCGGCATGAGAATATGCAAAGGCGAAAGGTTTGTATGTCTGGAACAGTTTTGAAAGCAAACTTCTAGAATGTTAGTATTTAAGACAAGAGCACCAATATTTCTTCATCAACAGAATTTTTTTTGCTTGCTTGCTTTCTTTATTTTTTTCTTCGTTAAACCAAAACACCAGGCATGTCCACATTCTCATAGCTCCTTGCTGCTCAAAAGTATCAGAACCACAAGTACGAACGTTATTGTGTATACAGTTAAATACACAGCAATATGTCACAAGGCCACAAATCAAAAACAGAGACGGTATATCAGCTGAAATTATCCAAAAGCACACTAGCCAAGCACAAACCTTCAGGGGTTATTTGAAGGCCGCTGCCAACTGTGCAGTACAGAAAATAGAAGCAACTGGGATACATGAGGCTCTGCCAATAAACGGGAATGAAGACACTGAGAGGAATGCCACGCTCGACCAAGGGCAGGTTAGACCTCACAGCGAAGAGGTCCAGCTTGGTCACCTGTTTCTGAGAACATAATAGCCTCAAAGTAAGCACAGGTCACATAACCACAGACTTTGCAGACTTGAAAGAAACCTCTTGAACCAAATGCTTAAGCAAGTCTTGGAAGAAACATTGGGCAGAGCCATGAATCAGGGAAATACTTGTTATAAAATATCTACTAATGATTGGATAGAAAGCAAAAAGCTGAGAAGGCTCAGAAGGAAAAGGAGGGCGGGGAGAACATGTCTGATTTGGACTGTAGAAGGCGGCTGAGATGGAGATAAAGACTGTAGGATGTATTGTTCAGCAAGAAAACATGAGACTTATAAGGCAAGCCAGAAAGATGGAGGATTCCCGTGAAGGATACAGGCTCGCCTGCATGTGCCTGTGTGCATCTCCAGCAGGGTGTACAGCAGTGTGCTCCCTTGCAGTGCGCTGTTCGTTTTTTTATTCTCATGCACTACCGCGTGATTTATATCTTATGAATCTTGCCTCCCTTCAGAACAGATAAAAGATCTAGTAATTATTTTTATCTGTCAAAAAAGAGGAAACTCTTTGTGTTGGTTTGAATGAGAGTGTCTCCCATAGGCTTTAAGTATTCAGACATTTTGTCTCCAGTTGGTGGCACTGTTCTTGGAGGTCTTAGAAGGTGTGGCTGTGCTGGAGGAAGTATGTTACTGGGGGCAGGCTTAGTGAGTTTAACAAGCCTTGCGGTCTCCTCCCTCTCCCTCTCTCTGCTTCCTGTGCTCATTGAGAGATGTGACCCTCGGCTTGCTGCTCCAGCCCCGGCCACCATGCTTCCCGCCACAATGGACTCTGATTCCCTGGAACCGTCGTTCCTAAGCTCAAATAAACTCTTCCTTTTATAAGTTCCCTTGCTCATGGTGGTTTTATCACAGCAACAGAAAAGTGACTAATAGTTATTTGGTACCAGAGAGTAGGCTGTTGGCTGTGAAGAACCTGACCATGTGGATGTTTGGAGATATGTGGAAGACTGTGGAACTTTGGGCTAGAAAAGCTGTTGACTACTGTAAGCAGAGCTTAACGGGCCATTCTAGTAGAAGCCTGGAAGAAAGCATTGCTGCAAAAAATGTAGTTCCAGAGGAAAATAAAGACTTAGGCAGCAACTGGGATATTTTGATAAAGAGTCTGGCAGAAGTTTGCCCGCAGCCCAAATGCTTGCCTGATGCTAAGTTGAAAAGCAATGGACTAATGTCTTTGGCGGAGGATATTTCAAGACAGCCTAATGTAGAAATGGTGGCGTGGCTGTTAATGGTGAATATTGTACAGATCTACAGTGAAGAAGAGCAAATGGGGCAGAAAGAAATGCAGAATGTACAGTTTGGATCTGAAAAGTACACTAGGAAGATTAAAGGTGTGGCCAAGGCATGTGAAGGAGAGGCTCCCTTTCATAAGGAGATTAAAGTTACTAAGGAGAGGCCTAGATATTTACAAGTAAACAATGGAAAAAGTGTGATTAAGGAGGGGTCTTGAGACTTACAAGTAAACAACAGAAATAGTACCTTCAGGGCAAGACCACACCCAGCTAATCCTCCAACTTTTGAAAGGAAAATACTGAAAGGGTTTTCTGCTCCAACAAGTCCAGGGCAGAGAAAATTTGCAAATGTGGTTAAAGTAAGGACAGAGTCCATCCCAAACTTGCAACCAAACTCAGCAATTTCATTCACGTGGTGCTGGCTTTAGAGGCATGAAGGATGTGAGAGTGAAGGGGTCATCAGTTCTTCCTCCTTGGTTTCAGAAAGCCACAGAGGCCAGGCAGAGTGCAGCAGGGGCATCCCTGAATAAAGAAGGCCCTGATAGGCCATTGCGTGAAGCTGTGAATGTGAAGCCTGGTTGGCAGCGGAGACCCCAAGAAGACATTCGAGATGCCAGACCTGTGAGATATTTGCCAAGGAGAGCTGCATACAGGGAGTGGTACCGGCCTAAGAAAGAGATGTATGTTGCAAGCAATCCTGGAAGAGCTGAGCCATCTAAGCCCTTTGGAAGTCAAGTCCCAGAAGTCACACATGGAGCTACTGGACTTGGTGTTTGCCCTGCTGGTTTTCGGTCTTGTTTGGTCCAGTATTTCCTCACTATGCCTCTATTCTTCCCTTTTGGAATGGGAATGTATATTCAGTTCCACTGTACATTGGGAGTTTGTAATTTGTCTTTTGATTTTACAGGAGCTGACAGTTAAGAGATTGGCCTGGGTCTCAGAAGAGACTTTGGACTGTAGACTTTTGAATAGAATTGAGACTGGTAAAGACTATGGGGACTTTTAAGGTTGGACTAAATGCATTTTGCATTTTATATGGTCAGGAGCCTATGGGGGCCAGGGAGTGGAATGTGGTAGTTGAATGAGTGTCCCCCATAGGCTTTAAGTATTCAAACATTTTGTCTCCAGTTGGTGGCACTGTTCTTGGAGGTCTTAGAAGGTGTGGCCGTGCTGGAGGAAGTACGTTATTGGAAGCAGGCTTAGTGAGTTTAACAAGCCTTGTGGTCTCCAGTCGTTCTCTCTGCTTCCTGTGCTCATTGAGAGATGTGCCCCTCGGCTTGCTGCTCCAGCCCCTGCCACCATGCCTCCCGCCACAATGGACTCTTAATTCCCAGGAACCGTCAATCATAAGCTCAGATAAACTCTTCCTTTTGTAAGTTCCCTTGCTCATGGTGGTTTTATCACAGCAACAGAAAAGTGACTACTACACCCTTATTTCCTTTAAACATGGTAACTTGCATGCAATCAGTTAAATCAATGTTTTGTTGACTGCGATGGAATTTAAATTTTTCTTTAGGGACACTGGTTACTTTATTCAATGCAATTATATTCAGTTCTATGATGAATGTGAAAATTTGAAAGTCAGATCTTGAGTATGGATTGGCTATGAGACTACCCAGCCCTTTAACTGTAGATGAGTCATTTAATTTCAAATAATTTGACTCCCTCATCTGTAAAATGGGTGTAACACTCTCTACCACATCTCGAGTAGTCCTGTGGATAAAATGAGACATCACTCCATGGGCAAGGGTCTAGCGGCAATTGGCAGCAAGAACTGATTTAATGTGCCTTCCCTTCCCTAGTGCAACATAATATAATGTGATATTTAGAATTTTAATTCAGGCAATTACTTAAGTAGTAATTGCTATTTGTATTTACATAGCTGCTTTGATCCAAGAAGCTCAAAGGGCTTACTAAATTTAGCATTTTAATAAATGTTTCATTTGCATTCTGTTGATTCTGTTTACCCACACCAAAACTTGGAATTTTCTGAAGAGAGACAGTAAGACAAGTGATGGTTTCAAGACAATGTCCATGTTTGCAGAGATCCCAGATCTCACTCACAGTTGTCTGTTTATCAAGAAGTTCTGACTCTATGCTGCTGTGGAGTCAGGCAAGAGCAAGCAGGCTGAGCACACCTGCTCCCTCCAGTATCTCTCCTCCAGCTTGGGCCTGCTGAACCTGATCCCCCCTTCTCTGAGGCACTGACAACAGAGGTATGTTTATTGCACCAATGGCTTTATATGTAATCAGCACGATAAACATTATTAAATTGTCAGGAGAGCCTCAAAGCAGGACGCGAGGCACCAGCACTGAATTCTAACGATGCTGACCCTTGGTGATTGCGAGGGGACAGGATCTTAACAAGCCTTGATCTGAGCGTTGGCATCCGCCTCACAAATCACATGGGCCGCTCATCGCGGCACACTGCTGAATACTGATAGATGTCTCTACCCTGCGCAATAGGGAAGTGGGTTTCTACTGGCAATCTTTACCAAAGTGTGTCTCTTCCCTTTCTCTACACTCAAGGGTTTACCCTGAATGATTTAATTATAATTTTCCTTGTGTAAGACAAATTAAAGGGGAGAGTAGGAGTATCGTGCCAAGCACATTATTTATCTCCCTAACAGATTGCAGCTCACCAAACCCCAGGGCTGCTGCAGCGGCGGCTGCTCAACAGAGACTGCAAAATGCATGGCGTGAGAGTGGGGAAGAGGGAGGTTTCCACACGCGTGGAACGGAACATGCAAGCCAAGTGAGAGCTTTGCACATCCCAGTACTTTAAAAACAAAGCCCTCTTTTACCAGCTAATTTTCACATACAACACTCCTAGATCTTTTCAAGAAAAAGCTCTAGCCCCTCAACTCCCCAAGCTGGTAAATGGGATCTGTAAGGCTAGAGTACTTTTAAGGGTGGCAGAAGCTCTTGCTTGGTCAGTTACAGCTCTACAGGACAGAGGGAAAAGAATATTACCTGAGAACCAAGGGTAGGGGTGGAGGGGCAGTTATAAGGACATGCATTTCACAAATGCACTGGAGAATGAGGATACGTTTCCCAGGCAGTAAGACGAATTCATGAGATCTCTGACAGCTCAGTGCACAAGTGAGAACATACCTTTGGTAGTGACAACTTCTCTCTCTCTCTCTCTCTCTCTCTCTCTCTCTCTCTCTCTCCTTTTCTCCTTCCTTTCTACTATAGAAAGTGGATAATATATATGGAATTTTAAAAGACATCACAAAAGGGGCCGAGGCTCAGTAGCCGACCGACTACTTTGCCTAACAGAAAAGGTCCTGGGTTCAGTCACCAGCACTCCTAATAAAAACATGAATAAGCAAATGAATAAATAAATGAAATTCACACTGATAAGGTAATGACACCTAATATTCACTTTAAACATTTGTGTCTACACAAAACTACCTAACTGCTTATTGATTTTTGAATGCTCAAAAGCAGTGTTGGGCTGTCTTTAATGTACGGTGGTTTGCCCCGTGGGCCATAGTTTAAAATGTGACCAAGGTGATAGGGGGAGGGGAATTTTATCTGTGTGGCAGAGCACGTGAGTAACATGTATAAGGCCTTGGGTTCACCAAAAATAAAACAGTGGGCTCCAGAGAATTCTCTTTCATTCCAGCTACTACTAGCAACCTATCAAATACCATAAACTGGGACAATCAGGGAAATAACTGACATCACATAATTTCAAAGTTACTTCCTCAAGTGTATGTGTAGAGCAAAGACTTGGGCTGTCTTCACATCCAGATTCAGGCTTGCAGAAATCTGAATTCTTCTGATCCACAGTCTAATTTTAGCATAAAGATTAAATGCAACATTTGTGCAGACAAATAAGGACCATAAAAAACAAAATCAAACAAACTTAGTCTCCTGGAATTAGACTGTCTCTTAGATCCATTTACTTTCAAATGTGTCTTAAGACATGAAAGGGCCCATTCTTCTCTGGCTTGCTTCCTTGCTAATCTATCACCTGACTGTAGATATATAAGCTTTTAGGATGAAACTGAGTACAAGGCATCTAAACAAGGAGAGTTTTCTGTGTCACAGGAAATCTGTGCAGGCTCCTAAGCGGCCGACAAGATTGCAACAAATACCTTAAGTGCATCAGTCGGCATTTTTCAGTGCACAGCCTCCTGTTCTGCCTATGGATAAAGATGTAATTCAATCACTAGGCAGTAAATGGACGGCCGGCCTCCACGCCAGGATGGGGAAGGTGAGCGCCACAAAGGACAACGGCCTAGAAACTATCCTTTAAAGCCATCTAAGGCTTGCTACATTGAATGTTTTTTTTAAGAGCAATGAAGACAATATAGGAGATTCCAAGCAAGAGAGAAGAAGGGCATCCAGGCATATGCATCCCTCTCCACTGGAAGCCATGGGTGTGCTTGCCCCACTGGCTACAAATGATTTTTCCTGTCCACCATTCTGTTCCTCAATTCTTTCTAGATCAGTAAGTTTAAAGCATCTTTTTAGTTCTTCCCTGTCTTCCAGAGATACCCCAAAGAAATCTTAAACAAGGTTAAGGTATTGGTTAAAGCATACATATTATCTTCACCTCCGAAAATCTTTGCTGGTTTTTAAATTTGAAGTTGACACCTATACATATACGTATGTGTGTGTGTTTGTGTGTGTGTGTGTGTGTCTGACACATGAGAAGGATAGATTCTAAGACATGGTGCTAGACAACATGGGGGGCAGGTACCTACACAGACCTAGATGGTACAGGACCACACACCACACATCTGTATGTATGTGATAGAAAGTCCATTGCTTTTTGAGCCCTAGTGGTTAAAACACCACAATATAAACCAAGCCTAAGAAAAAAAAAATGGTACAACCAAGGCATGAGGTAAACACAGGATGCAGGAGGCTGCTGTTGACCTCACGTGACTTAATATTTATATTATGATGCATGGATAGGCATACACTGTAAAATAATGATTACATAGTTCAGTAAGGATATGAACTGGCCACAGGGTTGTTCATTACCACTGTCAAGTGTTATGACGTACTGTACATAATTGTGTGTGCCGCACTGTATGCAACCAACAGCACAGTGGGTCTATTTACAAGAGCTTTGCTACAAATACATGAGCAAGGCCTAGTACTAGGTTACCAAGGCTGCAATATCACTAGATCAGGGGAAGTGTGCAGCTCCATTACTCTATATGACCACCATTTTTCAAAGATTTGGGTTTTCACCACGTTTCTGCATGTGAGTATGTACACAACTGAGCATACCTGCCCTTGGAGGCCAAGTGCTAGATCGATCTGAGCTAGAGTGGCAGGCCACTATGAACTGCCTTGGGTGCTGGGAACCGAACTCAGGTACTTTACAAGAGCATTTAAGCCATCTTAACCACCGGGCCACCTCTCCAATCCCCAGGATCACCAATATATAGGGATTCATATGCCAAAATGTCACCATGTGTTTATGCAGAACTGAACACTAAATGTGTATTGTTTCAGACAGTATCTTTTCAATATAAAGTTACATACCCAGTTAAACCGCAGGGCTTAGTGCTCAGTATTTTGACAATTAAATGATACTGTAATTGCTCAGCTGAAATATATAATTAAACTTTTTCACCGAGTCATTTCTACTTAAAAACTAACTTCAGAGCTTGCTTTTGCCTGATGGAAATGAAATTTTACTATGAGAATCTACTGGTAAAGCTGCTTTTCTTCTGTGTCTGGAAGAACTATATGTAAAATAAATAGGAAACAGACTAAAAGTAGTGAACAGAAACAAGTTGTCGATTTGAGGAGTATCATCTATCCTGCTTCTGAAATGCATTTCAATGGCGGTACCACAGCTTATGGGTGCTAAGACTCAATACCATAAATGCACAACCTCATTTTCTTGAGACCACAAGCTAGCATGAAGTATTCAGGAGTTTTAAAACAATTACAGCTCCAACTAGTATTCATCAAAATATCAAGACAAGAAAAGTATAAAGCTTTAACTTACAAACAGGAACACAGCAGCTAAGACCACACTAACGCATGCATCTTAGGGAACAGGTGTGCTGCAGACACAATATAGACATGTCTACACAACACATCCTTCCAGCTCCCATCCTTTAAACTTCCCTTAGGGTCTAGTCTCAAAAGGCCATGTATTTTGGAGACACACCATGAAGAAGAACATGGGTTCCCTGCCTAAGGAGAGGGAGGCAGTGTAGACTAACATTAAGTACTTTGTTTCTTCAAACCAAGATTCAAAATCGTCCACAGCAGACACCACTGATCCCTGAGAAAATTCTCAGAGCCAAATCATTCAGCTTGCACAGAGTGAGGCTTGGCAGAGGAGGGAGTCGGCCTGGAAGCTCTGAGAGCCAACCCTTCCAACGTGGAGCTCCAAGACTTCTGCCAGGGCTCCGAAGCTGAGCACAGATCTACAGAAGTGCTAATTCCATGTTGAAAAGGTGAAAATAATTAGATGCTTCACACCCAAATCATACTGAATACATTCTTAAGTAATTATATGCACATCCAAGGCCCAAGAATCCAATTAGAGTTCAGGAAGAGAGATATGGCCACGGGAGACCACCTGCCCCACCCAGGTGAAAGACAGGAGCTGAAGGCAGGGCTGGGGTTTCCTACCTTTCCCTTTTGGGAGTGTGGACCGAGAGCTGTCCATTGGTAGAGGCGTGTGGGTTCATGATTAAGGAGTTCTTGGAAGGGGCCGAGGACGAGACACATGTGGTGGTCAGGTCCAGGCTGCTGTGACTGTTGCCTGTGGTTTCTTCCGCAGTGTGAGCACTTGTCACTTCTTTCCAGAGCTGCTGCAGTTCCGTTGGAATCATGCCTGAAACAAACAAATTGGATAATTAAATCAATTAACAGCTAATTCCATCCTCTTCAAACAGTAATTAAATCAAAGAGTCAGTAAACAAAGCCTAGTGTTAGGGGGGCTTTTTGGCGTGTCTACTTTCTTCCCCCCCCACCCAACTAAGGCAAATACAGTAGTAATAAGCGTGTCCTCCCACTGAGCAGCCAATTGTAGTACCCTCTTCACAAGTAACACACATCCAAGAAAAGGATTCAAAAACCAGCCAGTTCCAAACACTATGCCCTATTACACCCTGAAGGCTGTTTCTCAATTTTAGGAGAAGTAGAGGCATGTTAGGTTATTTCTGGGCACAAAAAGGGCTCAAAATTAATTTGTTCAACTATATTCTTTTGACAACATGAACCACGAAATGAATAATTTTTGTGCTTAAGTCTTAAATGATGACAAATAGCGTTGTTATTAAATACAGTTTTTATTAATCACTTTTAGACATAAATTATGAATTCATACCATCTTCCTGAAATGCTTTTCAACTTTTAACAGTCAAATTGATTATACTATGATTATTTCATTAACACACCTATCTTCCTCATTAATTTTGGTTTCTAGTACCACATGCTTAATTGATGGATGTGTCTACTGAAAAACTGCATAACTTTTTATACAAGTAACACTGTTATTACTGTCATTTCTGCGATCGATGTTAATGAGCCATTGCAGAATAAAAATGAAAATGTAAAAATAAGCTTGGAGTGGTAAAGTTCTTGTTTTTTGAATGGGCCCAAAACGGACAGGGATCTTCCAAAAATAAGTGTCCACCTCTATCTTGCTTGAGATGAGAAATAATCAGTGTCTTATCTCACCACTGTGGACCTCTGCATTTCCATCTTATTAGCAAACGTCTACAGCCTGGGCTTTTCAATTTCTGGCTCAATAGATATTCTAGGATGCACATGCACAGACGAGAGAGGGGCCTGGGCCCCACCTAGAAACTACAGCTGCAGCATCAGAAGCTACTGCCTCCTTTGAAAGAAGAATGAAGAACAACCATACACCCTGTGGAACATCACATAATTTCACCTTAGAGCTGCATGTCTAGACTGTGGGCCACTGTTTCAATCAACTAGAACACAGCTCTCTCAGAAGGCCCACTATTTTCTGGGTAGATAGCAGCAGCAGCCGAAACAGGCATGTTTTATACCAACAAACCAAAAAGTACTGGATTGGAAAAAAAAAAAAAAAGAAGGCTGTGCATATTATATCCATTTGAAACACACAATAAAAAAATGCCAAGGTCTAAATTTAATTTATTTTTGTCATTTAGAATACAATGGATAGATAATCATCTCAACGTGATCAGCCAAACATCTTTACTTTGCTAAACTGTTAAAGATTTTAATTATGCTAGCATTGGAGAGCACTGGTCTAATGAGCCGATGGACTCCAGAGAATCCGAGCGGTTAAGAACTGTGAAATGAGTCTGATAGGATTTTTTTATATTCACCATGGATCGTTTGCATATCAAAGAGGAGTAAATTATTGCACAGCAGACCAATAACCTTCCCCGCCTTTCTGAGAAGAGCGTTAACAAAAACAGTTGGTCTCTCTGACTGGTGCTCAAGGAAAATGTTCAAATGCTCGAGTATCTGCAATTAATACATATTATAAAGAAGGTTTCAAATGATACATTAAGTGGTCAGATATCCTTAAGACGCATCCTCCACAGCCGAGTTGGTTTCCTTCTCCCTTCATAAAAATCAAATGCCAATTATATTTTGATGGATTTTGTCCCAAATGAGCATTTAGTTATTAGGCATATTCAATTATTACTTGTCCCCTGAAATTAAACCTCGAGGCAAATTAAACAAAGGGAAAGGTCACTACTACACAATCCCTCGTCCAGTTTTCTTGCATCTGAGCTATTATTTTCAAACACCTTTCGAAGTGACAGGTGGGATGTGCCTGTCTCAAGCAGGCCTGCCACTGTGATCTGCACACCGACAATTACCTGTAACTACACTGACCCAGCGACCACTGTTCACTCAGTGGAAACAATGGGAAACAGGCTGGTCTGTGGAGGAGGGCAGACTGGGGAGAACACCCGGGTCAACACCTATTTTTATTTTTCTGGTGAGTAAACACACGAAAAGAACGAGCCACCTATTTTTCAACTTAGACTAATTGATTTCTGGGTCGCTGCACAGAAAGAACACGAGTCTGACAACTGCCTTCACATCTTCCTTCTGAGGAAGGCAGGACTCAGGAGGCAGTTTCAAAAGTATGGTTTCTGGCAACTCAAGAGCAAGATAAATATGTTCGCTACGTGTTCCACCTGCAGAACGCCTCGGTGGAACTTTCCCTTCTCATTCCTATAGGCTGGCAAGTCAGGTTCTCCATCCATAGGAGGAAGCAGAAAAGAACGGCTCACTGAATGACAACAGAGGGACTTTGGGGCCAAATGTCAAGGCAATCATTAGGCTTAGAAGCCTTCTCAATAGACAAACTAAAGACAGAGACAGTCAATTCAATGGCCCCGACAGGACCCCTCTTTGTTAGTGATGGTTGACTGTTCAGTGACTAGTACCCACCCTAGAATGCCTAGACCTCAGGACAGAATGACAGAGTTAGCACTGGCAAAACCTCAGCTACTTGCCCCTCAGAATATGTGGATACCCAATTTCCAGAAAGCAGGAGTTTCTTGCAGAGTGACAGGGCGAGAGTGACAGTATCAAGGTAAACAAACCTATTAACAGGAATAGGAGAAGCATATAATTTTTCCTATCTACGATTTACATTTTCAAAATTAAAATATTGTAGGAACAGCACAAAAACATTGCCATATGAAACTGTGGGTATTAAGGAGAATCAAATAATGAATGAAATCAGGGTGAGAAGAGATAGGCCAGTTATGGGCAGCACAGAGGAGGATCTAGAATCATGGGAAAAGAACCAAGATTATAATGTAAAACCTCCAGGAAAAGGACTTTAAAATATCACTCTCTGTCCCTATATTTTCAGATTCATACACAGGTTTAAAGTAACTTAGCCATGACAAAAGCAGGTCTGTAGAAGAATCCTGATGATTATATTATGAAATAGGCATTACTAGCAGTTTTAGACATGTAACCCCTGTGCCTTGCTACACTGCTTCTTTTTTTTTTTTTTCCTTTAGGACATTGTGTCCCTTCATTATAAAAGAAAATGCAGGCGCAGGCTTAAAAAATGTATGTTGTGGGGACAGTTGACAGATTACTGTTCGTGGAACTCAATTTTACAACCCCAGGTATCACTGGCTCAAAGACAAACAGAGTTGATCAACCTTTTTTTGTCCTTGTACATCCGTACCCAGGTGACCATGTTCAAGCAAGCAGAAAGTTGATTTAAACCTCATAATGACATCAGTTTTAAGCCATCATCTCTCTGATAAAAAAGAATTGTGTTGTAGCCCATTGCAACTGAATTCTCCAGCCACTCTGCAGAGGAGGCAGGAGAAACAAAGCCAAGCTCCTGATTCTCGAGGGATGGCAAAGACTTTCGTCCACTTTATGCCCAGGCCCTCATGATGGTAACGCTGACATTTACATTCATGCCATCATGGGCACACAGACAGACACCCCTTAGAGTCTACATATGCTTCTTCCTAATGTTGCAGGCACTAATAGTTACAGAAGACTGCTAAGCATATCAATCAATGCCAGGACTAGTGAATTACCTACCGGTGTCTCTGATATGTTACTGCAGAGATTACACTTCATGCATCACCACATTCATTTCTTTCACATTACACATGAGCTTGTCTTGTCACTGCCCAATTGGCCTCTTTTGGACAGCTTAACTGATGTACTGTAACAATGAACCTTAGTGAGCAAACTTAATAGTATAGGAGCGGTGGGAAAAGATGAGAGAAGGTGACGCTTGAGTCTGGTGGGTGTGTCAGGACAGCCCGCCATGTTTCCAACAATAAACCAAAGGATGTAATTAATGCAGGTTATAACATTATGCAAGCACAAAATGCATTAGCCAGAGTGTCCTTCCTTTGCCCTGTTCAGTTCTCACATCTTCCCACCAGGCAGCCCTGGAGGAGACGCTGTTTAGACACCAAGTAGCTGGGCACTCATGGCAGCCCAGGTGGAAGGGCAAAGGGGAAGTGAAAGGAGAAAAAAGCCCCAGTCCAAACATTAAAAGCAAAAATAACAACAACCAAAAGAAAAAAAAAAAACTTGCAAGGGACAGATGTTGGGTGTGGTTGACTTGAGAGAAAACTTCGGTGCAGACGCATCTCACTGGCTCTACTTGAGACCAAAAATTTCTAGACAAGTGACCACTTTTTAAGCAGCACAGACAAGGTCTATCACTCACAGTCAGTACAATGAAAATCCCATGTAAATTAGTTTAACTAGCTGCTATGTGGTACCGCTGAAGGAATAAGAAGAGTCTGCACATGTTCGGTTCAAACGCCAGTATTCTTTCTTTATGTTTCCCCCAATATGTACTTTGTTTTGAGTTCACAAATGTGGCACTCACAGGTATGGAAAGCCAGGTATCTGGGACAGGGGAACTCTGAATAAGCCATGTGCTCTCACATTGCACATGGGACTGTCAGAGCTGCCCACGCCCAGTGGGCCTCCTAAGAACACCTAGTCATTGGTTCCCTTTGGTTCCCTTGTAAAATACCAGTGGCTTTTCAAAAAGAATTCAGGAAATCTATTAAATCTTGATAAATTTCAAAGAGTCACAGTTTATGAAGAAGAACTAGAAGCATTCAACTAACTGGCTCGAAATCACCAGAAACATGTAAAAAGAAATAGAAACAAACAAAACAAAATCCATTAGCTTTATAAAACAATCCCTCAAGAAATAAACCTGATGGGTGCCTAGATATTTTCTTAAAAATGTGTTTATATAAAGCATTACTAAGATTTAAAGGAGGGGCCAAACATGGTGGCAAACACCTGTAACCCCAGAACTCCAGAGGGGGCGGTAGGAGTTACTGCAGGATAGCCTAGGCCACATGATATTAGTGGGGGAGGGGGTGAAGGGGTGAAGGAAGGCAGGGAAGAGAGGGGGGAGGGAGGGAGGGAAGGAAGAGAGGTGGAAGAGAAAGAAATTTGCATGATACAAAACAGGTCTTAAAATGATTAACAATAAGTTTCAAGAACATTCCAAACTGAAATTCCACAAGCTTGCATGGAAAAGGTCAGTAAATCCAAGAAATGTTTAATTTTCTTTCTCCCAACTGTGCAGCACGGCCCCCTGGTGAGTATTCAGGACTACCACCCCACCTCCACCCCGTCACTTTTTCCTGGTATCAACAGGCACCTCTGACTCTTTGAGGGCCCATCCGTCTTATCTTGCCTACTATGCAACTCTCAGGTGCACACTTCCCAGCATCCTCCACTGGAAGAGACCCGCCATCCCTTCTGCCCAGTCTGCACAGGGCTGCCACCTCCCCTGTAATGGATGCATACCTTGAGCAAGAGGTTGGAGGGGAAGGGCAGGCTGCCCCGGCTGGATGGTTAGAAGGCCTTGGCGCTGCAGAGACAAGAGGTGCTGCTGCTGCAGCTGCTGCATCTGTAAAAGCTGCTGCTGGAAGGCCAACTGCTGAGTAGCCACCTGCTGCTGCTGGAAGAAGCAGAGGGGGTTAGGAGATCGGCACTGCCCAACGAAGGTCAAAGTGTCCACATTTCAAAACTGGCCGTCATCGTCAAAAACAGGGTAGCTGCTTGAGCTCAGTGAAGGGCCCAATGTCAAGGTTTAAAAAGGGACACGACATACCACATCTGAAGACAGGTAAGAACCTGGGGGGAGTCTATTATTTTCCTGCAGGCTGTTCCCCTGGGAAAAGGATTCTTTCAACAAGCCTACTTTTCCTACAGATGGAAAAGCCCGAGTCTGATAGTCAAGATGTGAACTTTTGAGACTTTGAAATCTGTAATTATTCATACTAGAAAAGAGAGTGCATTCTTCTGGTCCAGAGGGATTTGAACCCTGAACCTTTGAGGTGTAAAAGAACAAGGTACCTCCCTCCCCGCCTGCACCAGGCAGGGGCCTTTAACTACTCTGTTTATCACTTCTGACATAAATAAATGAGAAAAAATCAGACCTTTGAAGAAGAAAAACTTCATCTAATATTGTTAATTAGCCATGACAAAGGATGAAATAACATTGTAAATCTTTCATAGAAACAGCCACTAGATTTTAATTACACACATTCATAATTTAGCAAACAACATCGTACTCCACTGTGAGTATTTAATAAGAACGACAGTCTAAGCCTTGGATCCTTAACTTAGCTTTAGTTTCAAACCCCGAGGTGTGCTTGGCAGAGCCCTGTGTCCCCCACCTGCTTTGTTCTTGAAAAGAAGGGGGCCTTAGGATATGAAAAATATCTTTGTTGACTGGAGACCGACAGGAGGAAAACTTTTGTTGTGTAAAACATCAATACATCATTCCTGTGTTTAGTAGGCCTTGCCCCAGCCAAAAAAATTAATGTAGATTTCCTCCGTCATTATCTGAGTGATAGAAAGATAATATAGTGCAGTAGGACAATAAATAGAAGGAAATTATCTAATATCCTTAATCTGCTAGGAATCATATCGAGGTGGAGGTCTTGGCTACAGTATGGCTAACAATTAAAAAGGAAAATTAACCCTTTCCAAACTGGATCAAAAAACAAAACAAAGCAAAACAAAACAAAAACCTACCCCTTTAAGAAACAGGTAACAGCTCTTTAATTCTATTATTCCAAAGGTCAGCAATACTTTTAACAACCAAAAGAAGATCCAGAGCCTTAAGATGCTGCCTGTTCTTCTAAATAACTGTACTTTACAAACAACTGTGTTCACTTAACCTAACATATGACCCTGACCTTGAGCTCACAGAGTCATAAAATGTTGTGTGCATCAAGAACCTGTGATGCAAAGTTCAAAGAAAGAGAAAAACAGCAGCTTCCTTTCAGTCTTGGCATAGTTTATTTTACAGTAAAAACAAAACAAAACAAAACAAAACAAAACAAAACCCAACAACATCCTCATAACCAATTTCAGACTTACCACCATGCCACTGAGAAAGTTAATTGAGTTTCACTCCAAAAAACAAATTCTATACCACTAACAACAAAAATTTAAATAAATTTAAATGAAAAGCCAGTGTTTTCATTTTAAGAACAGCATGCATAAAATGATCCAATTGTTTTCACCCCTTCCCAAGTTATCACATTAATGTAAAACCCAATGATAGTTATATTCATGTCAAAAGGATTTCTTCACTTCTTCAACAGATATTAACTCATGACATTAAAAAAAAAAAAAAAAGGAAAAGGAAGAAGAAAAACATGGGGACAAAGAATGGGGGGATAAGCCCCTGTTAAGTCAAGTGTAAGGGGGGGGTGGAGACTGGGGAGGATGTTTCCTGCTTTACTGTAAACGAAATGTTTAAAAATTGTATATTTATATAAAATATCTGATGCCTTTTTCTGTTGTCTTTGTGACCATCCCTAGGAAAGGCTCATGAAAGCTGTCCACGTTTGAAAAGCCAGGATATAAAAGTATACAAGGCCCATTGTCCAAAGAAAGAATTTAAAAGCAACACTGGTTGCCAGACTGCTCTCCACCCAGTTACCAAACACAGGATACAGCCCGTTTGTTTACTTCTCACAATTGAATGCATACAAAAAAGGTCTTTGCACAGTCCCTCGACAGGTCAGTAGTCAGTGTTAAAATGCTCAAATGCCCTGATAAACCTTGCATTTCGGATCCCCTCCCTAGAGCTCCAGTCAAAGGTCTGTTTTCCTTTCTTTGGCTACTCCCTACTGCCTAACATAAACTGTCATAACTGCCCCAGACAAACGGCCCTTTTAAAACAATCAGCTTGGTCATCTCACCGCACAGGATGGCATCTTTTTTTCTTTTTTTCTCCCCGCGGCTTGATTTAAAAATGAATTCTACCATCTATTTTCCATACCACCCTGAGGGTGTACTGGGTCACATTTCTGACCCCATTCGTGAGCTTTCTAACTCCCAAAGATTACCTTGGGGCTGATTCCATGTGGAGCCAAACTTTCCCAAGGGAGCATCTGAGTCCAACTTAGGCAAAAAGACAGTGAAGGCACTAAGGTCTGGCCAAGGGTCCAGTGAGAATCAAAAATGGAAAACAAAAACGGGGGTGGATGCACCTGATGGTGAGAAAAAAAATGAGCCTTGAACGACCCGGGACCCAGGGAGTGAACAGACCTGCCCCACCTGCCATGTTCAAACTGGGTTACAATCATAATCGCAGGCCAATCAGGAACCAGGAAGCTGTCACCAAGAGACTCTTTCACTGTAGCATAGAAGGACCATCACCCGCGTGACACAGCCCTGGACATCTCAAGGAGCAGCAGGGATCTCTTAACCACTGGTACAGCCGTCCATACAGTCTAGTGACACCATGAACTTCATGGATGCTAGCATACCCCACTTGTCTGCTTTCTCCAGGGACACTGAAGGCCACATATCTCCTGGGTCATCAAGCACGGGCCACAGCAAGCCCAGAGTCCTGGAACTGCTAAACACACTATGCCTCACCCTCTCTGCTGGTGGACACAACATGCTGCCCCCTTCAGCCCTCACTCCCTGCCCAATGTCAGATGTCACTATTCTCGTTGTGAGCCTCTTCCTGACTCTCCTATGCTGGGGAACTTTCCCCATCCCACATCTTTCTGGGGCCCTCGGAACTCATATGAACTTTCATGTCTTCCCAGCACGCAGACGTGCATTCCAAACTCTTGTCTACGAGACCAAATAAGAGGTTAATAAGAAGTGGCAATAGAAAAGAAGCGCAGTCTCTGGTAGCTGATAAGAATGACATGGCGGTGGCGGCCCTTTTTGTTTGTCTTCAAATATAGAGTTAAAGATCTTTAAAAAACTAAATTTTGATGCCTTTGAAAAGAAAGAAGCACAAAATAACAACAGGGGGTTATTGCCTGCAAGCCACGGGGGAGAAACTCCATAATTCTTCTTCTCCCTTTTGAAGGCTGTGAGAAATCTGATTCAAAAAAGCAACAGCAGAAGGGGCAGCCTCTTGAGGCTGTACCATTTCCTGTGATCATGCATAATGTGCATCAAAAGTGGGTTTTTACCAATTCTGTTGATCAATTCACCTCCTTCATAGCCCTTCTTTTTTCTGCTGTGTTTACATCTGATGTGATCCAATGACAAGCAGTGTCTGAGGCTGTGAAACAGGCCTGTCATGTTGATTTATGGGCGCATCAAACCCCAACTTGTCCAAACTGAAGCTCGCAGTTCATTAATTAGAGAGTTGTGACTTTGAAGTCAGCTTTCAGACTGTGGTTTTTAACATTTGGCTTAATTTATATGCTCTTGAATGTGGATCTCTAAGGAAAAAAACTGAAATTCCCTTCTTGTCTTTGAACTTCTTTTGACCGCACAATAATCATTTCTTTGTCCAGAGTGATGCCTGCAATCCCAGAGTCATTAAGGCGCATTGAACTGCCACCGATGAGTAAGCCCCGCTGAATTAGAAAAACAGCAGCAAAACAAAGCTGAGAGCCTTCTGCACAGCGATATCTCACAATTACATGCCTTCCCTCCCCGCGCCATTTCCATTTTAATTACTGTTAGTCCTTTAGATTTACATTTTAGACACTTTTTAATCTGTTCCCTTTTTTATTAGAGCAGCGACTGGGTAGAAGCCACTGTCCTTAAGGTTGTGTCAGCATTTTCATTCAAACGCCTCCTCCCCTTCACCCCAAAACTGCCCCTCTCTGCGGGGCTTACAGGCAGCCTGCTAAACAGGACTCTGGGCGGAAACTTGGCAGAGCATGGAAATCTAGCCAATTTGTGTGGAGGGAGGAGCTGGTGTGGGGAGACCTTCTGGGTCACTCCTGTGTGTCAAGTCAGCGCTGCCCAGTACCCACACATCATTAGGGACATGGAGAGTCACCTGGCGAGATTCCGTCTCCGCGAGACGGAATGGCCGTCTGTGGAAGAGTGGTCAACTGTGGAAGGCTAGCACTCGAGCCACAAAGACGGCAGCATGCTGTTTATGGAATCATATATTTTGTTGTCACAGGGTGAGCTGTTTAAGCAAAGGCTTTTGAACCACTGTAAAAAATGTGAAGGAGTAGCAGATGTCCTAATACCCAAGCGTACAGGCAGGAGCCCTTCCCGATGGAAGCACATAGAATGTGAGGTGGAAACCCCTGGGAAGGCCTCATCGTATACGGCTCTACTTACAAGCATCACCTGCCAGGGTGGTGTGGCCAAATACAATCAATCTTGGATTCTATAAAGAACTGGGGCGGGGGCTGGAGAGATGGCCTAGCAGTTAGGAGCACCGACTGCTCTTGCAGAGGACCCAGGTTTGATCCCCAGCACCCACATGGCAGCTGAGAACCATCTTTAACTCCAGCTTCAGGGGAATCCAACGCGCTCTTCTGACCTCTGTGGCACTGCATGACACGGGTACACAAACCTACATGCAGACAGTACATTCATACACATACAAAAATAAATAAAAATTTTAAAAAATTTAAAAAAAGAACTGGAGCACAGAAGTTGATAGAATAGATTATTTGATCCCTCAAATAATCTATTTGAGTTATAGAGTTATCTATTTGAGTTAAAATATAATCTATTTCAGTTATATACACCTGTCCCAAGCCAAAGTCCCCAAACCTCAACACGTTCTATGTAGTGCATGTGGCAGGCAATTAGAACATGTAAAACTTTCAACAAGTTAAAGATGGAGAATCTTGTCTGCTACCTCACAAGATATTAGCTTGTCTTGAAAATTCTTGAAAAGGCCATTGCCACTGCCCAAACTCTTGAGTTGACAAACAAACAAATCAATAAATAAAATTAAGAGTGTGCTCCTTTTCTAATTGTTCCCCCCCCCATCCTGGTTATATGCTGGTCTTAGGCTGTATCCATCTGTCTGCCAAAGGAGCCCAGAGCACTCTGCCCACATGCCTATTCCCCTTATCCCCGCATAGCATGAGCAGCGATGGTATAAAGTAAGGAATCCAGAAGTCTTAGCGCAACAGGGCAATAACTCTTGGTTTGAAAGCCAAGAACCGATAGAGTCAGCTGAGCTGTGCAATCATTTAAAGATGAATGACAGTTTCATAGCCACTAGACAGTCCTCTGGGATCTGTGGTTTGAAAGTAAAATATGTATTGTTGGTACCTCTTTCGGCTGTTTTCCAGCATGTTGTTGTTGGAGAAGTTGAAGCTGTAACTGTTCCTGTTGTTTTTTATAAAACTCTTGAAGCTGCTGCTACAAAAGACACAGAGAAAGGCTGGTGAGTAGCAGAGGACTGCCCGGGCCCACTGTCCCTTCCCATGCCATCCACAAACTGTGATTTGAAAAATAGCATCCTTTTATCTGTAATGGCCTGACCTTTCAGTTTGAAACCCGACAATAAATTCCACACACATTGACTATTCTTGGCATTATGGTTTGAGAAGTAATCTCAAAAATGAACTGATGAAAAACATACCATTTTCTACACAAACTAATTAAAATAAGGCAAGGGATGACCTTTGATGGTACAACAAAGCCAAGATGCCCTTGCAGAGAGAGTCTGGTGAATATCTAGTACAGGCTTTCTAAATGATCTGGGGAGGGAGGGGTCCCTCGCTGGATGCTTCAAGTGTTGGGAGCCTCTTTTTGAGTCCTGTCTTCACCATTCCATGCCAGCAACTTCTAGCCCTGCAGAATAGAGTCTTATCTGTTGGGTTTAGGTGTCTGTTAAATCTGAATATAATGTCCTCAAGGTACAAGGAGTTGATTTGAGCATCAGGCTGTACAGAAGTAAACCCAGGGCTGGAGAGATGGCCTAGCGGTTAAGACTGCCAACCGCTCTGGCAGAGGACCTGGGTTCGATCCCCAGCACCCACATGGCGGCTGAGAACCGTATGAAACTCCAATTCCAGGAGAACTCCAGTTCCAGGGGAATCCGACACCCTCTTTTGACCTCCGCGGCATTGCACGACACGGGTGCACAAACTTGCATGCAGACAGTACATTCATACACATACAGAAATAAATAAAAATTAATAAAAAAAAAATTAAAAAAAAGGAAGTAAACCCAAAGCTGCACCTTGAAATTAGGCAATTCCAAAATGCTTTTTTATGTTCCAGAAAAAAAAAAAATTGTAAGCTTTGGAGTTGAAATGGGGACTTCAAGAGCTGTCATATGTAAACCTGCTTCCAGCCTGCAGCCTCATTTTGCTTTGATTCACACCATTGAGAAGCCTCTGAGCTTACTAAATAAAAAAGTATAAAGCCACATAAGCCTGAAAGATCTTTTTCTACTAAGTCCAATTACAGCTCTGATCTCTGTCCATCCTGTACTCTTTAGGCCAGCCCCAGCCACTCACCTCCGTCTTCTTTAGGGGTATGAGTAGCACTGACTACTCAGGGACTGGGTGGGGTGCCGCCCCACCCAGCCTGCCCTATTTATTCTTCAGTGGGGAGGGACAGCAGCTGCTCAGGTGAAGGGGGACTGTAAAGAGTGGGGCTCTGGTTCTGAGGGGGGGGGTGGACGGGAGAAGGAAGGACAATTACCTGTTGGAGCATGAGGGCCTGTTGCTGCTGAAGGAGAACCTGGAGCTGCTGAGGGCTCAGCACTTGCTGCTGGAGGATCTGCTGCATTTGTTGGGGAGTGATAACTTGAGGTGTCATCATAGCCACTGACACGGGAACCTAGAATGTTTAATGAAGGGTAAGTAGAAAGCCAGGAAACCACATGCCCACAGCCTCCCAGCTTCAGGAATGGACCAGTTTCCCAGGCCAAACATCTTTAACCAGAAGAGATATAGCTACAGTCCTATTTAATCTCTTGTTGCTGTTGTTGTTGTTGTTGTTGTTGTTGTTGTTGCTGTTACTGTGGAGGGAGGTGTGGCTTCCGGGGAGCAAACTCAAGGCATCCCACATATTAGGCAAGTGACAAAGTGCAAAAGTAAACCTTGTGGCCCTGACAGGTTTCAGCAGTCTTATGAGTACACAAGAAAGAAAAACTTAACAAATCTTTCTGGTGAAATGGACTGTTAAGAAGTTAACCCAAACTTGATTTCTGCATGGGAGAAGAAGGTAAACAGGAACAAACAGCTGGGTAGGTGCATGGCCCACCTCCCTACTACGCAGTGATTTGTAGACTCATCAATGAATGCTTAGGTCTGCAGGGGGGCAGAACTTTGGACACACTTTCTGAACTGAAAACACGGACCCTTCCTATGATGCCTTCTATCCTTCCTTATTCACCCAGCATGCGGACGTCTTAACTCTTTCATATTACGTGATACCATTAAAAACCGCTTTCCATGACATTTCAGTGACAAACAGCTACAGTGATGAACTTGATAGCATTTCGTATTTGCAACTGTTAACACGTTTCTGCGCGGGCATCTCTACATGGAACCTGCACACTGGATCTGAAAGGATGATGTCTTGTTCAGATAAAACACTGACATTAAAATGACAGGCTGTCTTGGCCAAGGTTACACAAATTGTATTCCAGCGGATACCTAATGACAATGCTCTGAAATCTACAAGCTTTCTAGAATGTAATTTAGCTATTCAAAATAATCACTGCACTTGTGTTTAATTTTCAGACTACATGAGAACCATTTTGTCAGGCCCTGTAATGCAAGACTATTTTATATATAAAAAAAAAATCACCCCCATAAAAATATAAGGAGAAAAAAAAGAAAATGAAAAGACAAAACCCATGTATCTTCTAAGAGTAATATTTAAGGCATCTTACTTTTCTTTGGTTTCTAAGTAAACATGTGACAGCAAGAAGCTAGACACAGTAAAGGATATACTTTGTTAAAAAGGGTCTGCCTGCCATCTCATGTATCAGAATAAAAGGTAATAACATGCTTTGCACTTTGCCTGTGTGCCACTTTAAAAAAAATCCTGCAGACAATAGCTGATCAAAAGATAAAAGAATAAAAAAATTCTTTCTGGGGAACAGTAAGCAAAAGAGAGAAATGGAGTATTAATTTTATGTAACATAATGTCTTAATATGCAGTTTATCTTGACTTTTTCACATGACTTGCCTGTCATTTGCATAGCGAGCTCTCATTCCTAATTTCACACTCATTATGCACTGATGTCCCGATTTCTCAGCATCACTAATTTTGATGAACTAAAAATGGTTCCTGAAGGTCAGATTCATGTACAGTGAACATTCTCCACCGTTGTGGCCATGGGGTGTGTGTGTGTGTGTGTATGTGTGTGTGTGTGTGTGTGTGTGTTGGGGGGGAGGGGGGAGTGTTGATGTGCAAGTTTCAAATGTTTAGAAAACACTGGTGAGGACATTCAAAAAATTTCATTAACCCAACTCTGGAAGGTCATCCATGAATTCTCCCTATTGCAGTGGTCTTTTAAGTGTATCTGTAGCTACACTGTAATTTAAAACAGATGGGCATGTCTGAATATTTTTATATGCAAAAAGGGACAGATGTATATGAATGGATAAATTATCTTTTAAAAAAGATAATTCGAAGCATGAAATATCACCAACTATTGGAACACTGAACTTGCATACAGTCTAGGGCAAACGCCAAGAAGACATTATCAAAACATCTACCCATCTACGCATTAATTCCAATTAGAAGACTTTGTCTTCATCTAGACGAAACTTTCTGAATTTTTAAATATGGACTGGGTGCCAGTCACTATCTTTGGAGCTGCTGAGGCAAACATATTATAGCAGAAGTTTACTGTTCCTTGAAAGATGCATGGCCCTATAAGAGGTTTGATGAGGCAAACAAAAGAACCATGGTTCAAGTTTCTGTTTTCCTCTGCATTTCTTGGATGATGTACAACACAAATATTTGGGAGCCAAATTTCTAATGGCGATGGACAGGAAAATAGACAGGAACAGGGTCGTGTAGAATCCGAACTGGTGATGAACATGAACTTAGTAGAGCTGTAGCAGAAAAACAGTACGGAACTAATCCCTGGTCACTGTTTGTTTTGTTGTTTTGTTTCATGATATTTATTTATTTATTTATTTATTTATTTATTTATTTATTTATTTATTTATATTTGAGACAGGGTCTCTCTGTAGCCCCAGCTGGCCTGAAATTCACTATGTAGACCAGGCTGGCCTAAAACTTGCTATCAATCTCGCAGAGCTCCACCTGCCTCTGCGCCCACCAATGCTAGGGTTAATGGCACACACCACCAAGCCTGGCCTCCGTTCATTATTTTTATAAGATATGGAAATCCTACATTAGAAAGAGACAGGTAAATTCATGGGGGTGATGGAAATGGAAGTATTTCCTTGAGAATGGTGGTTATGCAGATGTACACAATTGTCAAGACTTTCCCAACTACATACAAAAAGTGTATTTTACAGTATATAAATACTTAAAAATTATTTAAACGGTTACACATAATACGTATGTTTTATTGTATTTTGTATCATGTACTATAAAAGGGTTTTATTTTTAAACCTGATAAAACAGTATGAGTCTTTTTAAATAAGAAAACACCATGGTCCTTTGACTGTCAATAAAACAAGATGTGGGGATTGGGGAACAGAGGGACATGGACAGATAATTTTTAAATCCTTGCAGACAGCCAATGGTTTCCTGGTCCTTTTCCTACAGTTACTTCTTCATACTTCTTCATTGTTGCCAGTTGAGCTGCAGAACAGTAGAATGAATTTGACTCTCTGCTACTTGTTCCCTTTGGATACTTTGATGGAGGTGCTGATGAGTATTAAAACATTTCAAGCATCAGGCACAGTCCAGCCAGGGACAGGCCTAAGAAGCTGGGGTATTCCTCCTAACTGGCTGAGCGGTCTCTGTGTAATCAGAATTGGGCCATTATATCCTGATGGCTTGAACTTTGCTTTTACTATCTGAAACCACTGTCTCACACTAGTCAGTTCCCAGCCCCTGAAGTGGTCCAGGGGCTTCATTTAACAATGCGATAAAATTGAGACTTTTTGCTTGCCATCCCCCCCCCACACACACACACACAAAGTTTCTGTTGCAACATGTCAGGAAAAGAAGTTATAGAAAGTCTTCATAAACATATTCAAATGAGCCAGAAACCATGATGGAGTAGAAAAGAAAAAAAAGGAAAAAAATATTGGAGAACAGTTTAAGGTTTTAAATAGTTAAGAATTATAGCCTATATATTCACTCCCCTAATTCCCAGCGTCCAACTTTCACATGTAGCTAGTCCCTACTAATACTAGGAATCAAAGGGCATGCAGTACCAGCGAGGGGCTATTACAGCCCACACTTTATTACCCATTACTACTGAGGTCATTAGCGGCAAGAGTGATTGTAGCAGTCTTAACCTATTGATCACTGTAACTACTATCATTTAATCCTGTGTTGAATGTCTGGAAAGCGGCTAAAGGCACACAAGAGAGAGCGGTTTAGCATTGAGAAATATGGTCTGGGCTTAGAAATTACACTTTGATTCATAAAATCTAGCCAGTGGTTTAAATCAATAGTATTTAAAACAGTCATGTGAGTTTTTAACTACAGCCGTCTAATATTTATGGGGACCTTGTTGAGAGTATTCTGTGAAAATGAAACCCCCCCAATCCCCTGCCATCTACTTTTCCTTCCTCAAGATAAAAAATCTTTTCTGATGCTTTGTGTAGCTATAAGAGCTCATGCCTTATCTGAGAGTTGAAGCTAATTCTTAATTTTTCTCAGCAGACAATTTAAATATAAGGCCAGAAGAAAAAAAAAAAAAAACAAAAACAAATATATATCCCTGATATGGTAGCTATGTTAACTGTTTGACTGTACAGAAATGAGAGTGCTTTATGAGCTAACAATGAATCACAGAAGGCCATTTATGAAGACCTAGAATGATTGTGTCTAGCTGCCTTCAGGGGTCAGAAATCTGAATTAAACTCTGGCAGACATTTAAAGAATGTTAGCATGCAAAACTCAACTTAAAAACACATACACAGTTAATGCTCTTGACTTGAGTTTCCAGAGGAAATCATGAATTTAAAAAAACAACAACAACAAAAAAAAAAACAAAGCAACAGTAAAACATTGCCTGATATGCTGTTGACTGATAGCAACTGGGTGTGGCCCACCCCAGGTGTGCGAGAACCTGCATGAATAGTAGAAATACAGCTGTGCTTGGCCATCTGAATGTGGCTAGCACGGGCCTGCTGCTGCTTAATACCAGCAACGGGGGAAGTGTCATTAGCAGCAGCAATTGCTGCTAAAGGCTCAAGCACTGCTGGGTAAATTGTGCTGGTGTAGTTTTATTTTTCTCCAAAATGCCTCTACATCTTTGCATCTTTGGAAGTTTTGTAGACTGTTAAAAGACCACATCTTGGGCCAGGCGACATGCCTTTAATCCTAGCACTTGGAAGGCAGAGGCAGAGGCAGAGGCAGAGGCAGGCGGATCTTTGTGAGTTCAAGGCCAGCCTGATCTACAGAGTGAGTTCCGGGACAGCTGGGGCTACAGGGAGACCCTGTCTGGAAAAGACCAAAAAAAAAAAAAAAAAAGACCACATCTTGGTTTTTTTGTTTGTTTGTTTTGTTTTTCTCTTATTCCCAACTGGGGAAAGGTAGGTGGTGAGGTGGGTGGGGGGGGGACCCTGTCTCAAAAGCAAACAAACAAATAAAAAAAACACTCATAGAAACAATACTTCTTTCTAATCTAGGAGACAATTGAAGGAATTGGGTGGGAGGTGAGATGACACAATATAAATACCAAAAATAACATGTTATCATTTCTTTCTCTCACTTTAGTTTACAGTGAACTTAACTACAAGTAAATCCTGCCCAGGATAAATGCACACAGACTTTGAACATTAGCATTCTTATAATTGGTATGTGTACAAATAAGATAACTGAAAAGATAAAAATGTCCCTTGCTGCTTTCTTTTCATTAATTATCCATTAAGGTATTTCCATTAAATTATTTGTAAAGAACTATCTGGAAACTATTTTTTAATCTCTGATGATACATGGATGTCCCCAGAAACTCACTTGCACTATTCACTTCATCTTGTGTTTGGGTGGTAAGCTGATGAGGTTAGGCAGTATCACCTAGTCAGCTGCCTAACAATAGTCAAACATATTAAATTAAAAAGCTCTGGCGTGTCAAAACAAAAGCAAACAAAGAAAATGGCTCTTTTGAAAAAAATGAGAATTATGCCAAGTTTTCTAAGATCATATGGAAGCTGGCTTGCATCATTACTGGTGATCTACTGGAGAAAAGACCTCTTTTCAGAATTAATAACCAATACATACAACAGATGCATCAGCAAACAGAAACGTTAGAAAGCTTCTGTTGTCCATGTTATTAAAAAATAAAAAATACATAATAATAAAAAAGCCCTACCCAGGTGCCATGTAACAGCTATATCACAGAGGGGTGAAAATACATTTCTGCCATAATATTTCAGTCTTTTAAAAAAGGCATGGTATTCATGTGGGAAGTGTAATTCTGTTTCATTATGGAATTCTGCTTCTTGTACAACTCTTTTAGACTTAGCTATTTTGCCACAATACTGTACAAAGCATTAAGGCAGGTAATGGTTATTATATTAATGCAAAATCATCTAAGCAGTCGTTCATCAGCATAACCGCTCTCTCAGTAACAATACAACCACCTATTAAAATTTTAGCAAAAAAAGACCTCTTTAAAATGCAATTAGCATTTCATTTTAAAAAATCATTTTGTTTATTATGTTCTATCAAGAAAGGCTATCTTTCTTTCACAAAGAATTGTTAAGGCCAATACTTGCCTGCCAATCATGAGTTATTTCAGGTTATCAACACTAATAAGTGAAGCTGAGTTCTTTTTGTTCTTTACATTTTTTGAAAAGTAGTAAAATTTCCATTTTTCTCCAGCCTAGGGGCTGGAAGCTCTACAGCTCTCCTCTAGCATCTAGCAGGCAAACAGGGTTACTCCACTAAGTGCCAGCCTAATTGTTTTAGCGCTAATAAATATCAGCTTCATTTGCATAAAAATGTAAAGTTTATATAAATTAAATCGCTTTTCTCATTAGCAATAGTTAAATACAGGAAACAATGGAAGCCACAGACGAAAATAATCACTCGACAAGAACTGATCTTTTTAACCTAGGAACAATCATTAATATTATTATTATAAAAATCAAGAAAAAATGCCTCTCTTTCATCCCTCCCTCAATTTCATTTTCCTGTAGGTGGAATAGAACACCATTCAGTGCTAGTGAATAAACATGCTGTCATTTTATATTCACAACAACAACAAAATAGTTTTTCAGTGCTGCTAACAGAGTGAAGGGAGAACTAATCCAGAAAGTTCCATAGAAAAGATTCTACCCACAGGTCTTTACCTCCTGATGGCAAAGGGGAGAGGCCTTAGGTAAAGGCCTTGTGCTTATTGTCTTAAATTGAAATATTTAAACCTTGTCTTAAATGGAAATATTATACCAAACAATGAAAGAGACGGCAACTGTATCAATTCTTTTTGAGTCCCATGAACTATTAAAATAAGGAAAGATAATTTATAGTTTCAGATCAAGGGTCACTGTTACATAGAAAAAAAGAATATGCTTACCTTTTGCCCCCTCACCATAAGATTTTTTTTAAGATTAAGAATTAAATTGATTATTCTATTTTCCTTATGGTATAACCAGCCCAGAAAGTATCATAGAGAGATTAAGGGTAAATAAGCACCCCCCCCAATACTAATGGGGGAGATAGGACTATCAGTAAATTTAAACATGCACATAGGCCCAAATTAGATCACTAAAGCTGAATCCTTGGTAAGGTGCAACCATTTTCTCTTTTGCTTTTTAAAGACTTAAGTTTCTGAAAAATATGCAGCTTCTCAGGACTATCTTCAGCACCTTCACCTTCTACATCACAGTTAAGCCAAGGGGTGCAAATGAGATTCTAATGAGCAAAAACATCACTGGCTTCTTTGACAATTTCCACCATTCATTGATTTGTTTCTAATAAAGATTAAAAAAAAACCTAACCAAAAGCTCCCCTACATGTGAAAGGTCAAAATATGTTTTAAAAAAATGCCTCATAAAATCAAGGCAAATTCGAAACCCGTGAAGACCCGCCTCATGAGGTGGTGTGACAATTAGAGTAATTGAACAAAAAGCCATCTTCCGGAAAAAAAAAAAAAAAAGTAAAAGAAATTAAGCTGCCACAACTGTAACAGGTTAGATGAAAAAAATCAAAATTTAATGTATTCTCCCCGTGTCATCTTGTTTTGTCAAGACATCAAATAGAATTGGGAAGTACAAAATAACAAGCCCTTGAGAAATCACAGAAGCCGACCTTTTTGATGTTGTTGATTTACCTTGTTCTCAGTTATTTGAACAATGATGTTTCAGATTTAAGGGCAAGATAAAGCTTAAAAATTAAAACATGATACTGAGGTATTCTAAAAACCTCACCGTAACATTTACCCTGTATCTTCATTGATTAGTTACTTGAAAGCTGATGTGAAAATGAGGCCTAGTGCATGGGTTTCATATTCTTTTTTTTTTTCATTCTAAATTAATTTCCTCTCCCCCCCCCCAAAAACAACTGGCAGGTGGCAAGAAGGATTCCTCCTATTCTACCTGAAAGGAGAGGCCCAAGTTAGCCCTTCCCAGGAATTCAAGGCCCTACCAGGTACAGAAGGTGGTTTAGCAGAGAAGCTGAGTCTTCTTTTTTAAAATCAAAGGGGGCTGGGGGGAGGAGAGCTGAAAGCAGAATGCCCAGGAGTAAAGGTATGCCCTCTGAAAAGACAAATAGAATTCAAGGAATATCATGCTCTTTCCAAGAAAACAAACCTTGCACCAAATAACAGATTTAGCTTACAGAGTCAAGATGGTCCCCCAAAACCTTACAGGTACAGCAATGAGCTAAAACTCCTTGCCCCAAGAGATCTATGGCTCAGCAGCAACATAACTGCAAGTCTCATATGAAATCTCAATCACAAAGATGCATACAAAACGATTTGTACCGGTAAGCAGTTCCTATTAAGGCATATATAGAAACAAACAAACAAAAAGATATAGCCATTAAAACACCTGTTTAAAAGACAGTAAAAGTAGATAAACCGTGTTTATTTACTATTGCAAGCACTAGAAATTATAAAAACCAAGACAGTTAATAATGCTATTTAATGATTAAAATGTTACTGAACAGGAATCTTCACATGCAACATATTGAGGGATACAATGTATGCATTTATTTACTCTAACCTCTTCTGGTCAACTGTTGCTACATTATTCCTGAACTGTAAACCAGGAGGAGTCACCTGAAGCGCTTCTCACTGGTCACTCTCCTCCGTCACTCAGAGCATGGTTTTAAGGTTCCCCTTACTGCTGTTCATCCACAACTAACCACATAATAAAATGAATTCCTCTAAGCTTAATTTCTACCAATACAAATTGTACTCAAATTTTAGTCTAAGCTGAGAATCTGGCCACTACATTCTCTCCTGATCGGCACAGAAACACATTCAAACGCTACGTTAGTCACGACAAATCTGGACTTTGACTGCTTTTAATTCATCTGGATTTTAAATTCACCATCTCTTGTCATTGTGTGGAGGCAGGCTGGAAAGTTGTAGAACTGGTCAGTGTCATAAAGGAGTTTATCTTTCAAGTGGCAGCTCCTGACAATGTGTAAACGCAAAGCAGCAATGGAGAGGGTTTTGTTTTTAAGGTACATTTTACTGCAAACAACAAAAAAATTTTTTTCTAAGCCAACCATTCCAATGATAAGCTTTCTGATGATTTATGGTTTACCCACTGAGCAAGGTTACGCAACACTGCATGCCTTTAGATGCATTACTTTAGCTAGTTGAGATTTAATTAAGATCACAGTCTCTAAAATCCCTGTCAAATGAAAATTCTGAAGACAATACTCTATATATCCTAACGCACAATGTTGCCATTCCATCCTTAAAAAATATGAGTTAATCCTGACTTTCTATGGCTGTAGACAAAAGTTCACACATTTTGTTTTCTTTTGACACTTAGGTTGTTTTCTATTGTGTCATGAAATCACTCCCAGGGAGGGAAGAAAAAAAAATGGGAGAGTGAGACATGTTGCAGAAAATGCAGTTAACGTTATTATCCGACATTATCATAGCTCAGCTATGATGTCATCAATTTTCATATAAGCAACCCAAGCTCCAAAGTTTCATTTGATGAAACATGTTTACAAAGAAACACTATACAAAGGGGGAATCCTACCGTTGAAATTACTTGCATTAAAATAACTGACAGGCTGTGTTTCTCATTTTTTTAACTGACCAACTTTCAGAGAAGCTGCACAAATGGAGAAGAAAGTTCTTAAGCAAAGCTAATAAATGAAAAGCCCACTACTTACAGTGTGTAAGTAGTTCTTAGGGTTGGAAAAGAAATATCTTTAATAGTATTTTCTTATATTAGAGTATTGACCTGTGCTATTTTGTCTTAAAGAAAAAAAACTTGTGACTGTGTGGTCTTTTACCTAGCCAAATGCATTTTTATTTAAATCATTTTAATATCTGGTTGCTTATGTCATGGCTTAGAAACGACAGGTGCTTGCAGTCTCCCCATTGACAGGCCACTACACAAATAACTGTCTTGCCTGAAAGGGCTAATGCAGTACTAATGAACAATAAATCAACTTTGATTATCAAGTGTCAGCCCAATCCGTTTGCAGTAGAGCTCTGCCTCATCCCAGAGTAACAGTGGCAGCCAGTGTCTGCCTAGGCAGTCTGTATTTTGGTTTCATTTTTACACACTTTTCACTGAAATGTGTCAGGCGGCTACAAAAAAAAAAAAAAGCACATAAAATAGATACAGATCCTTTCCCCCCTCAATTTATGCAAAGGGTATCAATTAGGAGACCCCTGGTCCTCATCTGGTTTACTTAGTGACGAATCTTAAACATTCAAGATAGCTTGCTATTCTTTTAAGCAACAATGATAGCAGTACCCATCAAACCCCTAACTAGAATCTTAATGTGATACTGTTTGAGGTCTCTGTGACACTGACGTGCCAGCTTGGAACATTACCATATAAACCCCCTTTGAAGGAAGATCTTCATGGAAAATATCTTACAAACAAACAACAAACAAACAAAGCAAAAAAACAGGGCTGCCTCTAAAATAAGTAAGTCACTTGCAGCTTTAAATTTAAAAAATAAGAAGTAAAACTGGCTTTTTACACTGATTTCCTAATGATAAAATACATGTAACTTATTTTTTTCTCCTTAGGCAGATTAGTCACTGATAGTATGATTCATGTTTCCTGTTATCGGCCTTAATCCCCCCCCCCCCAAATGTGTCACTTTCAAAATGTAGGAATCTATGGAAATGAGATGATTTGCATTTTTAAATGGGCTCCATGAGAACATTTGGTCTGTGTGGACAAGCATACAGCCATCATTAGATATTTTAGTTACAACCAGAAGGCCTTGAAGGAGTTAATCTCAGGGAGGAAGAGTCTATATGTACTTTGCTCTCAAACTTTACCACCCACTTCCTAAAGATCCTCGGCTTCCCATCACCGCACTTGGGAGGGGGGTGGGGGGAAAGTCCATTTCCACTGACCGTCTTTCTTGCAGTTCAGATAGTTGAGTTAGCTACATGGAGGGCCAGTTCAGATGGGAGTTCACGGTGACAATCCTTCTGTCCTCTCAAACCCCAAACCCAGCTCACTACTTAATCATCATCACGGCCAAGTAAGGCCAGAGTCTTCGGATCACCAACCTGCCAGAGCGTGGAGTGTGTGGCCCCACTCGCTGCTGGCTTAGGTGTGGGGATGTCTCCTTCCTTTCCCTCACCCCCCAAACTCCTTGAATTCGAACAGCTGAGCTGCACGGACGCCCGGACAGATAGAAACACAAACTATAAAAGCAAAAGAAACCTCCACACAGGCTCCGCTGAGACTGGAGAAGCCTCCTTGTGTATTTCACACGCTCTAGAAAGTGGCATTAATCGCACACCCCAGATCGGTACCAACCCCCCCCCCCCGCCCCAGACTGGAGGGCTGGCACGGAGGTATGGCCAGAAGGGCTTTACCAAAGTGGCTGCGTGAAGGCCACACCGGCAGAAAAGGAATCGCCAACACAGGGGGAAAGAGGCAGAGGGAAAGAGAAACACACACCCAGGACTTCCTGCAACTCCCAAGTACACCCCACGCAGGAACATTTTTGAAAAAGAGACAGAGCAACCGAGAGCAAAGGGGATCTGTGTCCAGCACCCACAGGCCCGTCTTCCCACCTCCTGTCCCTCTTCGCCTCCACTTCCAGAGCGCAACTCCGACCTAAGTTGATCAACAGCGCCCGGGATGGTTCTGCGGATCCTAAGAGTCAAGTTGAGGGATCAGGGCGCCCCTGCCTTCCCGGCTGAGGTTCCCCCACCCCCAGGGAAGCTGGTATCAGCAGGGAGAGCCCGGGATGGGCTGGGGGAGAGGAGGAGGAAGAGGAGGAGGAGGAGAGCGAGCGCGGAGATGGAGGAGGACCAACCTGACACTCTCCATGTAGCCGCGGCGCGCGCGGCCGGCTCGGGGGGCCGGGGCTGGGGTCCGGCGGCCTCGGTGCAGGCGGACTGCACGCGCGCAAGGGGCGCTCGGCTCGCGGGCTGCACAGCCGCGCCCACCCGCCCCGCCCCGCTCCACCAATCACAACCCGCCTCTAAACACCCCGCGCCGCGCCGCGCCCCACACAATGGGCTCCGCGGCCCGCGCCCGGATCCGATCCCCGGCCCCCTCCGTGCGCGCGGCAGGTGAAACCGACGCTCGGCCCGCCGCCCGCCTTTTGTCTCCCGGCAACTCCTCTTTAATTACTGTTAACCCGGTGACCCGCCGCGGGCTGACGTCTGGGCCGGAGCGGCCACCGCGCCGCGCGCATCTCTTGCCCGCTCGGGCTCGGGCTCTGCGCCCTGGGCCTGGAAGGCTGGCGGGCTCCGGGGAAGAGGGCTTGTGGGTTTCCTCGTGGAAACTGACAAAGAGTTGCCCTAACCTTCCGGGAGGCAGCGGGCCACGCCGGCCCGGGCACCTTCCGCCATGCAAACCCCGCAAGCCCCGGCGCTCCGAGCCCCAGCACGGGCCCCAGGGCCAGGTGGCCTGGCTCCGGGCTCCGGGCTCCGGGCTGCGCCTTTCCTCGAAAACCCGGCCTCGCGGGAGAACTTTGGCTTCGCGTCATGCAGGGGCCCAGCCTGCGCCCCCGCCGCCCCTGCCGCTCCACGCGAGCCTCCCAAACTGTGCGTGTGCGAGGAGAGGCGGCCAGGAGACCGGCTCCAATTAAGTCAGCCGAACGCGCCTCTTCGCTACTTCCCCTCTAGAACGACAGCTGCTGGAGAAAGCGGCTGCCACACGTTTGCTAAGAAATAATTCTTGAAATTCCTTTCTTATTTATGCAACAACAGCCACAACAAAAGCTCCTCTCAACAGACACTTTAAGATGACCTGGGTTAGAAATGGTTAGAAATAGTCGCTGTTCCTGCTACTCGAAGCTAAGGCTAATGCTTTTTTTTTTCTTTTCTTTTTAAGTCACAAATAAAGCTAAACTTTGTCGGCTCAAGTGTCAGGACTTAAGTGGCCGGTTAACCTCGTCACTATCTACAGCTCCAGAAATCACCTTTCGATTTTGTATTTTTAAACTTAGAGAAACTTTCTGGTGTATGTAATTAAAAAAAAAAAAACCCTACACATTTTATTATTTTTCTGAAAATATCTAGGAAATGGACTAGTGGATATCAACGGTGAACTATTTCTCTTCAACACATTTTTTTTTTAAAGCAACGAAGTCTAATTCCAGATCTTTTACTTTAAAGTATATCTCAGTTTAAGGTGTATTAAATACAGGTTGCTACAAGTCAAAAAACACACTGATGATACTTCCAGTCAAGGAAATGCATAACTTTAAGTAAGGTGGGCATGGAATAGACATTCGGCCATGGATCTGGCTGTAAGAGACACAGGCTCCCACTGTCAGACCCTCCAGTCTGGCCAAGTGCTAAATGGGTACAGTGCACAGGCTGCTCCTCTCCACCCTCAAGTGTTTTTTGTGTGGGATAACAAATTTATTAATGGTCTTCCCCCCACCACTGAGGTCACAATATGTGACCCCACCCTCTCATGAATATTCAATAAAGAACCAGGGAATGGAGAGGTGGGAGGGGGCTTTAAATCTGCCAGGATACTCAGTCCAGAGAATCAGTAGAACTCTGAGTTTTAAAGAGACAGAGTGCTCTTTCCAGAAGGACTGGCCAAAGCCCCAAGCAGGAAATAAAAATATAGGAAGTTCTCCCTGAACCAACACATAGCAGAAAACAGAAATAGTTATTTCAAACCATACAATGATTTTTTTTAATTAGAATGAACTAAAGCTTTAACGTTTGTCAGCAGAGCTGAGGTGAGCTTGAATTAGGCAACATGTTTTCGTCCAGTCTGAGATCTGCACGAGTCTGAGATCTACATGAGTCTGAGATCTACATGAGGCAACCATACAACTCATGCATGCTCTGACAAGTAGGGCTGCCTCCTAGGCAGGTCAGTGTTGATCTGCTAAAAGTCTCTAGGAGCATCAAAACAAACAATAAACAAACAGGCAAACACAAACATTACAGACGCTTATGACCCAGCCCCACACAAAATAATTAAGGAGTGATGCAATGTCAGCGGTAACTCAAGTGCTAAATTGCACAGTGGTGCTGGAGAGCAGAGCGCCATGGGATTGGCAGAGCAAAAGAGCACAGTGAGGTCTGAGGAGGCCCCTTGGGGAGGTGGGGGCGATTAAAGGGCTGATGGTTTGGATAAGTGAGGAGGTGACAGGAGACAGAGGGAAATGGCTTAGCAGCTAGTCCAGAAGCCACCTGGAACCCAATCCACTCTCTGCAAACAGACAGATGACATGATGACTCAAAAGCCAGTTCTGGGCAAGAAAATATACCACCCTTGATAAACCAGGTTACTGTGCAAGGGTCTGGGACATTTCAGCTAACTCCGGGCTTTTAGGGTGCCCTCAGGGTTCTGGGCCCTGAGACTAGGATTCACGTGTAGTTGGCACCTTCTGTGCTTGTCTTCCACTGATGGCAAAAATATAGTTAATGCCACTTTTCATCACTCCAGAGCTGGGGTGTTTGGGAAAAGCTAGGACAAAAGGGGGCAGAGAAGAGGAAAGAAAACAGTCTGTTTTCTTGTGGGGGCGTTATTAGCCCAAGTTACAGGAGCTGATGTAACTGTTATAACTTGAATGGAAATAGCAATCCCATTTTTCAGAGGAAGAAACTGAGTTTCAGTAAAGCAAACTGGAAACCAGGCCTCATGGTACATGCCTATACTCTCACACTTGAGAGGTAGAAGCAGAAAGATTGAGTTTGAAGTTATCCTCAATTACACAATGAATTCCAGGCCAACTGGGGTTCCAGGACAATCTGTCTTGAAACAAATTAACAAAAAAAGAAAAGAAAAAGAATAGGTCTGGTGTGGTGGCACACGCCTTTAATCCCAGGACTCAGGAGGCAGAGGCAGGCGGATCTCTGTGAGTTCAAGGCCAGCCTGGTCTGCGGATCGAGCTCCAGGCCAGCCAGGACTACAGGGAGACCCTGTCTCAAAAATAACTAGAAAAAAAAAGAAAGGAAGAAAAAGAAAAAGAAAGGCAGAGTGGTTTTATGTCTTCTCCAGGCAAACACATCTTGCTCTGCAGGCCAATAAAGCAAACAAACATAACTGGACAAGTAAAACAGAAAGGCCAGGGTGACACGGAGTGGACACCTGGGGTGTGGGAGGCTCACGTTTAAGGAAGAGTGAAGGAAATGGTAAATACCGTACTTAAAAATATTTTTGATGCCCACATCCTAACACCCACAACAGACACAGTCTTGTTCAAACACCACATATTAAGAAACCTGTCAGTTGCTAAGTGAGTCCATTGTGCACTTAAGAACAGATTACTATGATCCCACACCAAACTCTAACCACCAAATAACACACCTGGGACTAGAGTTGAGTATTCTGTTTGGTTTTGCAGAGCCTCAGCCCTGAACACAGAGGAAAGTGAAAGGTTTTACTGCCCATTCAGAGCTGGGAATGGAGACAAGATGGATTAAAGGGAAAGACAGAAGGAACATCCGTCAGGACATTATTCTGCGTGCTGCTGAACGGCAGCATCACAGCAGTGAGGTAGACATGGTAACCGGGCCATGGCCCGCGTGCTTCCCAGTGTCTGTTTGGCCAGAGCTTCTTGGATATAACTAGAGAAAGGCCACAGTGATTGGTAGAAAAAAATGAACCGTAGAACAACAGGCCAAAATCTAATGCAAGTTCATGGTCTTCTTCCAAACAATGCTTGTATTAACACTCACGTCCTGCCTCCTTTCCAATTAATTCTGTAGAGCACCCAGGACATATTCTGAAATGACAGGACTTGAAAAAATTCAAACAAGTGATTCCTTTGCTGGAAGAAAATAGCTATACCAGGAGAGTAGAAGATTTAGGCCTCTCTCCACCCAGCCATGTGTCTGATGGCTTGCCACAGGGGCCTGCCACCGCAGTATTCCTCCAAAGACCACCAGTGGACAAACCAATTAGAGTTACTAGATTGCAGCAGCCATGCCCGTTCCTGAGATTTGAGCATTTGTCTCTAAGGAACCTTGGTTTCTGTCTTGATTTAAGAAGTGCTTTTACTTAAAAATATAAATTAATACATCATCCATCTTCAGGGAGCTAGAGCAGTTAGCTGCCTATCGATACTGTTTATGTGGCTGTTATGTCGACTTTGACAATGAAGCTAATTATGTTGTTTTTCATCTGTGCCTGCTAGTTCGGCCAAGGGAAAAGCCGATGTTCCACAGGAGTTTAAATTTTTCTTTACGACATCTCCAAACTGCCATTCACGTCTTCATTTCATGCAACGTTTTATAATGCCAGCATCTTTGGTTAATGTATATATATACACAGCATGACACATTAACATTGTGGAAATTTACGGATGGATATGTGAGCTGCGGAAAACACTTAACGCCCCCCCCCAATCCTTGGCAATACATGTAAAGACATTCATAAAACATCACAGGTAAACAAAATCATTCCAAGAAGAGGCAAACGGCAACATCCTCTCCCAACCCTATACGTAACTGACAGTAATAAATTACCTCTCTTCTTTATGATAAAACTATAATCCCCTGCTTTAACATGATGTGAAATTTATTAGTGTGGTGCATCTGCCATGGGGTTACAACTGATTACAATGATGTGTACAAAGTTCTCAGGAAGGTGCATGTTTTAGGGCAGAAGAACCCTTCCCCATGGGCTTTGGCCTGCAGGGATGGGGCTGGGGACCGGTGTCAGCACCCCACCACGAGGAAGACTTGCGATTTCCACTCCGAAGATTGACAGTATCTGTCGCTCACCCACATGCTCACCCTGGGCAGAAAGCCTAACAAAAGCAGGACACTGAAGAGGAATGGATAGATGGCTCTTGGAGAATGAAATTCTGCTTTCTTTTTTTTTACATTTGATCATGTAAAAAGTGGCTGAATATCACATGAAGCCACCAACCATCTTTAGTAGACTCAGCTTTTTCCAGAAGCCTGTGATGTGAGTGTGCCCCCAGCTGGCCTGGGAAGAGGCAGGGGGAGCATGCCCCATCTTGCCCTAGGAACAAAGCTCACAGATCCTCCTCCCCCTCTGCAAGTCACCCTCCCTCTGACCCTGGGTTGACACACCCTCTAGGCCAAACCTTCTTTACGCCTGCCCTCTGCTGGTAAACCTGCCAGGATTAGGGAATTTCGACTATCTCAACTTATTCGGAAGACAACTTTTTTAAAAGCCAGACAGAGAGTAGACATGTAAAGAATCATTCGTGGGAGTGTATACACCAAGACACTGAGACGCTGAGGCCCAGCAGGGAGGGCGGAGGAGCTCCTGTGCTGAAATATGGTCCTTTTAATGGACAAACCAACATTCCTCCATCCTACCACTGATGGGCTAGCACTGCTCACCCAGGAGAGCAACCTGCGAGGCTGCCCAGCGTTCTGACTTGTCTTCCTCACTCTCCAGGGAGAATGTGTCAGTTCAGGTTCAATATAACACCTTCTTAGCAGTAACGGGCCACCATTCCCATCTCAGTGTCCTTGAGTTCATGATCTAGCACATTCGGCTGAGTCAAGTTCGTTTCCTTCTGGTATTCACGAGACCCATGCAAAGGGAGGTGGGGACAGAAGGGCTCTTGTCTATCCCACAAGTGAGGAAGCAGTTTAACTGTGAATGATTCGCTAGCAAGGCTTCCCCAAAGCAATGGGATGTGCTCCCGGGCCACCTACAGCTACTGCAACTGCAACTGGACCAGCTGCCCAGCACGTGCAGGTCAGCCTCCAGGCTACAGGAGGGCTCTGGGTTTTAGGGGGTAAATTTCCACAGCAGCATGCTGGGGTTTAACCGTGCAACCCCTGTCAGTGCCAATGGGAAGCCCGAAACACCTACAAATCCCTGCATAGCATTTCAAAACTGTATCTTGGACACAGGAAAATGAAGCTTAGCGGTTGCAACTTCAAACGCATTCAGCAGGCAGCGCTCCTGACAGCGCTTAGATGCGGAGTAAATGCTCTTATAAAGAACACCCAATCTAGCCGACAATAAATCTTACACCAGGGAAGCCTGCACAGGGCTGTGGAATCCCCTCCAAAGATAATTGCCTTCCACACCGTGTGGCATAGAAACTGCTATATGGAAAACATTTTCTGCGACTCCAAGGCCCCGGAGAGCTTGCTTTTCTTTCCTTAAGAGTTACCTATTATACACAAACACCTAACACCATGCCTTTAAGAGCAGACATTCAAAAGGGCTGCAAGGGTTTATCTTCTTTTAGAGAGAAAAGTTAGAAGGCCTGCCCTGCAAATGAGGGACAGGAAGCACAGGATGTGAAGAGGATGGGTGGAGAAACTCAGGAAGGGAATCTGGGGTGTACATCCAGGTGAGCAACCTTGGACTCCACTTCCCAGTATTTGAAAGCTCATGAAATTTCCCAACAGTTCCAGATACTGCGACACATCCAGCAGGCCAAGAAAGAGCCAGGCAGACCTGTTCTAGTCCAAAGTAGCCTCAACCGGTCTGGCTTGCCCTGACATGACACAGGACTTGGGGTCCTATCAATGACCTGATTCTGAACACTGTGACTGTGAACAAGTCATTTCCACTCTTGGGCCTTACGCATTTTACTTGGACAAAGAGGAAGACAGATGGGACATTGTCTAGGTGATCTTAGTATTATCTGTTTACAGATGAAAGTCCTCTGTAAAACCACCAGAAGAGGGTTAAAAAGTAGAAAGAGGCTGGAGGGATGGCTCAGAGGTTAAGAGTACCCAGGTTCAAGTCTCAGATCAGGAAGCTCATAACCTTCTGTAACTTCAGCTCTAGGGACATCTGACACCTTTTCTTGGCTTCCCATGAGTACCTGTGTGCTTGTGCACATATTACACACACACACACACACACAAATACATAAACACAATGAAAATAAAATCTTAAAAAAAAAAGAGCACTTGCTGCTCTTGCAGCAGACCTGGGCTTGGTTACCAGCACTAACTGGTAGCCCACAACTATCTGTAACTACATTTCCAGGCCACCTGACATTTTCTTCTGTCCTCCACAGGCACTAGGTACAAACATGGTCTACATATGTATACATATGTACATACAGACAAATACTCATACACATGAAGATTTTTTCAAAAGCAGAAAGGGATGCTGGGTGTACTGATACATGCCTATATTTCCAGCACTTGGCAGGTCGAAGCAGGGGGATCAGGAGTTCAAGGCCAGCTTGTAAATACACAGTGTTAGTTGAGGCAAGCCTCGTCTGTGTGACAGCCTGTCTCAAAACAAAATGAGTAACAACAACAACAACAAAAAATGGTAGAAATATTTTTAGAGTAAGAACCTCTCTCAGCTGGGTTAGAGAACAAGAACCACAGAACATACTTTGTTAGAAACATCTAGAAGCCCTGACTGGGATCCTCACCCGGAAAACAAGCCTTGTCAGCTGGGTGTGGTGCCGCACATCTGTAATGCTAGGCTGAGGCAGGAGCATTCTGAGCTTGAGGGAAGCCTGAGTAAATAACAACACCTGGTCACAAAAACAAACAAGATGAAACACAACAAGGAAAGGGGCGGGGGAAGAACGTGACGTGACGCACCAGCTGGCTGCTCCATGAAGTAAGTCACACACATACCTTAGGGTATGGAAGATTCTGTTTAGATGAGGCCTCGGATACACACACTGAACCTCCCTAACTTTCAAATACACTTGGGATCTTTGGGCTTGCAGTTTGCCCCACCTGTCACCATGCCAGTTTGTCTCTGTCAGCTGAGCTAGGGCCCCTCCCAGCCACTCATATGATTTCCGAATGGTCTCACAGCCCATTCATCTGCTTCTGTGTCACACTGTAAACAGGTAACGTGATAGTTTTGTGCATCGGGTAGACGGTGAGGCTGGCAGGTTTGTGCATCTGCGCTGGGTAGACGGTGAGGCTGGCAGGTTTGTGCATCTGCACTGGGTAGGTGGTGAGGCTGGCAGGTTTGGCTTTTCCATGTCAGGCCTCAGCTAAGGACTCGGTTGGACTGCAAGAAAAATTCAAGTGAGAAAGTAGGCTGTCTTTGAGTTGGATAACTCCTGAGAAAACCCACACAGAAAAACCCTGTGGTCCAGCCTGCAGCCCAACTACTCATTCATTTTATGATTTCCAATGACATTTCATCCTTCATGAGGAAAAGCAGCAGATGAAGCAGGAAGCTTTCAGGTCATATAGAACTTTCCTCTTTTCAAACAAATAAGGCATTGTGTCTGAACAATAGGAGGATATCTAATTGATCTTAATTAAATTCCCTGATGTCCAACTTTTGAGATGGTTCAGGGCACATCTATGTAATGTCACAACCCAATAGGCCCAGACCTCTGGTTAAGAGTTCTGTGGTTAACCGTTCACCAACACTCTCCATCAGCCAGCACGCATCTCACCACAATCTACCCTCCAAGAGCCTTTAGTCTCTTGTTGGCATGCTCTTCTCTACCTTGTACCAATCCTGATCTCTTGTGAAGACTGGGGCTCACAGTACAATCTCAGCAACAGCAATGTCCCTCATCCTGGTCAGCCTTCCAATGGGGCCAAGCCCTACTAACTGCAACATGCTGTATCATCATACTTATGGCATCTTATGAAACAGGAATCTGTCTGTCCTTACTACCCATGGAGATGGTGATCTGGGGTTTAAAGCAAGAGAGATGTGGTTCTCAATCCCTCATTCGCTATTTACCAGCAAAATATGCCTCATGAAAGATCATTTTTGTCTGCATTTCCTCATCTTCATTAGAAGCAATTATTGCCTCACAGTGGAAAGATGTTTCTGTATCTTATGGGGGTGTTAGTTAATCATTTTCCTGGACTTGGGAGCACTGCTTTGACTATGCACAATGTCCGACAAGATCTCGGTTCACACATGTGTGGACAAGCAGCCCTTTGATGCTGTGGAATTCAGGGGACTCTATGGACACTCAGATGGTAAACGACAGAGCTGACATGTGAGTCTCTGGGTCATTCCCACCCTGACAATCCCAGCTCTCCCATTAGGCAGCCTTTTGCTGGCTACAAAGCTCAGGTAACTTTAAGGCAAGAGGTAAGAAAACAGACCCAAGCCAGTTGTGAATAGGGGGAGTATTGGGAATCCCATAAGGAAGTTGCAGAAGGTCACAAATGAGGAGATATGTCCCGAGGTCTCTGTAAGCAATTTGACAAGTGCAAGAAAATGAGAGAAGGATGGTACTGGGTAACGGGATGGGTAATAAGATAAGGAATGATTATGGAAGTATGTGATGTGTATGCCAGTTCCCATAATACTGCTAAATCAATACCTATAAAGTAGGTATCGGTGTACCTACTTAACAGATATACAAACTGAGGCTTCAGGAGCTTAAATTGCTTATCTATTGTCTTATTGTTACTACATGGGGGGTTGGACTTCAATGATCCATATGCCAAGCCAGACATGAGGCTGGGGCTAGGTCTAAACCTAGGAGAACAAAGAGGCCAATCTGGTTTTATTTCCTTGGAAGACAAATGTTACCACAAATAATCAAGTGGAGGATATGGATGAAATCTTAAACAGTGCAACATTCTGGTATCCTTTCCCCTCTTACACAAAGGTTTAGGGGCAGTCCTCCAAGAGGATGTCAGGGCTGGAGAGATGGCTCTGTGGTTAAGAGCAATTGCTGCTGTTGAAGAGGACCCAGGTTGGGTTACCAGCAACCATATGGCAGCTCACTCCAGTTCCAGGGTATCTGGTGCCCTCTTTCGGCTTCTACTGGTATTGCATGCATGTGGTGCACATACAAACAGGCACACACATATACAGGCAAAAAAATTTTTAATATATTTTATTTTTTTATGTGTATGAGAGTACTGCCTGAATGTATGTAATTATGCCTGTGTCATGCAATGTCCTCAGAGATCAGAAGGGAAGGAGGGAGGGAGGGAGGAAGAAAAAAAGAGAAAGAAGGAAAGAAAGAGAAATATATATAGAGAGAGAGAAAAGAAAGAAAAGAAAAGAAAGAAAAGAAAAGAAAGGAAAGAAAGAAAGGAAGGAAGAAAGGAAGGAAGAAAGAAAGGAAGAAAGAAAGGAAGAGAAGAAAGAAAGAAAGAAAGAAAGAAAGAAAGAAAGAAAGAAAGAAAGAAGAAAGAAAAGACAAGACAGACTGGCTGGCAGGACAAAGGAGTTAGAGGACTAAGGTACAGCAACATTGACTTATACCTTGATTGAGGAGCTTTTCACATTTCAGTGACGGTCCCCACGCTTTCCTACTGACACACACTATATCTCAGTCATAACACTGAATCATCAGCTGGTGCAGTATGCCGATCCTCAAGAGACTTAAGTTCTCATCCTGGTTGTGCCATTTCCTGGCTGTACTTTTATTAAATTTCTTCACACTTCATCCACCTGAGATGTAGATGAGGTGAAGGTGGTTAACATCTGGGGCACTGTAAGCACCAAAATGTTTCCGATATCATTATTAGCATCATGCGCCACTTTCCCTTCCATTTTCTCCTTTGGTTATAATAAAATTCCACAAACCAAAATATGATTTCAGTGCATGTCTTATTTTTCTAGGGTGTAGGAGTGTATGTTCCAACTCCAAAACTTCACTAAGCAACAGCTTTTTTGGCCAATGAAAAAAAGACAATTGGTTGTTTTGTTTCTTAGATCCAAGTTTCCTAGAATAAGAATACTCCCCCTCCCCCAACAAGGGCAAAATGGCCACCTCATTTGACTACTTTGGAGACCAGTTGTGCAACACCCATGAGCTGGATATACTGAAGGTATCCGGGGATCTGGAAACAAAAACATGACCCTAAGGATGCACTAAGCCAATCTGTTTTGAGGGTTAGGCAGCATTAAGTTGCAAGAAAAAAAATACAGTTTGGCCAACAAGAAACGTATTTTTAACCCATGTGCTTGTTTGTGGTATGTGGATATGTACAGGTCTGTGTGTGTGAGTGCAGATATGTGCCCGCCATGACACATGTGGAGGTCAGAGAATAACTTCAGGTATTGGTCCTCACCTTCTACTGGAGACACTAAGTATGCTAGGCAGGCTGACCCGGAAGCTTCGGAGATGCTCGTGTCTCCACTCTCATCTTCTCCCAGGAACACTGGGATTACAGAGTCACGTCACCATGGCCAATTTTACATGTGGGTTCTGGGGATCCAAACTTAGGTCCTCACACTTGTGTGGCAAGGTGCCATGTCTGAGGCCCCAGAGACTTAATTTCTGAGAATACTTTGCCAGTGCCCTGGCAATATTTTGTTGTTGTTATGGTATGTGATGCTTGCCTCTAGAAAAGAGAACCTTCCATGGAGTCCCAGCTAGCTAGGCTCTGGAGAGGGCTTAGCTTGTGCCCTAATAGCATCAAGGTTTCATAGCTAGGCTCTGGAGAGGGCTTAGCTTGTACCCTAATAGCATCAAGGTTTCATGGCTTCAAAGGATGACTTTAAGATTCTTTACAAACTTTCTAACTTACTGCCAAAAGGAAGGAGTGGAAATCACTCAGTGATCCCAGGGAACGTAGCACACCCCACTAGTCAAAAGCAAACAGAAGAAGCCTCTAATCTGGACCTGGAATAACTGCATTCTGACATAAAAGCAAGGTCCTAGTGAATATTAAAAGATGATGTCTGGCACTTGGGTAGCAGAGGCAGGCGAATCTTTGTGAGTTCAAGTCCAGCCTGGTCTACAGAGTGAGTTCCAGGACAGCTGGGGCTACAGGGAGACCCTGTCTCAAGAAAACAAAACAAAAGAAAAGAAAAAAAAAAAAAGATGTCTGCTCCAGTGAGTTCCAGAGATGGGCAAGGAGGAGCATTTAGGCACTGTAAAGAGCATATGCAACTTCCCGGGGAGAGAACACTGACCACTGGAGTGGCCTGGCCTGGCTCGGCAACTACAACTCAGACTCCAGCGGCCATCCTGGAACCCTGAATAGCTTTCTGTTTCTTCTCCTCTCACTCTGCTGTTCTGAGCACTGTGCGTGACTGCCATCCATGTCACTCTGCTGTTCTGAGCACTGTGCGTGACTGCCGTCCATGTCACTCTGCTGTTCTGAGCACTGTGCGTGACTGCCGTCCATCTCACCTGGACATTCTTGTGGTCTCTGCCTTGATGTTAGCTGGGTCAGACACACACCTACTGCTTCCCAAGCAGGCAGTTTGATCTCCTTTACCCTGCCTTGGCATGTTCTCAGTAGGGTTCCTGAGCTTCCAAGTCAGAGATTTTAATACAGTTGGCCTGTGATGGACCCTAAGATTATTTTCCAGGGTCAGTCTGACATTCAAGGAGGCTGTGGAAACCACCAGCAGAAGGAGCATGAACTCAAGGATCCAGTATTTTCATCACCAAAGGACTGAAGTTGCACACATCAGGCACAGGCAGACTGTTATCCAATTACATACAACAAAAGCTTGAGGGGAATGTCTACCCAGCTGGGGGCAAACTTCCAAAACAGCACCAACTCAAGCGGCAATCCTTTTAGATTTTAGCAAAGAAAATTGGACTCTGACAAAAACAGCTGGGCCGGGAGTCAGTCTGGAGGTAACTGGCTGCACTGGGGATGAAGGAGCCTCATGTTTACTTATATTCAATTTTTCCTAATGAACTAAGGGACAGGGTGTGTGTGGGGGGTGGGGTGGGGTGGGGAAGGCAGCTATGGACCTAACAGTGAAACAACAATATAGGAAATGAGAAAAGCCAGGCATGGTGGCCCACGACTTTAATCCCAGCATTCTGAAGGCAGAGGCAGGCATATCTCTGTGAGTTCAAGGCCAGCTTGGTCTACAGAGCGAGTTCCAGGCCAGCTGGGGCTACAGGGAGACTCTGCCTCAAAAAAAATTTTTTTTGAGAAAAAAGGTAGTAAAGAGAGCATTGCCTCCTCTCACAGAGAACCTGAGTTTGGTTTCCTGAACCCACATGATGGCTGACGATTGTCTATAACTGCAGTTCCAGGAGGTCCGATGCCCTCCTCTGCCCTTTGTAGGCATTGAACACATGCACCGCACTTACATAGAGGCAAACACTTATACACATAAAATTAAAAATAAATAAATTTTGAAAAGGAGGAAGAAGCGAAGTCTAAGCAATCAAACAGCCCTCTATTAGGCAAAATTATCTTTCTTAACACAAAGAGGAGTGCACAGTAGAAGAGGCCACTACCAGGGCTGGAGAGATGGCCTAGCGGTTAAGAGCGCCAACTACTCTTACAGAGGACCCGGGTTAGATCCCCAGCACCCACATAGTGGCCGAGAACTCTCTGAAACTCCAATTCCAGGAGAACTCCAGTTCCAGGGGAATCCGACACCCTCTTCTGACCTCCGCGGCATTGCACGACACGGGTGCATAAACTTGCATGCAGACAGTACATTCATACGCATACAGAAATAAATAAAAAAATTAATTAAAAAAAAAAAAAGAAGAGGCCACTACCTAGCCATCTTCCCACCCAGGGCACTGAATTTAAAGTAGCACCGGCTGCTGGCTTGCTGTCACCTGGCCTAGTCATTTTAGTATTCCATCAAATATTGAATTAGCCTAACAGATACTCAAGAGTGCAATGCCCACAAGCTCCTCACCAACTTTCGAATGAATTCACAAACAAATGATTTTTTAAAAGTGGATTAATACTTTTTCTCATTTTTTCTTTTTGGTCTTTTTGAGACAGGGTCTCCCTGTAGCCCTAGCTGTCCTGGAACTCGCTCTGTAGTCCAGGCTGGCCTTGAATTGCCTCATGCAAATCTTTGCTCTAAACAATAAACTCTGAAAGACAAATTATGGACTTCCTCTTCTTTCCCCACCTGTAAGACCTATATCATACTGATGAGGTTCTCATCATTAAACAAAGTACTTGCTAAATAACAGCTTCTCTGAATGTGAGAGGAACACAATATAAGAGAAGCAGACTGGCACTGTCATGTTAAGTCAAGATTTGCTAACAATTTTATAACCGAGTGACGTCAGATGTAGAAGAGTGCAAATGTGCACAGTGTTCAATTCAAGACCAGCTTCTTTGGAAGTTTGAAATCAAAACAACTAAACAGAAATGACAATTCCGAGACTAATTCCTATAATGGGTGTTAAAGTTCTGGGCATACTGGAATCACACAGACCTACACAACTGTGTCTACAAGAGGTAGACAGCTCTTATACGTATTTTTAAAACATCACCAATTTTCAATGGCACTACCAATTTATTCCAACAAAAAGAATTCTTCTGGGCATGGTAACACAGCTGTAACCTCAGCTCTCGGGCAGTTAAAGGAGGAGAATGGAAGAGTCCAAGAACTGCCTAAGAGACACAGGGCACTGAAATCCAGCTTGGGCTACAGAGTGAGATCTGTCCAAGATATAAAAACAAACACCACGGGCTGGAGAGATGGCCTAGCGGTTAAGAGTGCCGACCGCTCTTGCAGAGGACCCGGGTTTGATCCCCAGCACCCACATGGCGGCAGAGAACCATCTGAAACTCCAATTCCAGGAGAACTCCAGTTCCAGGAGAATCCGACACCCTCTTCTGACCTCCGTGGCATTGCACGACACAGGTGCACACGTTTGCATGCAGACAGTACATTCATACACATACAGAAATAAATAAAAAAAAAATAAAATAAAAACAAACACCACACACACCTCACATCACACACCACACCACACCACACCACACACACACACACATACACACACACACACATACACAAAGAATCTGAGTCAACATAGGCTGGAGGTGAGGAAAATACATTTTTTTTTTTTGGTCTTTTTGAGACAGTATCTGTCTCTTTGGTTTTTTTTTGTTTTTTGTTTTTTTTTTTTGGTCTTTTCAAGACAGGGTCTCCTTGTAGCCCCAGCTGTCCTGGACTCACTCTGTAGACCAGGCTGGCCTTGAACTCACAAAGATCCGCCTGCCTCTGCCTCCCAAGTGCTAGGATTAAAGGTGTGCGCCACCACACCAGCAGTGTCTGTCTCTTTGTAACTTCGGCTGTCCTGGAACTCACTCTGTAGACCAGGCTGGCCTTGAACTCACAGAGATTCTCCTGCCTCTGCCTCCCAAGCACTGGAATTAAAGGCATGCACCACCGTACCCAGTGAAAATACATTTCTTAAAGTGTTTTCCTATTAGAGCACCATGAAATAAGACTTGCACTATCCAAGACTCTTCTCTAGAGCTAAGAAAGAGAAGATGAAGAGGAAAGCACTGAGAGGAAGGCCCCAGTCCCCCTGGGCCACTTGAAGAGTCCCAGAAAGTAGCAACAGCAGAAGGCCTGGAACTGCCCTGATTTCTGATTCTCTTTAGAAACGGGTTCTGCAGAGTTAGGACATGTTCATTCTAAGAGCGGATGGAATTCAGCCTGTGCTGGGCAACAGCTAGCTGTCCTTTCCTCCACATCCACACCCTGGCTTCGGCAACTCACAAAGCTAGCAACTGATAGGGGATAAGCTAGGTTTGCACATGACTCCCTCCACTGCTGGAGTACCCAGTGACAAGGGCAGGGCCCACGAGCACTGTCTAGTTCAGAGGAGGGCAGGGACTCAACCCATCTTTAGTCATTAGTCAGCCTGAAGTCCATGTGGCCCCACCTCTTGCTGGTTTTATAAGCATCCCCTGACTAATTGCCAGAACTGAACTGTTAACTTAGGGATTCTTCACTGTATGCTTGGATCCCAGTACTGGCTTGTACTCATTCCCATTAAAGACCTTTTTCATTTGGATCCACAATTTCAGCCTGCTGAGACCTTTAAAAAGATTCATTTCACAAGATTAACTCTTGCCTTTCCTCCCTCAATAATATGATTTCTATCTTTCCTTCATGTTTTGGATCCCTTGAACACTTCTAAATTTATGTGTTCCAGTGCTTCATAGACACAGACTGAAGGGCTTTAATTGACTGATCAAGTCCTTTAAGACGGTGTCTCATCCCCAAAACAAAAAAAAAGCCGGGCGTGGTGGAGCACGCCTTTAATCCTAGCACTTGGGAAGCAGAGGCAGGTGGATCTTTGTGAGTTCAAGGCCAGCCTGGTCTACAGAGCGAGTTCCTGGACATCTGGGGCTATAGGGAGACCCTTTTCTTGAAAAGACAAAAAAAAAAAAGATGGTGTCTCACAATGGCCTGAAGGCCACGGATTTGTCTTAAATGACCAGTGAGTCCCAGGAATGCTCCTGTCTCAGGCTCTTCAAGGCTAGGATTACAAGCCTGTGCCACCACACCTGGAACATTCTAGGGCTCAAACTCAGGCACTTTGGAAACTGAGCCATCCACACTCCCCACCCCCAGCCCCTAAACTACATTTTCAATGTCTCAATGAGCTTCCTCATTTACTCTCTACCACACCCATGTGAAGATACAATTCCACATCTGTATCTGATAAAGGGCTTAAGGTCTTAGAGCAGTTGCATGCCTGACATGACATGGAATCAACATGACAGAGGATGCTTAGAGAGGTGGAGCTCAGGAGGCAGGCACACTGACATCCTCTCAGGGCAGGCCTCCACAGTGGGCTCTGGCCCTCTGTCCTGCCTCATACTGCTGTGGTCCATACCTCTCTAGTCATCTCCTTTCAGCCTCCTGCTTCTCCTTCCTGCAAAAACAAACACGGCTACGGAAATTTCCAAATTAAAACCTGGCAATGGTTTCTATAGTCTTGTTTCCTAAGCCTATAAATCAAAACTGTCTAAACAGGTCATAAATGTTCCTCAGCCATATAATGGTGGAAAGTTCTGATTTATGGTGCTGGTAGAATCATTTTAAATAATTACATAAGAGTTTTGCAAAAAACACAATTAACACCTTTAGAAGGTTTTTTTTTTTTTTAATGAAAATGAATCTCTGGAAATGACTGTTCCCATACATAAAGATAGCCAGTGAAAAAAAATAAAAATATACCTACAAGATGTAACTCTCTCTATGTGACTGGAGACAGGGTAGTGAAGTTGTATCTATAAGAGTCCCCTAGCGTGACCACAGCAGTAAAGGTTGTCACATCACACGAAGCAATGTACTTTGACGTGTGTCACTACTGAACATTAAGAAGTCGCCAAATAAACATCTTGCTTCTCGCCGGCCCCAGCTGCTGCCCCTTTCCTGGGTACTCGTTTGACACATCCTACCACACTGTCCTTTGGCACACTCTAGATCCTCCTACCTGCTCTTGTAAATCTGCCCAATGTCCTTTTCTTCCTCTTGCTCTTCACGTGTGATTCATCTCCTCCTTCCAAGTCCAATGTCTATGAATGAAATCACTCCAAACAGCCTCTGTTAACCCTAACTCCCCTGGGTACCAATCACAGGCTTATCAGCTGATTTTCCTTTTTCAGGCTTACCAAGCAATTAATGGCAATTTAATTCCATGCACCAAACTCCTAAGCCCACCATCTTTCCCTTCATATGTGTCACTCTGTCCCATTCCACCAAAGCCCTTTGTCAAGCACTACCTCCAGAAGTACAACAAACCACCTCAGAAGAAATCTTTTCAAAAATATGTACCAATTCACAGTACTCTGCATTTTCTAGAGACTGACTCTGACAGGGCTGGAAAACGGCTCAGTGAGTAAAATGCCTGCTGCTCAGGCACCAGGACTTGAATTTGAGTCCCCAGCACCCACGTAAAAGCTGGTGAAGTGACGTGTGTAACCTCAGAGCTGAGGGGTTGAGGAGGAGGGTAGACAAAGTCAGACTCTGGAGTGTATTGGGCGCCTAGCTGGACAGATGTATTGGGCGCCTAGCTGGACGGATGTATTGGCCGCCTAGCTGGACGGATGTATTGGCCGCCTAGCTGGACAGTGTATTGGCCGCCTAGCTGGACAGATGTACTGGCCGCCTAGCTGGACAGTGCATTGGCCGCCTAGCTGGACAGTGTATTGTCCACCTAGCTGGACAGTGTATTGTCCACCTAGCTGGACAGTGTATTGTCCGCCTAGCTGGACAGATGTATTGGCCGCCTAGCTGGACAGTGTATTGGCCGCCTAGCTGGACAGATGTATTGGCCGCCTAGCTGGACAGTGTATTGGCCGCCTCGCTGTACAGTGTATTGGCCGCCTCGCTGTACAGTGTATTGGCCGCCTAGCTGGACAGTGTATTGGCCGCCTAGCTGGACAGATGTATTGGCCGCCTAGCTGTACAGTGTATTGGCCGCCTAGCTGGACAGTGTATTGGCCGCCTAGCTGGACAGTGTATTGGCCGCCTAGCTGGACAGATGTATTGGCCACCTAGCTGGACAGATGTATTGGCCGTCTAGCTGGACAGTGTATTGGCCGCCTAGCTGGACAAATGTATTGGCCGCCTAGCTGGACAGATGTATTGGCCACCTAGCTGGACAGATGAGGTCCAGGTTTAGTGAGAGACCTCAAAAAATAAAGTCTGAGGCTGTAACTTAGTAGTAGAGCACTTACCTAACATGCCCGAGTCCCTGACTTTGACACTGGTTAGCTAAAACTAACTAACTAACTAACTAAATAAATAAATCTTGGAGAGCAATGAAGGAAGGCACTGGGTACCAATTAATGCCATACACATGGAAACACACTGACATGCACACCCATAGGAAGAGGTAGAAGCCGGGCGTGGTGGTGCACGCCTTTAATCTCAGCACTTGGGAGGCAGAGGCAGGTGGATCTCTGTGAGTTCAAGGCCAGCCTGATCTACAGAGGGAGCTCCAGGCCAGCTGAGACTAAAAGGAGACCCTGTCTCAAAATAGGCAAAAAAAAAAAAAAAAAAAAAAAAAAGGAATAGGTACACACATACACACACAAAAAAAGGAATAGGTACACACATACACAAACACAAACACACACACACACACACACACACACACACACACACACGAGCCCAGAGGAATGTGGATAATACACCTACATCCCACAGTTCACCCACAGAAATGATTCAAGGGCTCTCCCCAGCCCCTCCCATACCTGCACTTAGGCTCCCACAGGCTACACAGAAACGCCCTGAGCCACCACCCTGGCCATGAGACTGAAGTCGAAGACAGAGTCACAGAAATGCTGATAGGGAACAGATTAGAGAGCATCTTCATCCAAGCCCCTCATTTTCCAGAGGAGAAAACCAATGCCCAGGAAGGAAAAATGACTGGCCAAAGGTCATGGTTCGTCATGGTTAGTGACAGAACCTAAACTGCCGACACCTAAATTAAGCACGCTTTCGGTTGCCCTATACCACCCAACAGGGCAGATTCACCAGGAACCACAAAGCAAAAATGATCAGCCTCAAACACTGAAGTTCTGTCTTGGTGTGGGGGGGGGGGGGGGGGACTGAGATTTCCTGTATTTGTTGGAATGAGCTGTGCTTTTCATTTTAACTACATATTTTGATTAAGAAACTACATCTAAGTATTATATACCGGAGGCACAAAACATTAAGATTTAAGTCATGCTATTTGGGTTTACATTTCTTTTGTCTCAAAACTCATGTAACCCTACCTGGGTATCAATCCACAGCTTAGCTATCTAATGTGGCAGACATCATTCTTATGTGGCTCTGATATTTAAATTAATTACACTTACATCAGTTTCTTCATTATCTCATAGTAACTGAAGCATTCAGCACCCAAGGTAGCCAGCAATAACCATAATTAGACAGTGTAAACATAGAACTTGTTCATCAGGCAGGTGAGATGGCTCAGTGGGTGGAGGCTTGAGGACATGAGTTTGATCCCCAGGTCCTACATGGTAGGGGAGAAACAACTTCTTTTTTTTTTTTTTTTAATCTTTTTGAGACAAGGTCTCCCTTTAGTCCCAGCTGTCCTGGAGCTCACTCTGTAGACCAGGCGGGCCTTGAACTCACAAAGATCCACCTGCCTCTGCCTCCCAAGTGCTAGGATTAAAGGCATGTGCCACCATGCCCGGCTGAGGAGAACCAACTTCTATAGCTATCTTCTGACCCCTGTATATGTGGTATGTCATGCCACCCCTCTACCCAGCTGATGAAGGGAAAAAACAACATGTAGAAAATCCTACCAGATAATATTGGTAGTGTATAACATTCGTCCTATGAAGCGGGCGAAAAATGAAAAGAACACGAACACCAAGTTGAACTGCACATTTGAGGTGTAGACTATTTGGGGGTCAGAATGGATAAGACAAATATTCCAGAACACATTTTTCCAGTGAGTCACAAGAATTCAATTCAACTGTCCTCTCGAGCTGCAGTGGTTATCACTCACGAGGCGGAGTAGGAGGATTAGCAAGTTCCAGGCCAGCCTAGGCTACATAGTGAAACTCTGTCTCAAAAAAAAAAAAAAAAAAAAAAGGTATGATGGAGGACTGAAGAAACTGCTCAGTGGTTAGTGTCACTGGCTACTTTTGCAAAGGACCCCCAGGTTTGAATCCCAGCACCCACGCGGTATAGTTACCATATGTACCTTATGTAACTTCAGTTCCAGGGAACCCAACACCTTCTTCTGGCCTCTGTGGAGACTTCAGGCATACACACACTTACATGCAGACAAAACATTCATGTGCACATAAACGTAATACATTTTAAAAATCCAAACGGGGAAAAGGAAAAGAAATCCAGCTTTCTAGCTCTAATGATTTTAAGTTTTTACTAAAGTAGCTGGCTGGTAAAATAATATGGCTAACAATGTGGTATGTTCCTCATCCTATAGGATGCTGGGGGGCAGAAATCGTCTATGTGACACCTACTCCACAGGTTCTAAAAGGAGAACCCAAGTCCCCCAGAATATGCTGTATCAATCTGAATCTGTACAGTTTCAAGGGGCTAGCCCCATCCAAGGAGACCCAGGAGTGGGCACGTGGCTCAGGTCTACCCAGCACTTTATGCCCCTCTCTTTATCCAAAGGGATTAGGGGTGTCTAGAGAAGTGCCATTGTTCAATAAAAACTTTTGCTGAGCTTACTGGACAGGAGATCCAGTCTTCATCTCAAAGGTTGCCAAGCTATAAATAAGTCTATCTGCAATTCTGGGCAAGAATGAGCAGACACAGAAAGCAGAACAGAACAAGAGAATAGAAACGAGTCCTGATGATGTGCCTGGCTCTAGCAGTCCGAGGCCAGGCTGACCTTTGGACTTCAGGTTCTAGGAGTTGCAGCCTCTCCCCCACACCCAAGCACTTACAGACCTGAGTTGGGCTCTCACATTGCATGGCAGGAGGTCTTGAGTAATTCAGGTACGTCCTTCCACAGGGAGATCAGGAAGCAGTTAGACTAACTCTTACTACCCGCCCAGCATGGTGGCTGTCTGAACGCTTCATTCAGATGACTGTGGTTCTAGGAGGGAGCCCTGGCCAAATCCAGCCATGGTCAACCTGTCCCAGCCCCATGTCAGTCACTGGACCACCAAAATTTTATGATTCTTATCAGGGTATGCCTACAATACCATTTTTTAATAGTTTTTTAAATTTTATTTTATGTGTATGAGTATACTGTCTGCATGTAGGTAGGTGCATCCGTGTCATGCAATGCTGCGGAGGTCAGAAGAGGGTGTCAGATTCCCTTGGAACTGGAGTTAAAGATGGTTCTTAGCGGCCATGTGGGTGCTGGGAATCAAACCCGGGTCCTCTGCGAGAGCAGTCAGTGCTCTTAACCACTGAGCCATCTCTCCAGCCCACTACAATACCATTTTTAAATTCAATAAAGTATCTGGGGTGTAGTGGTATACACCTTTAATCCTAGCACTTGGGAGGCAGAATCAGGTGGATCTTTGTGTGATTGAGGCTAGGCTGGTCTACACAGAAAATTTCAGGCTAGCTGGGGCTACTGGGAGACCCTGTTAGAAAGGAAGGAAGGAAGGAATGAAGGAAGGAAGGAAGGAAGGAAGGAAGGAAGGAAGGAAGGAAGGAAGGAAGGAAGGAAGGAAGTTAGTTCAATAAAGTATCTTGTATTCACTAAGACCTGGGATATCTTCAAGATATCTATAGGCTCTAAATGGTAGTTAAGGAATTTCCCCCAAAGACTCAAGATGAAAGCACATTTGAGACATCTTGTTCCAATGGGTCAGCCTCAAAATTCTCTATCTCTTCTATTAAATGAAAGTAGTTTTTTGAAATCTTTTTTTATTTTATTATTTTCATTTTAGATGTACAAGGGTATTTGCTTGCATGTAGGTAGATGCACCTATGTGGTGTAATGCCCACAGAGGTGAGAAGAGGGTGTCAAATTGCCTGGAACTGGAGCTACAGATGGTTGTTAGCCACCATGTGGGTGCTGGGAATAGAACCTGGGTCCTCTGCAAGAGCAATCAGTGCTCTTAACCACTGAGCCATCTCTCTAGCCCCTCTCTTTTTTTTTAAATATGAACTCTACACTGATTCTTCTCTCTTGAGTTTGTTTCTCCTCCCCCCACCCCGAATCTGACATTTCAGTTTCTTTTTTGTTCTAGATCCTTGATGCCAAATCTTGACAATTATACTTTCATGGAGTCTGGCAATAAATGCTTTAACAATCTGTTAGCAACTACTTTGTTGTAATCCATACATTCTAGGGAATGTGGTTTTTCTTCATAGTGGCCTCTTCCAAAAAATGTCTAGTATGTAAGTGAAGTTACTGAAATTCTGGACTGAGAATAAACCCATTAAAATGTACGGTAGGTTATTTGTGGATTAACCTTGTCTTAAATAATGCTAACGGTATTTTGTAAAGGCTTTGATCCCCACCCCCACCCACCCCCACACACACACTGAACGATGTTTAGAAAAAGGAAAAGGAAATAACTGTACAGATTTGGGTATAAAATTCTCACTCTCCATGAGTGGCTTATTTCCTTCTTCCATCCAGTTATCTTGTTGAAATCTGCTCCTTTCCTTGTTGTTGTGCACCCTGGGCAGCTCAGCAGCAGCACAGAGCTAGGGTCTATTTTCCATTTAGCTTTTCCCCTTCTCCATTAACACTTAACTTGGAGGATTCCAGGTGCTGATGAGCGAAAGTCCAGTGGCTTTACATTTTTATTTTCAGCAATATTACTAACAACCTAGTACCTGAGAATCATCACCAATAACCCAAGTCCTCACTACAGCATAAGCAGCTTTAGTTGTGTGAGTGTCAGATACCAGAAGCTCTAAGCTCTAGATTTCATTCGATCCTTCTGCAATAAGCAACGTTCAGACACGGAAACAAATGCATGGCATTTAAACAATTTGGGCTAAGACAGTGGCAGGCCAGCACACTGTCCTGAATCCATGTTTCTTTACCCTGGGCTAATGCCATTGATGGCATGGCTCACAACTGTGAAATCAGGGCTGTCCATATAGTTCAGAGAGAAATCTTTTCCAGTATATTGCTTATAACTCCAAACCTGTAAGCTAGGTTCTGCATTGACAACTGTCCTTAGGTGACGGACAAAAAGAGCTCTGGGTCTCTTAGACTCTGCCCAAGGTTGTTCTAATTTATCCATCCTGGATTGTTCGGAAATTCTGTATTAAACAGATGTCTGTATCTTCCCTGAAAGGGAATCTTTCTTCTCCCTTAATATGACACCATAATATCCTAATGCCATTATTATGCAATGAATTCAAGGGAAAGCAAAGGGGGTGCGCATGACAAATGCCATGCTAATTTACTCTCTGAGAGTCAGGGCCTATCATCTTTTCTAAACTCCAAAGGTTGCTTTCTGAGGCTGGAGACAGCAATCCCCAGTTTCTCCCAGTCCATGTCTGAGTTCTATCTTGCCACATAAATTTCCAGGAACACCTCTCTTCTGAATTGTGAGCGACATCTAACGTGACCCTGGGCTGCAAACTTCTACCCCAGAGCAAAGTAGAAAAACGATCTATGCAAAATTTTAAAAAGCTATTTGCTTGGCCTAGCACATGTTTCACACTTTCAACTCTAACTCGTTCTGCTAGAATTACAGGCTACCTCTCCATCCTGCACGGGGGCATAGAATCTATCTATGCACGACCATGGAGAATAAACATTACAGAAAAATAATGACTTCGAAAGCACTAAGCACCCTACCCAAACACAAGCTACATGTGTGTTCACAGATGGAAACGAATGGCTGTTTACCCTGGAGGCCCCATAAGAAAAATGCAGTCACCTTTACAGTAAAATGCAACTTCCTATTCAACATGCAAAAACTGAGATAAAAAAGAGGCAGGGGATGAAGCTTCAACACAGAGCTTTGAAGGTGGCCTGGATCTCTTCCAGAGAGGTCAGGCCTTTTCAAGAATGGCACAGGAACTGAGGAGACAGTTGTCAGGAAAGAATTTCCTTGCACCTGTGATGACCTGAGTTTGATCCCTAGAACCCGTGGGGGGAAAAAAAAATCAAGGCATGGTAGTTGGTGCGCACTTACAGCTCCTTCCTATGCTGAGACGTGGGAGACAGGCAGATACCAGGAGTGTGCTGACTAGCCAGCTGATGAGTTCCAGGCCAATGAAAGACCTTGTTTCCAAAAGCAGGTGACTGCTCTTGAGGAACACCACACAAGGTTGACTTCTGGCTTCTCCATGTGTACATATTCGAACTCACATCTACACACATACACATATACACAGAGATGAGATCACAGATCAAGGCAGTGGGAGGCTCTAAGAAGATCAATTCTTCTTCGTGGGGGTCACAAGCTAGAGTTGTGTGAGACCATATTGTATACAGCACACTTAGCAAAGCCAGAAATCCAATGTTAATTAATAGAACAGACGGAACAATGCAGGTATTGTCTGCCAGAGGGTTATGCCACACAGTAAAGTGTAGGTGAACGGGATTGAGGTCTAAACTATCCCGACCATTTCCTGGATGCAACAAATAAGGGCACATATCCTGCCTGAGCATTACAGAATGACAACAGAAACCATCCCAAATTTCCTAGTTTCCTGTTGAGAGCCGCCAGCCAGTATTGACAGAGGATTAACAGCCTCCTTCTGAGACTTTCGTGGTTTAGCACACTGTCAAAACAGGATACTATTTAAATTAAAAATTTACTGATTCAGGTTCAAAAAAACCCTGCTTTCCTTTTTTTATAACCAAATTCGTGGGTGGGGAAACTTTGACCTTTATAGTTTTATGCCACCTTCTATGGGTCTGAGAAGATGCTATTTTTAGTAGGCTGGCCTTGAGAAGGAAAGCATCCTGTAGTTGACTACCACTTTCTATGAATTACTGTACATGTGAAATCATGGGCTCCTCACATTATGCAAAAGGACTCATGTGAAACAAACAAAAATACCTGTTTGCATACGTAAGTGTTGAAAAATCTTTGTGGGGAGAAAAAGGGGAAATACACAGTAGGCCAGCCACAGCTTGCTGTGGCTCTCATGTGAATCGATTTAGTATGTAAAAACATTTTTTTTTTTAAGAAAAGAAGGTTAAGCTAGGCCACAGGACTATGATCAAGGAAGTAGAGAGGGCGGGGCACGGTGGCCCACCTGTAATCCCAGCACGTGAGAACAGGACAGGACTGAGTTCCAAGGAAAACTGGGCTACATAGTGAGACTTTCCTTCAAAAGAAGAAAGGGGGCTGGAGAGATGGCCTAGCGGTTAAGAGCACCGACTGCTCTTGCAGAGGACCGGGTTCGATCCCCAGCACCCACATGGCGGCTGAGAACCGTCTTTAACTCCAGTTCCAGGGGAATCCGACACCCTCTTCTGACCTCCGCAGCACTGCACGACACGGGTGCACAAACCAGCAGGCAGACAGTACATTCATACACATAAAAAAAATTTTTTTTTAAAAAGGAGCGGGAGGGAGGGGAAAAGAAAGGAAAAGGGAGGGAAGGAAAGAAAAGGAAGTCAAAGGAAACAGAACCAGGATCAGGCTGGTGGTGGTATCAAGGTTCTGGGAGCCATAGATAGGCTTTCTATAAAATGTAGAAAAGAATTGAAGTCTTTCTGCCAGGTGGCTTATTTTCTTATTTATTTATTTGTTTATTCATTGTTTTTGAGACACCCTGCCCAGCCTGGTATTCACTATATAGACCAAGCTGCCCTCCAACTCACAAAGATATGCCTGCTTCTACCTCTGCTTTGGGAGTGCTGGGATTAAAGGCATGTGCTACCATACCTGGCCTAGGAAGCTTACTTTCTTGCTAGTGTCTCAATCTGGAATATTCTACCCCATATACCAGTTAAAATATAATCTTTAGGGGCTGGGAGAGATGGCTCAGCATTTAAGAACACTGGCTGCTCTTACAGAGGACCAGGATTCGATTCCCAGCACCACATAGTGGCTAACGACCATCTGTAAATCACTTCAGTTCCAGGAGAATCCAACGCCTTCTGACTCCACAGGCATTGCATGACATGGGGGCACTTACGCACATGCAGGCAATACACTTATACACATAAAATAAAAACAATAATAAAGAAAGATTTTTTAAAATGTCATCGTTAATTTTTTTTTAATTAATTTGGGGGATGAGTTTTCACTATGTTGCTCTGACTGGCCTGGAACTTACTATGTAGACTTGGCTAACTTTAGACTCACAGAGCTCTACCTGCCTCTGCTCTCAGGAGTGCTGGGATTAAAGGCATGGGCCACCTGGCCTGGCAAAACTCAATCTCTTAATCAAAGGCTCTCCCCAAAGATCACTTCCTCAGAGGGGCAGTCTCCAGCAGCCTGCCCCAGTCTCCAGCAGCCTGCTGTCATCATTATTGCTTTCATCATCATACACACAGTGATTTAGTTTTTTCTTACCAATTTAATAGTCTGTAAGAATTAATCCTGGGGACTGGTAAAACAGCCCAGTGGGTAAAGGTGCGTACCACCAAGCACGATGACGTGAGTTTGATCCCTGGAACCCACATGGTGGCAAAAGAACCAACTCCTACAAGTTGTCCTTTGATATCCGTAAAAGCACTGTGGGGGCCGGAAAGATGGCTCAGTGGTTAAGAGCCCCGACTGCTCTTGCAGAGGACCTGGGTTCGATTCCCAGCACCCACATGGTGGCTAAGAACCGTCTTTAAGTCCAGTTCCAGGGGAATCCAACACCCTCTTCTGACCTCCATGGCATTGCACAACATGGGTGCACCAACCTACATGCAGACAGTACGCTCATACACACAAAAAAATAAATAAATAAATAAAATGAAAAAAAGAGCACTGTGGCATACATGCTTCCACCATCCAGCCCCAAACAAACAAACAAATAAATAAATGCTAATTTTTTTTTTTGTCTTTTAGAGGAAGGGTCTCCCTGTAGCCTCAGCTGGCCTAGAACTTGCTATGTAGACCAGGATGACCTGGATTTCAAAGAGATCTATCTGCCTCTGCCTCCACCTCCCAAATGCTGGGATTAAAAACCTGGCTAAAAATAAAATATTTCATAAAGAGCATGTAATCTCAAGCTGGGGAGACAGCTCTGTTGGTAAAGTGCTCCTTAGAGGGTCTGTTTGATGTCTAGAACCTATGTTTAAAAAAACAAAACAGGTACGGTATGAGCTTAATCGCAGCACTGAGGCAGCTCTTCTAGCCTGATCCGCAACTCTCAGGTCCCAATGAGAGATTCTGTGTCAAAGAACAAGGTAGACAGCTCCTAAGGAACCACAACTGACATGGCCTCCACCCCAAGAGTACAGTCCCCGTGAGGTCAGTACTCTGTCTGTCTTGTCTGCAGCTCACACTAGCTACCTGATAGAGTGGCTAGCCCAGCAGCTACCAAATAATTGCTTAGATAGTAAGTTGGAAATATCATTAACATTCCATTAATGGCTCAAAGGACTGAACAGTCCATCATTAACTTCCATCTGTCTATGGAAACACTACCTGGGCAAGCTGCTAAAGGAATCACTGCACCTGGTATAGCGGCACACCGTTTGAATCCCAGCACAGCTGAGGCAGAGTCAGGCAGATCTCTGAGACCCTCTCTAAAAAGAAAAAATAGGAAAAGAAAAGAAAATCCTTGCAATCATGTCACAGAGACCAGAGAGGTAGTGAGAGATTGTGGGCTATTTTGCATTAAAATCACCATGAGGTTGTCTTGGAAGACTTCAGAGTTTAAAGAATATGTTAAGTACTGGGGTGGGGGGGGTAGCATGGAGAACTGAAGAAAGAAATCCAAGTCACCAAATATCCAGGCACACTGGGTCTCTTCTGTAACTCTCTCTTTCTGGTAACAGGCAAATCATTTAGAGGATCGTAATGCTTGGCCAATGGCCCTGAACCCCCAGAGCTCGGACTCAGCCACATGCTAGGCTTGCCTTGAAAAATGCTGCAGCATGGGTATGTGTCCCCCAGAGTCCATGCCTTAAAGGTTGGTGACGGGGTGGGGCCTTCAAGAGGAGGGTCTAACAAGAAACTTGACGTCATGGGCCTCATGTTCTTGAAGGGATTGTGGGAAACTTGTCTCCTTTTCTTTTCATATCCCAGTCCCTGGATGAATGGCCAGTTTTGCATGGACTCCCTATGACGGGTCACAGGTCCCAGAGCAATCGGAGCCCCCCAGCCTTGGGTTGGCCTGACAGAGGCCTGAAGTGTCAAGATTCTGAGAGGTTTAGCAATCAGAGAAATGAGCCCAGCACCAACAGGCAGGTGCCTGAGATAAGGGAACAGAGCATCTCAGGCCTGTGCCAAGGAGGAGAAAGACCAGTTATACACTTCTCAGTTCTACACTTCTCGGCTCTACACTTCTCGGCTCTACACTTCTCGGCTCTACACTTCTCGGTTCTACACTTCTCGGCTCTACACTTCTTCTCAGTTCTACACTTCTCGGCTCTACACTTCTTCTCAGTTGTACACTTCTCGGCTCTACACTTCTCCACTCTACACTTCACAGTTATACACTTCTCAGTTCTATACTTCTCAGTTCTACACTTCTCAGCTCTACAGTTCTTGGTTCTACACTTCTCGGCTCTACACTTCTTACAGTTCTCAGTTCTACACTTCTCGGTTCTACACTTCTCGGTTCTACACTTCTCGGTTCTACACTTCTCGGTTCTACACTTCTCGGTTCTACACTTCACAGTTCTACACTTCTCAGTTCTACACTTCTCAGTTCTATACTTCACAGTTCTACACTTCTCAGTTCTACACTTCTTCTCAGTTCTACACTTCTTCTCAGTTCTACACTTCTTCTCAGTTCTACACTTCTCGGCTCTACACTTCTCTCAGTTCTACACTTCTCAGTTCTACACTTCTCAGTTCTACACTTCTTCTCAGTTCTACACTTCTTCTCAGTTCTACACTTCTTCTCAGTTCTACACTTCTTCTCAGTTCTACACTTCTTCTCAGTTCTACACTTCTTCTCAGTTCTACACTTCTTCTCAGTTCTACACTTCTCGGTTCTACACTTCTCGGTTCTACACTTCTCAGTTCTACACTTCTCAGTTCTACACTTCTCAGGCCGAGGGCTGGTGCTACACACGCTGCTCCAGCTTTATTTTATTATTTTTTGGAGAAGCTGGAAGTTGCAATTTTAATTGGAAATCTCCAGGTTCCTCAACCTCCACAACCAACCCTTAGGAATGTTAAACACTGTGTGTACAAGCAAAGTGCTCTAACCTCTCGGCCATCTTGCCACTGCTAAGGGAGAGCCAATTTCTCAGCCTAGAATCTTTCCACAGCCTTTGTGCTAACTATAAAAAAACCTCAAATTTCCCATTTTTCAAAACATTCCATTTCCTAAGATTTTTTTTTCTCTTTTTTGCATTTTCTTGGAAATTCTATAGTTTTTTGTTTTGTTTTGTTTATGAAACAGTGTTGCCCCATTTATATCAAAGCTGTCCCAATTGCTGTTAGGAAACATTTGGCCTGTTTTCATAAATGCAGTAAATAACATAATAATACAGAAGTGAAAGAATGAATCTCCTGCAGCTGTGAAGAGAAATCCCTGAAGGGGAAATGTCACAGGGCAGTGAAGAGTGACAGCTCATTCAGTTCCCAAGAAAAGCCTATCAACACTGACCAGAGGGCCTCAGAGAAACAACAGTGTAGTCCATGCTTCTGTCCCCAACTGCAAGGTCCCAGGACAGTAGAACTCAAAAGAAAACTTAGAGTACTCCTTGGACCTTTCTACATACACAGAACTCTCGAGTCAGAAAGAAAATCACAGTACAAGTTCTCCTCAGTCCTCCGACAGGGGCTTAGGATGGGTAGGAAAGAACAGCCACCTCCTCTGTGACCTGCGCCCTTGCACTAAAAGTACAGGGGGTGAACACTCTATGCAGGACATTGTTCTTTGTATGATCTCCAATCCATACAGGCTGTGTGAGCAATCTGGAGGTAATAACACAGGTACAGCCATGCTAAATGCCATTTGCTTTGAGATGCAGGTGGAGGTGCACAAAGGGGCCCAGAGGGCCCAGCTCCCAATGCTGAAAAGCGTCACAACTGTGTAATATTCCATTTCTTTTTGTACAAGCTGAGCATGGGTCTCACCCTCAATCAACATTCTAATGATTCCCACAGCAATAGCTGCATGAGCAGGTAACATTTAGAGCAGAGAGAGAGAAAGAGATAGATAGATAGATAGATAGATAGATAGATAGATAGATAGATAGATATAAAATGAGTATGAATGAATTCATTGGATTAACCCTCCAAATTAATCTGATGGCATTTCTAACTCTTAGAGTCTCAGAAATGAGCTACCTTGGAAAAGCTCACAGAGTTTGGTAAGTGACAACCTTTTAATTTTTTTTCTTTTTTTGGTCTTTTTTTTTAGTCCCAGCTGGCCTGTGTAGACCAGGCTGGCTTTGAACTCACAGAGATCTGCTTGCCTCTGCCTCCTGAGTGCTGGGATTAAGGACATGAGCCACCATGACCAGCTTTTAATTTTAAGTAGATTAGTCTCTAGGAACACAGTAAATTTTATTACCTCACCACCCGAAGCAAAAGGCTGAGGCCAATTCTCCTTTTGTCTTTTCCTGATCAATCAACAAATTTAATCAATGAACTTAGTGCTATGGCCATAATGGTTGTTATTACTGTCATTTTTTATTCTCTAAATAAATGGAAATAATAGTATCACTTACTAAAAGACCAAGATCCTTCACTCATGGATTCTTGAGGGAACAGGTATGAGAAACACAGCTATGGGGGGAGGGAGGCTAGAGAGAGAACTTGGCACACACACATACTGCTCTTCTAGAGCAGCCCTGATGCCAGGCAGCTTACAACAGCCTATAATAATTGTAACTTGAGCTCCAGCGCCCTCTTCTAGCTTCCTCAGATATGCACACACATGTGGCATATACCCACACAGACACAGACACACAAATAAATAAATTAACATTTTAAAAAAGAGGCACATGGTTCTAGAGAGATGGTTCAGTGATCAAGAGCACTGGCTGCTCTTGCAGAGGGCCAGGGTTCAGCTCCCAGCACCCTCATGGTGTTTAAGAATGGTCTATAGGGCTGGAGAGATGGCCTAGCAGTTAAGAGCGCTGACCGCTCTTACAGAGGACCCAGGTTTGATCCCCAGCACCCACATGGCGGCCGAGAGCCGTCTGAAACTCCAATTCCAGGAGAATTCCAGTTCCAGGGGAATCCGACACCCTCTTCTGACCTCTGCGGCATTGCACGACACAGGTGCACAGACTTACATGCAGACAGTATATTCATACACATATGGAAAAAAATAAAATTAAAAAAAAAAAAAAGAATGGTCTATAACTCCAGTTCCTGGAGGATCTGACACACTCTTCTCACCGCTTTGGACATTGCCTGACACAGGTAAACTTGCATACATGCAGGCAATACACTCATACACATGAAAATCAAATAAAAATAATTTTTAAAATCACAGCTTTGGAAAAGTTAGAAAGAAGAAACAAAGCTCAAGAATTTGGATGCAGGGGCAGGGGAGAATGACCCCAAAATGTCCAGAAGTACAGTATGGGTAGAGAGTCAAGGAGGCTGATCTTCAGGACAGAAGCATACCTTACATGGAAGGAAATTTACAAAGGAAATGATTTGAACTTTTTCTTGGAGGGGTAAGAGAGGTACTTCTGAAATTCTCTTTTGAACTTCTTATTTCCATCTTAAAGCTGCACAAATAAAAATAATTGTCAGTTTTCAAAGGATTGTGGTTCAATGGGCAGGAAGGGGTTTGGCTCAGTCTCCTTCAGACTTCCACAGCTTTAAGTTTTTCTGATTTGGAGGGAAAACCTGAGCCCCAGGGAGAAAATAGACGTAGAGATTCTCAGAGCTTCCAGAAGTATCATCTGCACTGAGAGGCACATAGCGAACAAGGAGGAAAGGAAAGTACATGTGGGAAGGAGTCAGACGGATAGAGCTCAGTGAAGAAGCCACATCAAAAGGCACTACTTGGGGGCTGGGAGTGTCAATTCACATTTGTCTAGCACCTGTGGGGCCCTTGGTTCAATCCCCAAGACAGGACAATAAAACAAAATTAAAAAGACTATATTTTTCATCTTTCAGCAGAAGGACCAAATTATCACCTTGTTTTAAAAGGCAAAAGAACAATTCAAGAATACCACTGTCCCATAGAACTTGCAGTGATGGCGGAGATGTTCCCTGTCTGCATTGTCCAAAAATGGTAGCTGCCAGCCACATGTGGATAGTAAAATTTAAAATAAAGTAGAACGAAGATTTTAAATTTGAGTTCTGGCTCTGTGTGAGGCACACTGTGCGACCTGCTCCCACTTGTCTTCCTAGCTCCCTGCAAACATCTGTCAGGGCATCTATTATATCACATTCTAATCATCTCTGCTCACTTTCAACCCTAACATGAAGATTTGAAAACACTGAGATATGGGGTCTGGAGACATGGTTAAGAGCACTGGCTGCTCTTGCAAAGGACCTGGGTTCAGCTCCCAGAACCTACATGGCAGCTAACCGTCATCTGCAACTCCAGTTCTAGGGGATCTGATGCCCTCTTCTGGCTTCTGTAGGTACTGAACACAGGTTGAGCACATAAACATGTAGGCAATACACTGGTACACATCAAATAAATTAAAAAACACTGAGATCTGGAGTCTGGCACCCAGTGGCGTACAGTTACAGTAACTCTTTGGTAAGCATTAATACAAACAGGCAAGAGGATACAGAGGGGTGATAGAGGACATTAATATCTTGGTCTAGTCTCATGTTCACTTCCAGGGGCTTTGAGACTCTTTGTATTAATATCTTTTATAGCATTTTTTTTGAGACAGGGTCTCACTATGTAACCCTGGTTGGCCTGAAACTATTGTAGTCCAGGCTTGCCTTGAACTTGCATTTGCCTCCCCCAAGTGCTGGGATTAAAGGCATGAACCACCTTATCTAGTCTACAACACATTTTAATACTAAATAAACTTAGAACTTGAGGCTCATTGTATTAATGAGAATCAAAATGAGATCGAGGTCAATAGTCTTTCATGAAAATGCTGTGTTTTTCATCCCTAAAACATCACAGACTATGACTTCCTGTATCTATCATACCTTTTCCGAAGTTACATTTGAAAATAAAACACACACACACACACACACACACACACACACACACACACCTTCCTCCATAAAGCCAGTAAAATTCTGTTTTAGCCAAGTTTCCCTTCCCAAAGATACACTCAAGATCATACTTAGTCTTGTGTTGCAACAACTCAGTTCTGCTGAGGAAAGCAAAATAACTAAACATGGTGAGAGTCTAACAAAACTTTATTTGTGGGCAGGGAAATCTGAATCTCCGATAATTTTCACATTTCACAAAATGTTACTCTTCTTTTGACTGAACCCCCAATCATGAAGAAATAGTTTTCTTGGCTTGCCAGTCATACCAAAGGACACAGGTCCCAGGAACTGGCCATGGACTTATCTGCCAAGCCTGTTCCAAAACATATTCCCTTATTAAAAATTTCCCATTACAGTTTCAGGCAGTACAGTCACTGAGATATGGCGACACGCACGGTGAGGTAAGCAAGAGCTCCACAGTCCAGCAGACCAGAGGCTCACCAGGATCCTCACCAGCGTAATGAAGGGGAGGAGGTCCTTAAGAATCCACACAGAGGCCAACTCCAGCTGCTGTGACCATCAGCTGAGCAGACACAGAAAGCCTCGGCTGGCATCAAGATCCTTTTATAAACCAGTTTTGTCCAGATTCCTATTAGTCAAAATCCTAATCTACATAAGAGTTTTGGCAAGGCTGTTAATTATGCCTTTGATCTGCAGTTATATTATCTTCAATTAAGCATTAATACATTGTGTAGGAACTGACAATGTGTCATGCAAAATGGTGAGGCTCCAAGCATATGATTCCCAAGTCAGTGTTCTAAATAGCGCTGTGTAGGCAGTAAAATATTTATTTTCAAGTTCATCTGTGTACATTTTCAAAATTACTGCTCTCTGAATTTTCTTTGAAATATCTGGCCTGCTGTTCATAAGTAAAAAAAAAAAAAAAAAAAAATCTCTTTTGTAGAACTCCAATTAGAAATTTGTGCTGTTTTAAAAAAAAAGGAAAGCTTAGCTACTTGCTGTTAGATGGTGGGTATGCAGCCTCATACAGCTGGCGGTACTTTACGGAACCACAAGCAAATGTTACATGCGCTTCATGGACTTCACTCTAGGAAGATTTTTCCTGCATCAACTCAGTTCAAAAACTAAAGAATATGAAGAATAGTCATAGATTGAAGAACCTTCTATTAGAAACAAACAATTAAAAAAAAAAGTTGTAGCACTATGATAGGTGTGGAAATCAGAGCCCCAGTTTGGCCTCCTCGCTCCATGCTGCTGTATTTTAATTTCTACATTTTGCACAGTGAGCAGAGCGGGTGTTTGTTTATAGAGCACAGTGAGAAAGAATGTCCGCTAGCAGCCAGGTGTGACACTGAGATGTGGGCCAATCTCAACACTTGCCTGAAACGTATCCAAAACCTGGTAGAAAACCAGGTTAGTAATTTTGATTAAGACAGAAGATCCCCAGCTTGACTGGTCTAGCAATAATGTAAAAATAGGCACTTGCTGTAAAAATATGGAGTATATAGATCCATTCCAAAGCAGAAATGGTATGGAGAAAAACGATGTCATGCAGCAGATGCCCCAGACCTTTGTCGTGGGGATGCCGAGAGGACACTCCTCGTGTGTTCTTCCTGGGCTTCTTGCGTAGACTTCAAGGTTAGGCAGAGAGGGGGCCTACCTAGCTCTTACACTCTCCATTGAGTTCCTTGTCCATTGTTACAATCTGGAAAAACTTATGCCAGGGAAAAGCTGAGACTGCTCACCTGAGAGTCCCACACCTAAGGACCACTAAGAGTTCACATGTGTGAGGCAGGTGTGGAAGTTAAGGAATTCGTTCCTGCTATAGTGAAAGGAGGCAAGAGGATGAAGGAAAAGGCAAAACTGAACAAAGAGGCGTGACGATGCGGAAGGGAGCACGGTGGTGACGAGGGACAAAAGGCACTTGGGATTTCTCATTCAGCCACACTGAAGCCCTTTCTCAAGATTTTTACTCAGGAGGCTGTGAGTGACTTCAGGAAGCCCTGCGTGCTGGGCTTTAGTGGTAATAAGCATTCATTCTGATGTGCTCCCAGGGTTGGGTGCTACTGACTAGTAATTTGAGGATACGAAACTGAGACTTGGAGGTTAAGTCACTTTGTTGAAATCAGACATGCTTGTGCACAAAATGCAAACAGCGGAGGGAAATCCCAGAGGCACTGCAAGAGGCCTCCTTGTTTCAAAGCAGTGCCGTGTCACAGGCTCAGGGGAGAGGCGCGCCTACCTTAGGTGCATGGATCTAGAAAACTGGTAAGGTATTTTCAGGCAGATGGCAGTAGACTCTTTCAGTGTCATAAAATCAGCAACATTACGAAGCTACTGTGACAGATGAGAGTTTGAGAGTAAGTTCATCCAAATTCTCAGTGTGTGGTATGGGCTATTAGTTGTCCTGCTATCCCAGGGAATTTCCCTACAACTCAAAAGATTAGAAAAATTGCTACTCCCAGTGCTGCATGTGCTGGGACATGTGCACAAGTTTAGATCAAGAAAGGCGGGAAAGCGGGGTGCTGGTGCCGCCTCTGAGCAAGTCGGGGGGGGGGATCTCTTCCTCAAGCAGACGGAGTTGCAACTCTAGCACTGCACATTGGTGCAGTGGTTAATATTGTCCATTTGAAAGAATCTAGAATTACTTAGGAAACAAATCTCTGGGGGTATCTGGGAGGAATTTTCTAGATTGTTAATTGATGTGGGACGAGATCCCCTATATGAGTACATACTGAAAGTGGGTGGTATGCCACGCACTGGCATCGTAAACTGAAGCAGCAGCAGAAAGGGAGCCAGCTGAGCGCCAGCCTTCATCAGCCACTGCCTCCAGGCTGCTGATGCAATGTGACCAGCTGCCTCACACTCCTCCCACAATGAATGACTGCGCCCTCTTGAATTGTAATGAATTAACTCTGACATCTCTTAAGCTTCTTCTACTCACATATTTGATTATAGCACCTAATGTACAGAGCTTGGCAAATGACCACTGGATTTCAGGCCTCAGCAGCCTCTCATTCAGGGTGCTTGAAGAAACAATCAACGAATGATAGCTCAAATCTGGCCAGCCACCTGTGTTCTTGGGGCTCTCGAGCTAAAGAGTTGTTTTATATTTTTAAACAGTTGACAAAAAAACCACACACACAAAAGAGGAATATTCCATGACATGTGAAAACCATTTGAAATTCAAACTTCAGTGGCCACAAGTGTGCTGGAGTCCAGCCACGGTCATTCGCTGCTGCATTGTCTATTCCTGTTTTTACATGACAACGGCAGAATGAGTAGTTGCCATGGAGACAGTATGGCCCACAAAGCCAAAAATATTCACTATCTGGTCCTTTACAGAGAAAGTTGGCTGACCCCTGTTCTACAGAAAGAAAGGAGTTACTCTCCAAACCAAATTCTTTTTGTACGTATCATGAGACCTTCCAAGCAAATATGGCAGGTGAAATAGTTTATGTACACAGACTGAAGCTGAGACAGAGGGCAAGGTCAACTTCATTACCTAGCCACCTCGATGGTGCCCTGAAATGCCATCAGTCCAGGATGTGCCATGTAGGACTTGCAAAGGGCTCAGTATAAATTTCAGCACACAAACCCCTGACACAGTCCAGGGGTGTAACAGGACCCTGGTGACGTCATATGATGAAGGGGATTTCTCTGGAGGCTTCTACATGGCACAGAGCTGGAATATTTTCCAAGAAACTTAATTTCTAAAGTGCCATCTTTGGCAATTCAAAATAAAATAATTCCACCCAAGCACCAAGCATCCTTGAAGAAAACATTGTCTTTTCTACAAACCCTTGTCACTGAGTGTCGTCCTCCAAGACATAAATTTGAAGCTATTTTCTTCCCAGCGAGACAGACTAAATCCAGGATGTAGATTTTCCAATTAGACTCTTTTTAAACATCTGTTGGTAGGCTGCATTTAACATTAGTTATTTGAGCAAAGCACAATTTGATTAGACTGTCTGAAACCAAGCCAAAGTCTGCAAAATAATAGCTCAATTAAATTCTGTTTTGCGTTCATTTGTCTTGGATTTTCTTGAGTGTGATACTATTCCAAATAATCAAGTAAACCAATTCCTTTCAAAATGAGAGATTTAGGTACATTTTCCATTCTCTCTCCTAGTATATTTAATAATCTATTCCATCTTCGCTATGCTTCCTGGAGCTTAATCTTGACACCACATACATTTCTGCGTTTTGCCTTTAGTATCCTATAACTTTCTATACTGTGAATTAAAGTTCTGTGCCATTAATATTACACTTTAAATAGATGAGCAAATGTACAAAGGCAAGCAGAGGCCATGACGGCAGCCTAACCTCAATGCAGGCATTCCCTCAGATTTCACTCCCTACCCATGATGCATTTCAGGCACTTTATAAGATGTAGGCAGGGTGGACCTTAGATTCTTTCAATGCTATTTACAGTCTTGAAAGGTTCCTGAAGGATCGGGAACCTGAGACTAGTCTGAAGCTTTGTCAATCAAAGCGGTATCGACTCTGCTTTCTCTTGGCTTTCCCATTTCATTCATTCATTTGCTAATTCATCACTCATTACTCACTAATGTATCACTCATTCCTTCCCTAACTCATCATTTTATACATAACTCATTCATGAAAGACGCGTGTCTGTAGGCTGAGGAGGCAGCTCAAACGCTTGCCACACAGGCACGAAGACCTGAGTTTGATCCTCTGAATCCATATTTAAAGGGCCGGTTGAGATGGCATCCCAGTACTGAAGAGGCAGAGAGAGGCAATCCTGGGTGCTCACAGGCCTACAGCCTAGTTCAGCTATAGGCTGGTGAGAGCCCAACTCAAAAAGGCATGTGTCACCTGAGGAATGACAACTGGGGTTGACCTCTGCTTTCCACCTGCATGCACACACATACCTACCTCCACACACCATACCACCACACATACACAGGTACGTACACACACACACACACACACACACACACACACACACACAGTAAAAAGAAACATCGACAAATTGCCTACCTGATTGTAGGCATGGTCGAGGGAAACACAAATGCAAGGTGTCGGACTGTGAACTATCCTCTGAAGATTACCTGGCATTTGTTCATATAAAGTTCACTCATGGACAGCATTACACACTGAAAGTACCAGCCCAGCCCTTCACTGCAACGGCAGTAACAGTCATCACTCGCCAGCTTTCTGTAGCTATGACAAAATACCTAAAAGAGCCAAATTATCAGGAGTGAAGGCTGGCTCCTGGTTTCAGAGGCTGGTGGGGCTGCCTTGAGGCCTGTGGGGAGAACCTCACCATGACAGAACATGTGGCCAAGGAAAGTTTCTCACCAACAGGTGGCCAGGAAGAAAAGGGAGGGGGGGTGTCCCAATACACCCTTCAAGGGTATGTCCCCAACCACCTACTTCCTCTTAAATGTTACCCCATCTCCCAGCCTCACCAGCCTTCAAAACAGGAGCTAGGGGAGGGGCTTTAAGACTCAAACATAGCCTACTAGAGTAAAGATGACAGCTAACCTGCACTAAGTTAAATTAGTGTCCAAGACACTTACACACTGACTCATTGGATGTTCTTTTTGTTTGTTGTTTGTTTTAGAGACAGGTTCTCCAGTAACCCCAGCTATCTTGGAACTTGCTAGGCAGATCAGGCTGGACAGGCTTTCACAAAGTTCTGCCTGCTTCTGCCTACAGAGTGCTGGGATTAAAGGCCTGTGCTGCCACACCTAGCTTTTAGTGGATGTTCGTAACAGGAACAGGGCACAGGAGCTGTGATCGTTTGGGTTTCAGATGAGAGGTTTGATGTTTTCAACAAATCTGCTGACCTCCCAGTGGACAGCAAAAAGACTGGCCCCAGTCCACTGCTATGGCATCCATTTGAATGGTAGTCAGTATCAAGTAAATTGAAATGTGTAATTTGGAGTCTTATAAGTAACTGTTTTCCCTTTAAAACAGCTTCATACAATTATGAGAAGAGGGATCAAGCCCCTCCTGCATTAGTCACTTACCCTTCATAATCACCTTTAGGTAGGTAGGCTAACTAATGACACTCTCTAGATGAAAATTTGAAATAGAGTGAGGTTTAAGCTACTTTTCTAGGATCACACTGGAATAACACAGAGTCAAGGCTTGAACATGTCAGTCTGACCCTGGGACCATGTTTTTAACAGCAGTATGCTACAGCCTCCTCCTGCCAATAGATTCTGAGATGGGACTATCTAAAACTGTCAAGCATCCCTGCAGAGTTAATGCAGTGGTCCAGTGTAAAAGATCCTGTGGCTTTAAGAGACAAAGTATACTTTAGATCTGACCATAGAGAGACGTAGTGCTGGATAGAAACAGCTTGCCCAGCCTCATGCAACGAGGCAACACACTAGGTATTTAATTATCAGCAGTACTTCAATAGCTATCATGGAACCTTCTGAGTTTCTACTCTGGCACATGATCATTGTAGATCTGGTCCTAGAAGCCTATGTCAAGCCTGGCAAACAGCAGACACACACCACTACTTCTAACACTGGCACCCCAGGCAGACGTGGATGGTCAGGTAGATGTGGCTAGTCAATCAGAGAGCCCAGCCTGGACCCGGATCCCTTGAGTAGCACTCTAGGCAGAGCAAACAGATTCACATCTACTACTAAGTTGGTGGATCCAAGGGAATCTCTCTGCTCTGTATAATTCATAATTTGATTGGATTACTATTATTACTTTTGTTTCCAGTGTAAATAACAATCCACTTATGCTATCAAATAAGTACCATACCATATATGTGTGTGTGTGTGTGTGTGTGTGTGTGTGTGTGTGTGTCTTTTTTGAGACAGGGTTTCCCTTTAGTCCCAGCTGGCCTGGAGCTCACTCTGTAGACCAGGCTGCTCTTGAACTTACAGAGATCCACCTGCCTTGGCCTCCCGAGTGCTGGGATTAAAGACATGTGCCATCACACCTGGCTACCAGACATAATTTTTAAAAAATATTTTATATATTATTATTACTTTAAAGACTTTCTTTTTAAAATTTTTATTATTTTTTATGTGTATGAGTATACTGTCTGCATGTAGGTTTGACCACCCATGTCGTGCAATGCCACGGAGATCAGAAGAGGGAGTCAGATTCCCCCGGAACTGGAGTTAAAGACAGTTCTTAGCCGCCATATAGGTGCTGGGAATCAAACCCGGGTCCTCTGCAAGAGCAGTCGGTGCTCTTAAACACTGAGCCATCTCTCCAGCCCCTTATTTATTATTTTTACTTTATGTATATGAGTGTGATGCCTGCATGCAGGTAGGTACACCCATGCTATGCAATGCCCACGAAGGTCAGAAGAGGGCATCGGATCCCCTGGAATTGGAGTTGCTAGCCACCATGTGAGTACTGGGAACCAAACCTGGATCTTACTAAAAGTGATTTCATTAGGTGGTCGAAGTGGCTCTTCATACACACACAAGGTGGGATCCAGCTTGTGTGCCCTATAGCCAGGGACTGAGAAAGAGTTTCCTGGGCAGAATGGAGGAACACACGCAGAACAACCACCTAGGAACTGGAGAAGCGGGTCACGTGGCATGCAGTTTCCTTCTAAAGAAGGCAGACAAAGATATTCTTTTGAAATGAAAAATGTCATTTAATCACCAACCACCTTTATTCTCAACAACAGAAAAGGAGCCTACTCCATAGACCTGGCTGGCCTTGAACTCACAGAGGTCCACCTGCCTCTGCCTCCCGAGTGCTGGGATTAAAGGCATGCACCATCACGCCCAGCAATTTCTCGGACTTTCAAATGTTACGGTGAGGATTAGGCTTACTTATAATTCTCAACTGATGAGTCTCTCCCACTCTCACCAGAAGGCTATAGACTTCTTTTCCAGACTCCAAATTTAGTGCAGAACTAGAAAAGGAAGAGAGGGCTGGAGAGATGGCTCAGTGGTTAAGAGCATGTACTGCTCTTGGGAAAGACCTGAGTTCGGTTCCCAGCACTTGTACTGAGTGGCTCACAAGCCCCAGGTCCAGGGGATCTGATGCTTTCCTCTGGCACCCTTGGACACCTGCATTCATATATACATACACATACGCATACACATACACACACATATGCATACTTACACACACACACACACAAACATAAAAAATTAAATAAATGAATATTTTTAGAAAAGGCAGAATTTCAACCTGGCAGGGTAGGGGGAATCAACTAAAGTTCTGAACAGCACAGACATGGGCTCTACAGAAAGGTCTAGAGCAATGGATGAAAGGTGAGATACCTGTGATGAAGAGATGGTGCTCTTGGGGCATGCAGCCAGGGGCAAGAAGGACATAAAGCCCTTTCCAAGATTCAGGAGGGTGCAGGAAGAATTACCTCCAGAATAGAGAGGCTCTGGGGAGCACAGAGGCAAGGACAGAAGCCAACGGCGGAAGCAAAGATGGCGGGTGTGACACACACAGGGAGGGGGGAGAAGACAGTGAGCCAATGCTGACTCCAGTGCTGCTGACTAATGTGGCCAGGGACAGGGCCATCTGTTGGGAGAGACACGGAAAATGATGTGAGGACACAGGAAGCAGCTAGGAGCAGTTCACACAGGCTTCGGGTGACACGTGCAGGACTGACAAAGGAGAGATGCACTTTCTGTTTGAGACAGGGTCTTCTTTTAACGCCAGCTCGCTTGGAACTCCCTGTGTAGACCAGGCTGGCCCTCAGTCTCACAGAGATCTGCTCTCCTCTGCCTCCCCAGTGCTGGGATTAAAGGTGTACACCATCGGGAGAGATACATCCTTTTTTTTTTTTTTTTTTTTTTTTTTTTTTTTTTTTTTTTTTGGTCGTTTTTGAGACAGGGTCTCCTTTTAGTCCCAGCTGGTCTGGAGCTCACTTTGTAGACCAGGTGGGCCTTGAACTCACAGAGATCCACCTGCCTCTGCCTCCCAAGTGCTAGGATTAAAGGCGTGCACCACCATGCCCAGTGAGAGATACATCCTTTAATGGAACAAAGGAACGAGTGTAGGAGAATGGATGAACCCAAGTCCGAGAGAACTGGGAAGCAGAAGGAAAATGGAACAGTCCAGAAGGCACTGATTTAAAGAAGTGTGAAAGGATCCAACTGCCCCCATACAAGTCAGACAGAGCAACCCATGGCCCTCACGTGGCTAAACTAGAGCCCTGGACACAGGATTCTGTGGCAATAAAATGCAGGAGGAAAGTCAGACTGGAGATATGAGAAAGCTGGGGTGGGGGAAAGACTGAGTGAAAAAGGTGAAGCAGTCCACAGAACATTCTGTTCCAAATGTTTTAGCATGTGGACAGGAGAATGGCTAGGAAGGGTTCCGCCATGCAAAGGTTTTGAACTAGATCCACATTTACCATGAATCCCAATAAATGCTGGGCTCTGTCAGCCTGAATGTTTACCAAAGTAATTCACCAGGATGTAAAGGAAAAAGACAAGGGCTGGAGCTCTCTGCCCAGTTGAGTCCTGGCAGCTTTAAAACTCTACTACTTAAGTAGTTAAAAACCTGTTCTTTTGATGAAGAGGGGGGAAGTTATGAATGGAAGGCAGCAAACATAGACCCTTCAGGAACAATGAGGAGTTAGTCTCTGTAATTTACTGGGCAATAATTTCAAATTCAAACAATCCCAACAGCAAGCCGGCTGAAGTCCACCCAGAGTTCAAAATGGGATATGTTCTCTTTAAAATTTTGAGAGCAACTAAATATGACAACCATCTGATGTATGAAAATTATTCACAACCAAAAACAGACAGTCTGGAAATAGCCGAGATGACTTCATTTAGACAGAATTACCCAAATCTGTTTCTAATATACACAGTACACATAATAAATTTTTACAATATGACAAGCAAAACAAACTCAATAAAAGTTCCCGATCTTTTGTTACACAAGCATGCTATATCCATGGTATGTTTATAATAGTTTGCTCATGATATCACAACTCGGTAACAAAGGCCCAGGCAATACAAAAACAGTTACTAGGCATGACATCAGCTCACAACTACCGTAATTACATCGAAACACAAGTTTCCCAAACTGTACATTTTCCAAACTGCTTCTCAATTTCAACGGCTGCCTTTCGACAATTACTTGCAGAGTGGTCTGTAGGCTTTGAGTAATATCCGTCTCTCTTCTTTTTCCCAAGCGTCATTTCCCTTTAGAAACTGCATATTTCAATTACAGCCACTATTTTTCAGACATGCCTATAAACATATGTCCAAATTAGGAGACAGTGTGGTCTGATGGTTAGCGAAGAACACTGAGGGGTCACCAGTGATTTTCCTCCTTTCACTGTTCCCCCCCCCCTGCTGTGCCCAGGCAGAAGCTCAATAAGAACACACAGTAATGTGGATTTAAGAGCACAGATTCATACTGCCTGACTGTGTGGGCCAGAGTACCAGTTGTGTCACTCATTACCACCATGTGACCTCTGGCAAGCTGACTTCTCTGGGCTACACTTTCCTCATCTGTAGGATGGGAAGGAGGAGGCTGGGGAGGGTGGCTCAGGCAGTAATGGTTGGCATGCAAATATGATGAACTGAGTTTGGATCCTCACACTTACATAAAAGCTGGGCATGATGATGAGTACTTGTAACCCCAGCACTGAGAAGGCAGAGACAACAGGATTCCTAGGGTTTGATGGCCAGCCTGGCTAGCCCAATCAGTGACAGGTTCAGTGAGAAACCCTGTCTCAAAAAGTAAGGTCGAGGGGTTAGAGAGATGCCTCAGCAATTAAGAGCACTTGCTACTCTTCCAGAGGACTTGAGTCTGGTTCCCAGCACCCATGCCAGGCAGCTCACAACCTTCTGGAAGACTAGCTTCAGGGAATCCAATGCCTTCTTCTGGCCTCTGTAGTTACCCATGCGTGGCATATACTCATATGCAGGCACACACGTGAATAAAAATAAATCTTAAAAAAATAAAAGTGACTGATGAGGGCATCCTGACATGAACCTCTGACATGCACACACATGCGCGCGCACACACACACACACACACACACACGCACTACATTCACACACATACATACACAAAGCCAAGAACATGTACACACACAGGATGGAGACAATAATGGAACTTTCTCCCACAAGGCTACTGTATAGCAGCGGGCTGCTACAAAGTACTACGTAACTATTCAGCATTTATTATCAGTATTGCTATTTTTCTGGCCAAGATGCCTGTCTGGAAACTTAGCTTAAATGAACTTGACCCACAGCACAACTTTTCTGAGGTTAGGACAAGGTTAGGATCTCGGTCACATGATCTTGACAGAGTGACTTTCAATGAGTAGTTTAAAAGCATGAATGTGGCCGGGCGTGGTGGCGCACGCCTTTAATCCTAGCACTTGGGAGGTAGAGGCAGGCAGATCTTTGTGAGTTCAAGGCCAGCCTGGTCTACAGAGCGAGTTCCAAGACAGCTGGGACTACAGGGAAACCCTGTCTCGAAAAGACCAAAAANAAAAAAATGGCGTGAATGTGTGCATGAATGGAGGATTACGTCGACCAGGTTCAGAAGTGAAGAATATGATCTGGGCTCAATGCTCGGCAACTGCTTTCATGTTCCTGCAGCTCATGTTGGTGATATCCCAAACCCAACTGAAATGATCAGCATAGGGAAAAGGCTGCTGTGCCTGTGATTTCAGAAAGCGTTTTTCTAATGATCAAAGTTGTTGAGCCCACCCCATATGTGCAACCTCTGCCTCACTGTGTTCTAAGGTCAGCTGGCTTTCCTGACTGGGCAAGGTGCCAGGCGAACACGACTACCCCCATTGTCACTTCTAGTCCACCGTGTTGCACCAAACTCTGTTATTCTAGGCTTCAGGAAGTTTTCTAACCACTGGACAGGGTCCAATGCTGTGTGCTAATGAGTTTCAGATTGAAGGACTTCACTGAGCATGTGTCAGAAGAGTCCTTTGGTTTAAACGGGGGTGGGGGGAGAAGGGGAAGAAAAGTATGTCTAAATAAAAAAGAAAAATGATGTCTTAAATACACAAAACATCAATTAAAAAATAAAAAAAGAAAAAAAGAAAAAACAGTAGTTAACAAATGTTGGCTGCTCAAACTGACAGGGAATGTCAGTGACCTCTGCCCCTCATCAGAAATTCTTGCAGACTTACAAAATAAAGGAGTTTGCTTTTATCACACACTGCGAGGCTCATCTAGAAAAATGGAAAACACTACATCACTTGACCTCACTGTGCCCCCTTTCAACCACAGACCAATACTGTGTACAGAAATCCTAAATCAACTTAAGATGTTCCAACAACACCAACAAAAAGCCTTAATTTTCTGTATTGGATTTGATGATTACTATTTTGAGTCTTGAGATTGTACTTAGAAGGATTACACAGGAATAAAAGATGTGTAATTCCAGGAAGGGTATTTTATCACTTTGGAGTAGCACTTCCATGGTGGCCTGGGGGTCGGGATCAACCTGGGGACACCCCCTTTGTGCTGCAGACTAACAAGCAAGCCTGCTTCACTTGGATGGGAAAGCCACTCAGCACTGAATCATGATTATTTGCTTACATTAACAGAACATTAAAACCGATTTTAAACAACTTAGGAAACTCCAGACATCTCGACTTGGTGTTTCATTTCTATGGGGAACCAGGAGTCCTTTCTCCCTGCAAAGTTTCATAAAGAGATTTCTCACTGGGTTATTTTGATAGAATCTCTTCTGAGGTATTTCTTTAAGAAGAACCCCTTCTCAGGAAAGCAGAACTCACAGAACTTTGTATAATAAGAATACACACACACACACACACACACACACACACACACACACAGTGTCTCCACACTTAAAATCCAATCCTTTCACATCCTCTGACTGTCATCAACAGTTTTTCAGACAATGTCAATAAAATTGATTGCTTACAGTTCTGAATTCTGCTCAGCACATGGAAACAATATAATTTAAAGTATTTTTTCAATGGTGGTAGAAGGAGATACAGAACCTCAGGAAGCCAATTACAGCATTTGGTGTGTGTGTGTGTGTGTGTGTGTGTGTGTGTGTGTGTGTGTATAGAAGGGGACAAACCAGAAGCCAAGGAAATGACCTGAATATCATAGGATACTAGAAACTTTAACAAAAACTCACAATACAAAAAGCCTAAACCTTATAGTTCTGCTGACTGACATGTCTTCCTGTCAGATAGGAATGACGGCTCTGGAACACTAATACTCTCATTAAATTCTAGCTCCTTGTATTTAAAATATTCTGTGTTCTAGCATTCCGGCCTCTCAGCAGCTTTGTGGCAATCATATACATAAGGCTTCCAGACAGCAAAGTTGCTGAGCAGCCTCATGCCTTCAAACAATCTGTTGCTTTTACAAGCTTAGTCTAGGTAAGAAGGAAATAACTGCAGGGCCACGTGGAGTCAACATCTTCAACTCAGCTCTGCATCATGGAAGCCATGGGTGGTGGCACACTCCCATGATGCCCAGCAACCACGCAGTCTATAACACTGCAAAATGCGGTTCCATTTTTTTCCTTCTCTTTTCTTTGCCCCCCTTCCTGAAGTACAAGTGGATGACCAGCAAGGGTCCAACAGTGTTATTCCTAATTACCTTTTTTTTTTTTCACTCTTGATCCTGTGGCTCTCATAATTAGTTACCTGGGGCTGCAATCCAATTTGAAGTGATGACAAGAAAGTGATCCATGAAAAAGTAATAAGTTAAATCCAATTTCAGCCTTCCTCTAATTAAATGCACATGGAACTAATGACTCCAGCCCCAGCATTTCAGTGATAATGGTAATTAGTGAGGTGGGAGTTACTCTCTTTCTCAATACTAGAGGTGTAAACCACAAGGTAAAATGGTAGGAACACTCTTAATTACATGTGTCATTTTGTCAGCAATTTACACATTTTTGACCAGTCAAGTATGTTTTCCCCCTGTCCCTCTCCACCTCCTAGCCCCAAGAGTGATTATAACACACTGCTCCATGTTCCAACACATGCAAGCTCAAAGGAGCATGATAGCCTTGAGGTAAGGAATCACTTTTCTTTTCAGTTGATCACCGCCCTAGTGTGTACACACACAGACACACACACACACACACACAGAGACACACAGACACACAGACACACACATGCATGCACACACATACAGACACACACACGCACACACAGAGACACAGAGACACACACGCACAAAGACACACAGACACACACAGACACAGACATACACACACACACATGCACAAAGACACACAGACACAGACACACACAAAGACACACACAGACACACACATGCACACGTGTGCACACACACACATACACACACACACACACACGGTATAATTAGGATAATTCTTAGATCTAAGTGCCCCTCCCCTTGTTGAAATCAGAGATTTACAGTGGAACTGGATTTTGTTGGTTTGGCTTTGTTTTTGTTTACAGTACAGAAAACATAACAATTTGCTTATTTATGGAAAATATGATACTCAGTAGGGGCTAAGAAAGTACACGGGGCAGGAGAGGCAGCTATTAATCTTTTGGTGGCACACTAGGAAATCTGGCTTCCTGTGCCTGCTTTATCTGTGTCTGGGTGTTCTGTGGTAACTCCCAGAACCCCTCACAGTCTCAGTTTCCCTCATCCAGAAAACAGTTGGCCTACTCAGGAGAAATGCTGTGAGGCTGGCCCACTGACTAAACCTCATCACGCACCAGAGTTTGCTCCTGGTGATACACGTATAGTTTTATACATATTAATCTAATCTGCATTTTAATGGTTAAATACACAGAGCTAAGGTAATCATAAACAAATGTCCAAACTGGGATACTTGTGAGACTGGAAATTCCCAATAAAATAACACACCTAGGCACGGAGTGGAGCTGTCCTATTCTGACTGGGACACAGGCTCATTTTACATAGAATTCAAAGTGAAAGCCAGGCATGGTTTTAATCCCACCATTTGGAAGAAGCAGGTGGATCTCTGTGAGACTGAGGGTAGCTTGTCTATAGAGCCAGTTCAGGCCACCTATAGCTACAAGGAGACGGTGCCTTCAATCAATCAATCAATCAACCAACCAATCAATCAAAACCCCAAAATATAACTTACATTACCATTTTGGAGGCAAAGACAAAACATTACTGTTAGAAACAAAATCTAAAGCCTGGAGTATTAACTTGGATTTTTAATGCATGGCATGAAGCTTATCAAACTCTTAAAACTAGATGCAAAATTCCTATACATGGACCTAGGAGGTGGGAGGCCCGGTGTCTCCATAATAAATATTTTAAAATATTATTTTGTGTGTCTGTGCACATGATATTGGGGGGGGCAAGCCTGCCACGGTGTGTGTCTGGAGTCAGTTCTCACCTTTCTTCTACTGTATTTATGAGGGGGCATCAAACTCAGGTCATCAGGCTTGCAAAGCAAGTACCTTTACCATGGAGCCATTCTACTGTGCCCTTTATTCTATTTTTTTTAATTTTTATTTATTTTTTATGTGTATGAATATACTTTCTGCATGTAGGTCTGTGCACTCATGTCATGCAATGCCTCAAAGGTCAGAAGAGGGTGTCAGATTCCCCTGGAACTGGAGTTAAAAGATGGTTCTCAGCTGCCATGTGGGTGCTGGGGATTGAACCTGGGTCGTGTGCAAGAGCAGTCGGTGCTCTTAACCACTAGGCCATCTCTCCAGCCCCCTTTATTCTATTTTTAATGGTTTGTATAATCTAGAAGACTTGCTTACTTCTGTTTCACTTAATTTTCCAACTTTCATCCAGTATATTCTGATCATATTTAGGCTCCCTCCTCTATCTGTATCCTCCCCACCCAGCACCAGATCCCATGCACTCCATCATATATATTAAGACCTATCAAGTCAAGTTTGTGCCCTAAAATACCCTTCAGTATGTGTCCACCCACAGGAACCTAGTTAACCTAACTAGAAAACGTATCTAGAAAACCAGCTCTCCCTCTCCCAGGAGTTCTTGGTTGCCAACAGTTCCTCAGCGTAGGTTGGGGCTCCTTCCCACTTCCCTACTTCTAGGCTGTAATTTTGTCTGGCTTGAGCTTGCCTGGGTCTTGTGCACGCTGTCATCATTGCTGTGAATTCACATGAGTAACTTCTCAGTCACCTGGAAAACTCTGCTGCCTAGTGGCAAGCCACTGCCTCTGGCTCTTACTAATAACCACTTCTAAAGCATCATTTCCATGTTATTATTCCTTATCAAGATTTAAAAATTTTAGGGATCCTAACAGGTCCGGACCTGGAGTCCAGACACATGGTAATGAAACAACTCCCAAACTGTAAACTAGAGCCAATTGTTACGGTGGTAATTTCCTATAAAACAGGCACAACGTATTAACTGATTGATAGGCATAGGAACTGTGAAAGGATATTTCTCTATCTAGAGCCAAATTCAATAGTAAAGTGTTTATAAGTTGTGTAATTAAGCAAAATATATTACTACAGGAAAGCTCTGACATCAGCAATGAATTATTCTGCCTAGGAGATGTTGGCTAGGGGATTCAAACCCGCCCCCCCCAAATTATAAAGGCCTTTTGCCTATAAATGGGATATATGCAAGGAGAAAGGCAGTAAGTCCCTGTTGTCGAAGACCTGGTGTGAGCATGAAAAATGTTATGAGACGTCACCTGCTAGCGTACAACTGGCCTCTGAAATGCTAGAGAGCGTTACCAAAGGCCACTACAGCAATACAGCAAAATATTGGTCTCCCTGAGACAAACAAGACTCCTCCGAAAATATCAGCTATACCTCAACAGCCTGGAGATACAGTGCAACAGTGGCAGCCAAGTGTCTATATTATATCCCAAATCTATTTGGCTATTAGCTCTCTCCTTGGAGGAATAACTCACAGCGGATGCCACAAGCTTATGTCCTCTAGTGGTTAGGCGATGTTATAAGCCACAATAAGAACTTGTCACCCTTTATAGAGAAACCACAGTTTGCGGATTAGCATACCATCCAAGCATCTGTGTCTATGCTCACAGCTTAGCTTGACACAATAAGTGGTACTGCTTAAATGCCTGTACATCCAATAGCTTGAGCTTTGTTAGTATGACTGAAAAGGGTATCACTGTGAAAGCTGTCAATCCATGAAGGGAAACAAACTGAACAGACCGGAGTCCAAAATGACAACTCCAAAGAAATTGGACTGTTTTCTTCTCACCCACTTGTGCCCCTTTCCCAAAGCCTAGGGAACAAACTGCGGAAGAGGAGGCGTGGTAGATTGTAAGGGCTGTGGAGAGATAGGGGTGAATCATGAGACTATAGGAATATAGTCTGGACACCTGATTGATCAACATGCCTGTGCATACAAGCTTCTCCAACTGGACTATGGGAACCTTGGGTTGTTCAAAATTTGGACATAGATACTTGCAAAATGCACCAATTACTTAATTGTATGACATACTGAGTAACATCATTGTTATCTGCAAACAACTATGTCATTGTATTGTAGAATCCCTTAAAAAAAAAAATTAAAAAAAAATTTTTTAGGGACTTGGGACTCTCCAGAGGTGTGTGTCAATAAGACATATTAAAAGGGACCAACATTTTGGGGCTGGAGAGATGGCCTTGCGGTTAAGAGCGCCGACCGCTCTTACAGAGGACCCGGGTTCGATCCCTAGCACCCACATGGCGGCCGAGAACCGTCTGAAACTCCAATTCCAGGAGAATTCCAGTTCCAGGGGAATCCGACACCCTCTTCTGACCTCTGCGGCATTGCGCGACACGGGTGCACAGACCTGCGGGCAGACAGTACATTCATACACATACAGAAATAAATAAAATTAAAAAAAAATTTTTTTAAATAAAAAATAATAAAAGGGATCAACATTTTAATGCTTCAAATTGATTTTATAGATCAGAGATGCCAGTTGGAGGCAACGTCCATTCATAACGTTACAGAGCATGTTTACCCCCCTTCTCTGATTCACATACTGTTCTAATTTGGTGTTTAAGGACTTTTTTTTTTGTTAATGGTTGGTATGTCAAGACCATTCTATTTCACTATCTACAACAGAAAAGGAAAATTTCCTTTAAGGATTTCCTCTTAGCAATTTACTCCTTAAGTGAATAAGTGGAAATGATGTGATGATGCGAGATACTAAGATTACATGCGGCATTCAGGTAATGCAGAAATGCTGCTTAAAGCACATTTTCTATAACTGCAAATAAAAGTGAAAACACACAAACCTGCTGAATTTTGTATTTTAACTTCTTCCAGGAACCCTTATAATCCTTAGCTTCTAAATATACCAAGAACTGATCCTCAGTTAGGTTTCAGTATTGATCCTTCCAGAAAAAAAAAAATGGCCTTCCAAGCCAAGGGCTTAAACATGACATAACTTTCGAAGGAAAGGGACGGACAGAAGGGAAACCAATCAGATCACTGGCTTCAAGTTCAAATTCCTTACAGATGGCCTGAAGCTGTCGGTGGTCAGTTTTCTACTGAAAGCAACAGACAAGGTTCAATTTCGTTCCTGAGTCTGCCAGAACAGGCATGTACTTTTACTTTGGGAGGAGAAAATGTGTCATTTGATTTCCTTCCAGTTTATGGCTTGAGCCAGCAACTAAAATGCTTCAAGCACCAAAAGGAATTACTACCCAGAAACGGTGGTCAAAATTCCAAAATTTGATCAATAAAATTGGTCACCCACTCCCAAATTAATCTCAACTAGTAAAGTTATAGGTTTTCAAGGTTATGAGCGCACCTGCACTGTGAAGCATTTATTTCACTTGTTTAAGCAATCTCAGAAGTATATAAATATTTATAAAATGCAGCCTACTATTTTTACCCACCTCTAATTTTTGTGAGCAATATCAAATTAATTCATTTGTAACTTCACAGCATTCAGAAGGCAAGGTTTGCGTCACTAGCTCAGGGTCCTATGAGCGCCAGTCCAGTGGCCAAGCATACCGTAGCTCTTCTGAAAGGCACCGAAGTGCATTTAATGAATTCAGATCGCTCTGATTGCGAACTGAGGATGGAGGCAATTTTCAATTTTCATTTCTATCATTCATAAAAGAAATTTGCAAGGCAAATTAATAGAGTAACTAAAAAGACAATGTAGGATGCGAAGCCGAATACTGGTCAAGAACTTCCGAAGTGGTGCCCATAGCCCACTCGCGCCATCCTCATCAACCAGCCAGGATGTCTCCTAAGACTACAGACAACGGGCTTGGTTCAGATACATATCTGCAGCATGCCGTTTCTCCTGTGTTGACTCGCCTCTCTTGGAAATTAGTCCTTGCTGGTGATGTTTGACTTCAGTTCATGATCTCTATCGAGTAACCATTTATAGCCTCCTCTTAACTTTCCATTTTCTTTTGTTTGTATCAACTGATGCCTGTGAAACTAGAGAGCGCTGCCAAACATGAAGTGGGGAAGTGCGAGATATGCTTAAAATATGAGCCGCAGCATATTTGGAGATTCAGGTTCCTTTCCTTTCCTTTCCTTTCCTTTTTTTCCCTCTTTCTTCTATAGCTATCAGCAGATCAAATCCTTCCTCCCTGTCAAGCCTCTCTCTATGCAGAAGATCTGAAATCAGCTAAAATAGGTCTCTGAGTGTAGTTATAAAGGGTAAGAAGATCAGAAATGAACACGGTGCAGGTTGGCAGGAGGTTTTCCCTTTCATTTCAGAGCCACTCTAGCTGAGACGCCCCAGAGAGGACAAGCCACGGCGAGACAAGACTTCAATGTGGAGGTTATTGCTTCCGAGAAGCACCTGTCTACATACATCTTTTTATAACAAGGTAATATACCATGTGATTGAGGTTAGTAATTTCTCCTTTTTTCCTTTCTGTTTTTGGAAGGCCAGCCAAACTAACAAAGCCTACTGGATTTGCATGAGTCTCTATACTCAGAGAAAGGTTAGGATGCAAACACACACACACACACACACACACACACACACACACACACACGTCAGGCAAATCTTGTCAATTCTCTGCATGTCAACTCTACCACTGAGGAACTAAGAAGAAATTCAAGGCATCTTCTTCAGCAATATCAGCCTTCAAGATGACTGGTCTAACTCCAACTTTTCTAAACAGACCAAAGGACTTTGTAGCATGTATTAACATGGCTCTGATACTGTCCTTGCCAAAAACCATGACATCCTTCACGTCAGACTCTTTGGTTTGGTGGCTAAAGTCCTAGGATGTGCCAGAAGAAACAGGACCCTCAAAAACAAATCTCCTGAAATTTTACTTCACACTATCTAGTCCTAAAGAAGCTCAGTTCATTTTAGGAAGGAAGTTACCTAAAACTGTGTTATAAAAGTGTTGAGTAGGAGGCTGATGAGACAGCTCAGGCATCGAGTATTTGCTTCATGAACATGAAGATCTGAGTTCGGTTCCCCAACACTCATAAAAACTGGATGAAGAGATGGGCATCCATAATCCTAAGTGTTGAGGAGGCAGAGAGAGGCGGATTCCTGGAGCTCACTGGCCAGCCACAGAGCTGATGAGAGAACACGGGTTCAGTGAGAGACACTGTCTCAAAAAATAAGGAGGAGAGGGACTGAGGAACCCACCTGATGTCAATCTCTGGGGTTCTCACCATTCAAGACAAGTGTACATTCTCTCTCTCTCTCTCTCTCTCTCTCTCTCTCTCTCTCTCTCTCACACACACACACACACACACACACACACATACACACAGCACACATGCATAGGTCTGAGTGAAAATTACTCTAGTACTTTTCAAAAATTACACCAATATTCTAGAAGAATGTGATTGGATTGTTTCTGTGTATATTTTTTAAAACTTTAAATCAAAGCTCCACTATGGATCATATTTTTCCTTCAATACTCTATTGCCATTTTTCCAATGCACTTGAGGCCTGATAAATCCAACAGGACTCCAGGTATTTTTAAGGCTGTGAGAGAGCTCCAAGAGAAGGCCAAAGAATGGACAGGCATTTGAATCACTGAGTGACAGGCTGGGCCAGCTCCCTGTATACATTAATAAATTAGAATTTTAATTGCATCTCTGTCTGCAGGAGATGCCCCAGTGCTTTAATATGTACCAACAATTGGCTATGTTATGGAATCTGCAATGTGGCCTCCACTGCTGACCCCTGAAACACAATTCCCAGACTGACTACAGAAACTGTTCAGTTTGATCCTTTCAACTTATTTGAATCCTGACAAATAAGCTCACAGCCGCAAGGTCAACACAGTCATATTTCATCCTCCAGTGCTGTTCTTAAGACATCTGCACAACAAAGCAGTTCTTACAACACCTGACACCGGCCATCCATGACTCTGTACCTCATTAAAAATGTCCCCTGCACCCTCACTAACATTAAGAGGCGTGTGGGTTGTTCATGGTTGACCAAACAACTCTTTTCAGAAGAGTTCGTAAACAGTGCATACTGCTGTCCAACTTGCCCAATAATGTGTCACTAGAGTGTCCAACTTTTTTGGCAGAAGGACCAGTTCCCAGGCCTGTGTAGGTTGCTCTAGGTCAGGTTGATCCTCCTAAGATGGGAAGTTGTTATTAGTTCAGTGCAACTGAAGAAGAGTCAACACAAGTGGGGTCAGACTGAACTGTATCAAGTTGTACCCATGTACTGCTGCTCAGAAATTCTTCCAAATTTTCTACCGTGAGAAACTCATTGTTACTCTCCAATTTGGGGGACACCTAAAATCTATCTCCTATCTTGAATGTGAGCCTAAATATCTGGAACCAAGTTCCTTTTTGAAATTTCTACTGCAATTTTCTCTTCTATGTCCAAATCTAAATTAGATTTTTCTGAGCTCACTCCTTCTACTCTATTAACCCTTTGGCCTCAATGTGCCTGAATGAGAAGTTGCTAAAACAATCTCTTTTTTTGTTATCATTACATAAAAATTGTTCCCCATTTTCAATTAATGATTCAGAAACATTCTGCAAGCATGTACTAAACAAGGGCATGTATTCTATTATGCTCATTACTGGGTATAATATTCAAACTACCACATCCTCCCAGGGCTAAATAGAAGCTCTTGACACTACAGACTTCTGGAGTGGCTGAATAAAGCTCTGTTCTGGGAGTGCCATGGGTACTGCAGTAGCCCTGGTCTAGCACCTATGAGATGACAGAGGAGCATCTCTGCATCCTTGTCCCCTGGTCATGAATATCAACAATATCAGGTAGTCCAATCATTATGAAAAGAGCCCTCAAATACTAAGAGGCTCCTCAAAAACTCAAAGCTGGACCCACAATACAGCCTGGCTAGACCACTCCTGGTGGTCTGCATTTCCTGCATTTAGAAAAAGTTTGATACTCCAGTGACACACTATTGGACAAGCCACACAAAGAAGAATGGTATCCTGTCATTTGCAGCAAAATTGTTGGAAATGGAGGATGTAATATTAAATGAAATCAGTCAACATGAAGGGAGAAAAGTGATCACATGGGATTAGGAAGAAGGGTTGCTAAAGACGGATGGATGGATATGGTCAACACTGCTTTACACCTATATGAACCCCATTAATATTAATATTTGGTAATAAAATGCCTATTGAAATCACCATTGGTCACAGAATCATGGCAGTAAAGTATTTGTGCATCTGAGTGTGTGCCTGTGTCTCATTCTTAGTCCCAGAGACAATGTATGACACATTGGAATCTCACACACTTTTCTCGCTTGTAATAGACACTGTGTATTCAAGAACTCAGCACTTGCAACCTTCGCTCTCCTAGCATGTTGCATCATGGGTAGACATTCTTCCTCCCAACAATAAAACTTTTGATCAAATACAGTTTCCTCACAATGTCACATTCAGTCCAAAACCTGAAAACACAACATTCTGCAAAGGATCTCCTTACATGGTGTGCAAAGTTTGATTTAATCCACCTCTGAATTGCTTATCAGCTACTGCACAGGGTAGCATGTCAATGTTTTAAAAAGAACAGTTACCTGAAGAGCTGGTTGCTTCTCATTCCTCTTGGGAGACTTTAACCCACTAACTTGCTGCTGCTGCTGCTGCTGCTGCTGCTGCTGCTGTTGCTGCTGCTGTTGCTGCTGCTGTTGCTGCTGCTGAAGAAGAAGCTGCCTTGCTACCTGCAGGGCCTGTGAGGGGGAAATGAAGGAAACAATTCCATTATTACACAGGTCTGTGACTCCTTCAGGAAACGTCCTTCAGGGCCAGGCCTGACTTTCCCATTTCCAGGCAGAGGAAATGGCAAACGCATCTTCTCACCAGTCTATGTTGAAAACTTGCCTCAATCTGTTTACATTTCCCTTGATTTGGACACTTGCAACCAGAACTCCTTAGGCACAGTATTTTTGTAAGTAGATTCTTCATCCTTACCAAATATCTGCCAGGAAATGTGGTCCTGTGAGTGGTGGCACTCAGGAGGGACCCAGGAAAGACAAGGCTCAGGGGACAATGAAGGGCTTATATAGGAGGACTGAATCCTCCCTGAGTCTTCTTGGGGGGATATTAGTGAATTCAAGTTGAAGGTTGTATTTTCACCTCATCTGAATCTAAATAAAGAGGGAGAGTTAGGCTGTGTACCATAGGAAGAGCCAGCCACCATGAAAGCAGTTATCCAGGTGGGGAGGTGGGGCAGAGTGAGGCGTTCTCAGAAGGAGCGCACTGGAAGAGGAAAATTGAGGGGTCAGGGATGTGGCCCAGCTGATGGTATGCTTACCCAGCTGACAGAAAGCCCAGAGCCATATGGCCCAGAGCCAGACTCATATGGCCCGGAGCTGGACTCATATGGCCCAGAGCCGGACTCACATGGCCCAGAGCCGGACTCACATGGCTCAGAGCTGGACTCACATAGCACTAGGAATCCAACTCTGGTGGCAGAGGTGTGTAATCATAGCACTTAGGAGGTAGAGGCAGGAGGGTCAGAAGTTCAGGGTCATCCTCAGCTACAGAGTTAAGGAAGACTATCTAGTCACACAGAGATAGCTAGATAGAAAATAAAACGAAAACACAGCACATCAGACTACTAGTTATCTTAAATCTTTCATCATGGGCCTGAGAACAAAGCTGGTTATATGTAAATGACTCTGTCAAGCTCCCAAAATGTGATGATTTCCCTTAAAGTAGCAGTTAGAGAGGTGCAGTGGACTAGACAAAAGGAACACAGGACAGACCTCCAGAGGTTAGATATATGACTAGCGAGCCTTTACTTTTCAAGTTCAAGTGATGACAGAAATATTAGCAATAAGGATCAAGCCAGAATGACCATAATCAATCATAAAATTAAGGTCAGGAATAACTGCAGGCCATGACCCCTCCCCCAAAGACGGCAGCAGGATCAGCTGTGGAAAACTGCAGAGGACCGCACTGTGCCAGAGAATCCCACAGAAGACATGCTGGGGTCCACTCAAATGGGAATAAAACAATGTATACAGGGAAGACTTGGCAAGGATGCTCACTAAGTGACGGACACACTTAAAAAATGACATTTCTAAGCCGGGAGTGGTGGTGCATGCACTTGGGAGGCAGAGGCAGGTGGATCTTTGTGAGTTCAAGGCCAGCCTGGTCTACAGAGTGAGTTCCAGGACAGCTGGGGCTACAGGGAGACCCTGTCTTGAAAAGACAAAAAAAAAAAAAAAAAAAGAAAGAAAAAAGAAAGAAAATACTTCCTTTGCGGCTGGAGAAATGGCTCAGTGGTTAAGAGCACCAATTGCTCTTGCAGAGGGGCCGGGCTCAATTCCCAGCCCTCACATGGTGGCTAAGAACCATCTTTAATCCAGTTCCAGGGGAATCCGTCACCGACTTCTGACCAACCTCTGCAGCATTGCATGACACGGATGAACCAACCTATATGCAGACAGTACATTCATACACACAAAAATACAGCCTAGGGGGCTGGAGAGATGACCTAGTGGTTAAGAGTGCCGACTGCTCTTGCAGAGGACCCGGGTTCGATCCCCAGCACCCACATGGCAGCCAAGAACCATCTGAAACTCCAATTCCAGGAGAACTCCAGTTCCAGGGGAATCTGACACCCTTTTCTGACCTCCATGGCATTGCACAACACGGGTGCACAAACTTGCATACAAACAGTACATTCATACACATACAGAAATAAATAAAATTAAAAAAAATAATTATTAAAAATACAGCCTGGTCTACAGGGTGAGTTCCAGGACAGCTGGGGCTACAGGGAGACCCTGTCTCAAAAATACAAAAAGAAAAATATAAATAAAGAAAGAAAGAAAAAAGAAAAGAAAAGAAAAGAAAAGAAAAAACACTTCCTTAGACCAGGAGCCTGGAACAGATGGATGTGAGAACATCACCTTTCAACTCAGTTTATTCCACAAACACTCCTTTTCCCTGTTATTTTCTGTCATTAAATGTCTACGCTCACATATATGCCTCTTGATGATTTTGCTCTTGTTGCATATTGTCTGGGTTCAGTTTTTATGGTTCTTTTCTCAACCCCCCAGTGTTATTACAAGGCAATTCTTTACTCCCACCATTTCTCATCAATGCCCCCCTTATTCTGCCTCCTTTCCCCTCTTTTCTCTTTGCTCCCAACCTTATATCCCCCTCCTCTTTTTTTATTGCTTAATAACCGCCATGCTTTTAAGCAATCTTAATCTATGATCCCAAACCTCCTAGTTTTGCTTTATCCAGCTCGGATTTTTTTCAAAGCTGACCTAATGCACAGTCTTCACCCTCGTCCTCCCACGTTCCTCCCAGTCCTACTCTTACTAACTAAAGTCTGAATACCCTGCATGCTGTCCTTGGCTGCTTATCCTCCCACAGTTACTGAAGTGGGAAGAGCCATGCTATTAACTGGCTGCTATGACCACTGGACAAAGGCAGCATCACAAGGCTTGGGTTGCTGTCTCAAGTAATGTCCTACTCAGGGAATAATACAGAGCTGATACNACAATATATATATATATATAATATATAATTATATATATATATATATATATATTATTTTTTTTTTAAGGCATATATATATGCCTTATAGTAATACAGTTAGGAGCTTGGTTTAGTGAACCTGTCTTGGAAGAACACCTTGTACACTCAACCTTTCTAGATGTCTCAAGCGTGGGAATACTTTTACTGCTTCCTGTTTCCCCATTCTCCTGAGCGCAGTGTATGAGAAGCCCTGGCTGTCTAAACTGTCTCTCCCTCAGCCCTCCTGCCGGAAGTTCCCATAGCTGCACACTTTGCTGTCTGACTGAAGTGGCCATTCTGCTTTGAGGAACGTGGCACAGGACCATCGTCAGTCCTTCGGCTCACTCTTGAAGCCTACAGTCTCATATTTCATTTCAGGCATTGGTCATATGTGTGTGTGTGCTTCTTTCCTGATGCACAGATAATTAGCTACCATATAAAAATATTTTGGGGGCTGGAGAGATGGCTCAGTGATTGAGAGTACTCGCTGCTCTTCCACAGGACCCGAGTTCAGTTCTGAGCACCCAGGCAGGGTGTCCACAATTCCCTGTATCTCTAGCTACAGGGGATCTGACTTCGTCCCTGGGTATTTGTACAAACATGGCACACATGCGCGCACACACACACACACACACACAGCAAAAGTGAATTCTTTAAAATAATATGTCTAAGAAATTTCTTTTTTTTTTTTTTTTTTTGTCTTTTCAAGACAGGGTCTCCCTGTAGCCCCAGCTGTCCTGGACTCACTCTGTAGACCAGGCTGGCCTTGAACTCACAAGATCCACCTGCCCTCTGCCTCCCAAGTGCATGCCCACCACTCCCGGCTTAGAAATGTCATTTTTTAAGTGTGTCCGTCACTTAGTGAGCATCCTTGCCAAGTCTTCCCTGTATACATGTGTTTTATTCCCATTTGAGTGGACCCCAGCATGTCTTCTGTGGGATTCTCTGGCACAGTGCGGTCCTCTGCAGTTTTCCACAGCTGATCCTGCTGCCGTCTTTGGGGGAGGGGTCATGGCCTGCAGTTATTCCTGACCTTAATTTTATGATTGATTATGGTCATTCTGGCTTGATCCTTATTGCTAATATTTCTGTCATCACTTGAACTTGAAAAGTAAAGGCTCGCTAGTCATATATCTAACCTCTGGAGGTCTGTCCTGTGTTCCTTTTGTCTAGTCCACTGCACCTCTCTAACTGCTACTTTAAGGGAAATCATCACATTTTGGGAGCTTGACAGAGTCATTTACATATAACCAGCTTTGTTCTCAGGCCCATGATGAAAGATTTAAGATAACTAGTAGTCTGATGTGCTGTGTTTTCGTTTTATTTTCTATCTAGCTATCTCTGTGTGACTAGATAGTCTTCCTTAACTCTGTAGCTGAGGATGACCCTGAACTTCTGACCCTCCTGCCTCTACCTCCTAAGTGCTATGATTACACACCTCTGCCACCAGAGTTGGATTCCTAGTGCTATGTGAGTCCAGCTCTGAGCCATGTGAGTCCGGCTCTGGGCCATGTGAGTCCGGCTCTGGGCCATATGAGTCCAGCTCCGGGCCATATGAGTCTGGCTCTGGGCCATATGGCTCTGGGCTTTCTGTCAGCTGGGTAAGCATACCATCAGCTGGGCCACATCCCTGACCCCTCAATTTCTTCTTCCAGTTGCGCTCCTTCTGAGAACGCCCCACTCTGCCCCACCTCCCCACCTGGATAACTGCTTTCATGGTGGCTGGCTCTTCCTATGGTACACAGCCTAACTCTCCCTCTTTATTTAGATTCAGATGAGGTGAAAATACAACCTTCAACTTGAATTCACTAATATCCCCCCAAGAAGACTCAGGGAGGATTCAGTCCTCCTATATAAGCCCTTCATTGTCCCCTGAGCCTTGTCTTTCCTGGGTCCCTCCTGAGTGCCACCACTCACAGGACCACATTTCCTGGCAGATATTTGGTAAGGATGAAGAATCTACTTACAAAAATACTGTGCCTAAGGAGTTCTGGTTGCAAGTGTCCAAATCAAGGGAAATGTAAACAGATTGAGGCAAGTTTTCAACATAGACTGATGAGAAGATGCGTTTGCCATTTCCTCTGCCTGGAAATGGGAAAGTCAGGCCTGGCCCTGAAGGACGTTTCCTGAAGGAGTCACAGACCTGTGTAATAATGGAATTGTTTCCTTCATTTCCCCCTCACAGGCCCTGCAGGTAGCAAGGCAGCTTCTTCTTCAGCAGCAGCAACAGCAGCAGCAACAGCGAGCAGCAACAGCAGCAGAGCAGCAGCAGCAGCAGCAGCAGCAATAGTGGGTTAAAGCCTCACCAGAGGAATGAGAAGCAACCAGCTCTTCAGGTAACTGTTCTTTTTAAAACATTGACATGCTACCCTGTGCAGTAGCTGATAAGCAATTCAGAGGTGGATTAAATCAAACTTTGCACACCATGTAAGGAGATCCTTTGCAGAATGTTGTGTTTTCAGGTTTTGGACTGAATGTGACATTGTGAGGAAACTGTATTTGATCAAAAGTTTTATTGTTGGGAGGAAGAATGTCTACCCATGATGCAACATGCTAGGAGAGCGAAGGTTGCAAGTGCTGAGTTCTTGAATACACAGTGTCTATTACAAGCGAGAAAAGTGTGTGAGATTCCAATGTGTCATACATTGTCTCTGGGACTAAGAATGAGACACAGGCACACACTCAGATGCACAAATACTTTACTGCCATGATTCTGTGACCAATGGTGATTTCAATAGGCATTTTATTACCAAATATTAATATTAATGGGGTTCATATAGGTGTAAAGCAGTGTTGACCATATCCATCCATCCGTCTTTAGCAACCCTTCTTCCTAATCCCATGTGATCACTTTTCTCCCTTCATGTTGACTGATTTCATTTAATATTACATCCTCCATTTCCAACAATTTTGCTGCAAATGACAGGATACCATTCTTCTTTGTGTGGCTTGTCCAATAGTGTGTCACTGGAGTATCAAACTTTTTCTAAATGCAGGAAATGCAGACCACCAGGAGTGGTCTAGCCAGGCTGTATTGTGGGTCCAGCTTTGATTTTTTTGTCTTTTCGAGACAGTGTCTCCCTATAGCCCCAGCTGGCCTGGAACTCGCTCTGTAGACCAGGCTGGCCTTGAACTCACAAAGATCCTCCTGCCTCTGCCTCCTGAGTGCATGGATTAAAGGCGTGCACCACCACGCCCAGCAAGGCATATTTTTAAGACACTTGGTCTGAGTAGTGCCTCTGTCTAAGGGCTACAAAGGAGGGCAAACAAACAGAACCACTGAGGCGGCAGGACTGGAGGAGCAGGCCCTGCCTATCCCACCACCTGACTGCATCTGCCCTCCTCTCCCAGGTGGGGCTCCTGCTACTGAGCTTACTCCTAGGAGCCCTTCAGAAGCAATGCCCGGGCTCCTTCACCTGGAAAGGGAGAGACACATTTGAGAAAGCCTAGAAAGGAGGCTGTCTGAGAGGGGCAGCTGGAAGGCCAGACGCCTGGGAGAGTTGCCTGAGACTCCAGCCTGCTGTCTGATGGAGGATCCACCATGGCTGGACCCTGGGTTTCCTCATCTCCTTGGAGACGCTCAGTACATGCGTAGGTGGAGCAGTGGGCAGAGTGAAGATTTCATTTATATCATATAAGAAAAATAGTCCCCTGTGCAAGGTGCCTGCAGGAGGAACGCCTCTCCTGCCATCCGCATTCGCTTAGCTACTGCACAGGAAGCTTTTTTGTGCAGGAGAGGAGACTGTTCTACACTACCAGTGCTACTGTCACAATTCCCAGGATAAAAGGCTTACCTGAAAAGACGACTCCACCTGTGAGGTGGAAAAGCAGACAATAGGCCTCGTGCCAACATAAGATGGTTCAGAAAAAAACACAAGAAAGACCACTTAGATGCAGCACGTAGCAAGGAAAGCCAACAATTCGGAATTCTCTGGGAGAACTGGACGCAGTTTTTAAAGAGCTAAAGTTTCAACAGCCTAGACAGAAAAATCCTCATTTCAGCCAAAGGGAAGATACTTAAGTGTCTCTATGAAAAATCATTTACAAGCCAGGCATGCCTTTAATCCTAGCACTTGGGAGGCAGAGGCAGGTGGATCTTTGTGAGTTCAAGGCCAGTCTGGTCTACAGAGTGAGTTCCAGGACAGCTGGGGCTACAGGGAGACCCTGTCTCGAAAAGACCAAAAAAAATATCATTTACATATGATGATTCTATGAGCACAGGCTTACACATACATGTTAGCAAAAGACAGTAGAGCAGTAGAACATGTAGACCCAAGTTTCCTTTGCAGTCGGTGATGACCAAGTGGGCTCTATGAAGTGATAATATACTCAAAGTAAGCTGTAAGAATCTTCAGACTTACTTTGATGATTTGAAGGAGGGAAAAAAAAAGTGATATATGTAGGGAGATATTTTTTTTTTTGAGACAGGGTCTCCTTGTAGCCCAAGGACGTCTGGAACTCACTGTGTAGACCCAGCTGGCCTGGCCTCGATCACACAGAAATCTGCTGCCTCTGCCTCTCAAATGCTGGGATTAAAGACATACAACTTCAGGCCTAGGCCTAGATGATGTCTTTGTGAGAATTATTATTTGTATGATGTGTGTGGGTATATGTATGATGTGGAGGTCAGAGGACAGCGTGTATGATGTGTGGGTGTGTGCACATGTCGAGGTTGGAGGACAGTGTGTATGATGTGTGTGTATGGACATGTGGATGTCAGAGGACAGTGTGTATATGTGTGGGTGTGTGCACATGTGGAGGTCGGAGGACAGTATGTATGATGTGTGTGGGTGTGTGCAGATGTGGAGGTCAGAGGACAGTGTGTATGATGTGTGGGTGTGTGCACATGTGGAGGTCGGAGGACAGTATGTATGATGTGTGTGGGTGTGTGCACATGTGGAGGTCAGAAGACATGGTGTATGATGTGTGGGTGTGTACACATGTGGAGGTCGGAGGACAGTGTGTATGATGTGTGTGTGTGTGTGTGTGCACATGTGGAGGTCGGAGGACAGTGTGTATGATGTGTGTGGGTGTGTGCAGATGTGGAGGTCAGAGGACAGTGTGTATGATGTGTGTGTGTGCAGATGTGGAGGTCAGAGGACAGTGTGAATGATGTGTGTGGGTGTGTGCAGATGTGGAGGTCAGAGGAAAGTGTGTATGAAGTGTGTATGATGTGTGTGTGTGTGTGTGTGCACATGTGGAGGTCAGAGGACAGTGTGTATGATGTGTGTGGGTGTGTGCAGATGTGGAGGTCAGAGGACAGTGCGTATGGTGTGTGGGTGTATGCACATGTGGAGGTCGGAGGACGTATGTATGAGTGTGTGTGTGGTGTGTGTGCAATGTGTGTGTGGTATAAGCACAAACAATTGTGATGTGTGTGGTGTGTGGTGTGCACATGTGGAGGTTGGAGAACCAGTGTGTATGATGTGTTGTGTGTGCACATGTGGAGGTCAGAGGACAGTGTGTATGATGTGTGGGTTGTGTGCACATGTGGAGGTCGGAGGACAGTGTGGTATTGGTGTGTGTGTGTGCACATGTGGTAGATTGGAGGACAGTGTGTAATGATGTGTTGTGGGTGTGTGCACCATGTGGAAGTCAGAGGAAGTGTGTATGATGTGTGTGGTGTGTGCACATGTGGAGGTGGGAGGACAGTTGTGTGATGGTGTGTTGAGTGTGGTGCAGCTATGTGTGTATGTGTAGTAATGTGTGTGTGATGATGTGTGGGCTGTGTGTCACATGTGGAGGTGGAGAGACAGTGTGTATGATGTGTTGTGTGTGCACATGTGGAGGTTGGAGGACAGTGGTGTATGATGTGTGTGGTGTGGTGCACATGTGGAGGTTGGAGGACGATGTGTATGATGTGTTTGGGTGTGTGCAACATGTGGAGGTTGGAGGACAGTGTGTATGATGTGTGGTGCTGTTGCCACTGTGGGTGTGGGGAGGACAGTGTGTTGTGTGTGTGTGTGCACATGTGGAGGTGGGAGGACCAGTGTGTATGGTGTGTGGGTGTGTGCACAGTAGGGTCAGGGAGTGTATATGGTGTGTGGGCGTGTGTGCACAATTGGAAGTCAGAAGACAGTGTGTATGATTGTGTGGGTGTGTGAACATGTGGAGGTCAGAGGACAGTGTGTATTATGTGTGTGTGTGCACACTCTGTTGGAGGTGGGAGGGACAGTGTGTACTGATGTGTGGGTGTGTGCAATGTGGCAGGTCAGAGGACAGTGTGTATGAATGTGTGTGGCGTGTGTGCACATGTGGAGGTTGGGAGACAGTGTGTATGATCGTTGTTGGTGGCACATGTGCAGGTGGGAAGGACAGTGTGTATGATGTGGTTTGGTGTGTGGCACATGTGCAGGTCAGAGGAGAGTATGTATGATGTGTGTGGGTGTGTGCACATGTGAGGTGGGAGGACAGTGTGTATGCGTGTGTGTGGTGCACATGTGGAGGTGGGAGGACAGTGTGTATGATGTGTGTGTGTGCACATGTGGAGGTGGGAGGACAGTGTGTATGGTGTGTGTGTGTGTGCACTGTGGGTCAAAGTGTATATGTCAGTGTATGTGTGACTGAGTGATATAAAGCTAGTGTGTCACTGTGCTGTGAGGGTATGTGTATATATGTTGTGTTTGTGTGGGGGTCAGAGGACAGTGTGTATTATGTGTGGGTGTGTGCACTATGTGGAGGTGGGGAGGACAGTGTGTATGATGTGTGGGTGTGTGTGTTTGTGTGTGATGTGTTGCTGTGTGTTGTGGGCTGGTGTGCACAGCACTGTGGAGGTCGGAGGACAGTGTGTATGATGTGTGTGTGTGTGTGTGTGTGTGTGCACACATGTGAGTATGGGAGGACGTGAGTGTGTATGGTGTGTGGGTGTGTGCACATGTGGAGGTCAGAGGACAGTGTATATGGTGTGTGGGGTGTGGTCACATGTGGAAGTCAGAAGACAGTGTGTATGATGTGTGGGTGTGTGAAACATGTGAAGGTCAGAGGACAGTGTGTATTATGTGTGGTGTTGCACATGTGGAGGTGGGAGGACAGTGTGTATGACGATGCAATGTGCAGTCAGAGGACAGTGTGTATGATGTTGTGTGTGTGCACATGTGAGGTCGGAAGGACAGTGTGTATGATGTGTGTGTGTGTGTGTGTGTGTGTGCACATGTGGAGGTCGGAGGTACAGTGTGTGATGTGTGTGTGTGCTGTGTGTGTGACATGTGGAGGTGAGGACAGTTACATGGAGTTCCTTCTTTCTTCACCCTTCTCTCGTGTAGGTCCCAGGATTGACTTAGTTCATCACGCCTGTGCTGCAAGTTCTTCACCTCCTAAACAAAGTATCTTGCCAGCCCCAGTATGGCTTTTTCAGACTCAGCACGGAATATATGGACTTATATGTTCATTCAACCTACTGAACACGAACCATGTAAGAGTGTGGTGGATGGAGTGGGATCAGTCTGCCATGAGACCAAACAAGTGAGAGAACTTTGAGTCTTTGGGATGAGGAGTCTAAGCTAGCATGAAGAAGAAATCATTTGAGGCTGACAGTGTTACAAATTATTCCAGAATAGTGCCTTGGCCTTATGAAAATGTCAGTGAAGATGAAAAGAAGTGTCACTTAAGAGAAAAATACTTAATCAGCTCGGGTCTAAAGAATAATTTTAAAACTTGGGGCTGAGAGATGGCCTATAGCGGTTAAGGCGGCCGATCGCTCTTACAGAGGAGACCTGGGTTCGATCCTCGCACACCACATGGCGGCGAGAACATCTGATTTCCAATTCCAGGAGAACTCCAGTTCCAGGGGAATTTGAGCCCTCTTCTGAACCTCGCAGCATTGCACAACGGGGTGCACAACCTGCATGCAGACAGTCATCATTACACATACAGAATAAATAAAATAAAATAAAATACTCTTAAAAAAAGAAGAAAGAATATTTAAAACTTAATTGACTTAGGTCGGGCGTGGTGGCGCACACCTTTAATTCCTAGCACTTGGGAGGCAAAGGCAGGGCAGATCTTTGTGAAAGGTCACAGGCCAGCTTGGTCTACAGAGTGAGTTCCAGGAACAGCTGAAGGCTTACAAGGAGAGATGCTGTGCTCGAAAGAGACAAAAAAAAAAAAAAAAAAACCAACTTTTGAATTGATTTATACATATATGAGGACTTTGAAATCAGCCCTAAAGGGTGTTTTCTCATATTCTGTATTATACTAAAATCAACTAATACCTAGATTTTAAATTGGCACATATCAATAAGGTCTGAAGCCTTAAAAAGTTTGAGATTATGGCTCACTATGGATATGCAACACCTTGTCACTCCCCAGGACTCGGGAGGTGGAGNGTGTGGGTGTGTGCACATGTGGAGGTTGGAGGACGATGTGTATGATGTGTTTGGGTGTGTGCACATGTGGAGGTTGGAGGACAGTGTGTATGATGTGTGTGTGTGCACATGTGGAGGTGGGAGGACAGTGTGTATGATGTGTGTGTGTGCACATGTGGAGGTGGGAGGACAGTGTGTATGGTGTGTGGGTGTGTGCACATGTAGAGGTCAGAGGACAGTGTATATGGTGTGTGGGTGTGTGCACATGTGGAAGTCAGAAGACAGTGTGTATGATGTGTGGGTGTGTGAACATGTGGAGGTCAGAGGACAGTGTGTATTATGTGTGGGTGTGTGCACATGTGGAGGTGGGAGGACAGTGTGTATGATGTGTGGGTGTGTGCACATGTGGAGGTCAGAGGACAGTGTGTATGATGTGTGTGGGTGTGTGCACATGTGGAGGTTGGAGGACAGTGTGTATGATGTGTGTGTGTGTGCACATGTGGAGGTGGGAGGACAGTGTGTATGATGTGTTGGTGTGTGCACATGTGCAGGTCAGAGGAGAGTATGTATGATGTGTGTGGGTGTGTGCATATGTGGAGGTGGGAGGACAGTGTGTATGGTGTGTGTGTGTGCACATGTGGAGGTGGGAGGACAGTGTGTATGATGTGTGTGTGTGCACATGTGGAGGTGGGAGGACAGTGTGTATGGTGTGTGGGTGTGTGCACATGTGGAGGTCAGAGGACAGTGTATATGGTGTGTGGGTGTGTGCACATGTGGAAGTCAGAAGACAGTGTGTATGATGTGTGGGTGTGTGAACATGTGAAGGTCAGAGGACAGTGTGTATTATGTGTGGGTGTGTGCACATGTGGAGGTGGGAGGACAGTGTGTATGATGTGTGGGTGTGTGCACATGTGGCAGTCAGAGGACAGTGTGTATGATGTGTGTGTGTGCACATGTGGAGGTCGGAGGACAGTGTGTATGATGTGTGTGTGTGTGTGTGTGTGTGTGCACATGTGGAGGTCGGAGGACAGTGTGTATGATGTGTGTGTGTCTGTGTGTGTGCACATGTGGAGGTCGGAGGACAGTTACATGGAGTTTCTTCTTTCCTTCCACCTCTCTGTAGGTCCCAGGGATTGAACTTAGTTCATCACGCCTGTGCTGCAAGTTCTTTCACCTCCTAAACAAAGTATCTTGCCAGCCCCAGTATGGCTTTTTCAGACTCAGCACGGAATATATGGACTTATATGTTCATTCAACCTACTGAACACGAACCATGTAAGAGTGTGGTGGATGGAGTGGGATCAGTCTGCCATGAGACCAAACAAGTGAGAGAACTTTGAGTCTTTGGGATGAGGAGTCTAAGCTAGCATGAAGAAGAAATCATTTGAGGCTGACAGTGTTACAAATTATTCCAGAATAGTGCCTTGGCCTTATGAAAATGTCAGTGAAGATGAAAAGAAGTGTCACCTTAGGAGAAAAAATACTTAAAAATCAGCTCGGGTCTCAAGAAGAATTTTAAAACTTGGGGCTGGAGAGAAGGCCTAGCGGTTAAGAGCGCCGATCGCTCTTACAGAGGACCTGGGTTCGATCCTCAGCACCCACATGGCAGCCGAGAACCATCTGAAATTCCAATTCCAGGAGAACTCCAGTTCCAGGGGAATTTGAGACCCTCTTCTGACCTCCGCAGCATTGCACAACACGGGTGCACAGACCTGCATGCAGACAGTACATTCATACACATACAGAAATAAATAAAATAAAATAAAATACTCTTAAAAAAAAAAGAAGAAGAATTTTAAAACTTAATTGACTTAGGTCGGGCGTGGTGGCGCACACCTTTAATCCTAGCACTTGGGAGGCAAAGGCAGGCAGATCTTTGTGAGTTCAAGGCCAGCTTGGTCTACAGAGTGAGTTCCAGGACAGCTGGGGCTACAGGGAGATGCTGTCTCGAAAAGAGACAAAAAAAAAAAAAAAAAAAAACCAACTTAATTGATTTTAATATATGAGAGACTTTGAAATCAGCCACTAAAGGGTGTTTTCTCATATTCTGTATTATCTAAATCACTAATACCTAGATTTTAAATTGGCACACACAAATAAAGGTCTGAAGCCTTAAAGTTTGAGATTATGGACTCCACTATGGATGATGGCACACACCTGTCATCCCCAGACTCGGGAGGTGGAGCCGGGAGAATCATCAGTCATCCTTAGCTCCACAGCAAGACTAAAGACTAGGCTACGTGCAACCCTGTCTGAAAAAGAAAGTATGGATTTCCTCATCCATTATACCTATTTCTGGCATCTACTATTTGTAAAATGTCAAAAATACTTACTAGTATGTTTACTGTTTATCAGTGGAAAATCAGAATGTCTACCCCATAGACTTGTGTTCATTATGCTTCCCAAACATGAGAACTTGACAGCCATTTTGACCCAAGCCGTATATTAAAGCATATCCATGCATTTCTTTTTTTTTTTAATTTATTATTTTTGTATGTGTATGAATATACTGTCTGCATGTAGGTTTGTGCACCTGTGTCGTGCAATGCTGCGGAGGTCAGAAGAGGGTGTCGGATTCCCCTGGAACTGGAGTTCTTCTGGAATTGGAGTTACAGGCCGTTCTTAGCTGCCATGTGGGTGCTGGGGATTGAACCCGGGTCCTATGCAAGAGCGTCGGTTCTCTTAACTGCTAGGTCATCTCTCCAGCCCCCAAGCATATCCATGCCTTTCAATTCCAGTTCCATTGACTGAAACCAGTGCCTTACTCCAGTACAAAGATGACTCTTATTTTAATAACAGTGTCACTACAACTGGAGAAGACACTATGATACACTCTTGGAAGATAAAACTAGATTCACTGGGTATATCCCAAGTATGTAGATAATGTGTTTTGTGTAGCTATGAGACAGGAATGGAGAAGAGAGGAAGAAGAGAAAGGAGGGAGGGGAGAGAGTGGGAGAGGGAGGAGAAGAGGAAGAGGCAAAGCACTCATGTGCAAGGAAATGAATCAATGAAAGAACTTCTCTTTTACAGCAAGGATTGCCTCTGGCTCGTGTTCCAGGCCAAGTGCTAATGTAAATAACTTAAAAGGACCAGTCCCATCTCTGGAGACCTTTTACTCTTGGTGGTTCTGCCTGGGCTGGGTTGAATCAACACTTCTTTTATAAAAGATGTGACAATTGCCTGGCACTGGATGACTCTGTGCTGTATTTGAGCACTGAGATCGGATTACAGTAAAGGCTCAATTGGAGGGTATCACCCACCAAGGGCAACTGATAAAGCCAGAAATAGCTCTGCAAACTTACAAAAATGGGGGTGCAGATCCACAATGCCTTCACCTAAGTAGACGGCTGTGGCACCCCCCCCCCAAAGGCATGGGGATCAGAGATGCCTGGGTCCACAGAGCCTGCAAACTGAGGGATGGCTTGCTGGTTTTCCAGGCTGTATTATTTGTAAAACACCTTTCACCTATTCATTCAAGAAGAATCCATCCTCACTGATGCCTTTGCTTTCTAAGGGCCATCTGCTTCTTACAAATGATGTTTTACAGAAGCATGTTTACGACTTTTGAGCTATTTCTGTCTCAAGTTCATAGCAGGTGCTTAGATTTGAGGGGCTGGGTGATCCTATGCTTGGCATTTTTATCAAGGTGGCTGGTACTCAAAAACATGTTTACCATTTTTAAAGAAACACAAATATGTTTACATAAAATATGGTTCTAGCACACACACACACACAAACACACAATCAGGCTGGAAGGAGGAAAAGAAACTTTTAGAGAAGGTTTTGCATAGCATTGCTTAGTGTGACAGGTCTTAGAGAGAATGACACACAAAAGTTCTCCAAAAATACTACTAACTGGAAAGTTTTGGGTCATAGGCCCACACATTATAGCCCATAGGCTAAATCTGGTCTATCATCTGTTCTGTTGAGTCCATAAGATAGGCAGGGTTTTTACCGATTTAAATGTGTACGGGGAAAAAGAAGATCAGATGTAGATCTTGCAACATGTGAAAGTGACTTGGAATTCAAATTTCAGAAGTAAGTTCTTCCATGGCTGCCCCTCCTGTGCTTTCTGTTGTTACGATAAGCACTGCGATCAAGGGTCACTCGAGGAGGGAGGAAGGGGTTTCTTTTATTTTACAGATAGTCCAGGGAAGCCAAGGCAGGAGCTAATGTGGTGAGCAGGCAGGCACCACTAACTGGCTTGTTCCCAGGCTCATGCTTGGCAAGCTCTCTTACACTGCCAACTGTCTACGGATGGCACCTCGAGAAGTGGGTGGGACCCTCTAACTCAGTCAGCAATCAAGAGAATACTCCAGGGGGTGGACACAGGGCTCAGCACTTAAATCACAGACTGCTCCTGTACAGGACTCGGGTTCGAATCCTAGCACCCACATGGTGGCTAACAATTGTCCAAAACTCCAGTTCCAGGGGATCCGATGCGCTCTTCTGACCTCCACAGGCATTACATGACACAGGTACACTTACATACATGGAGGTGATCTAACCATACACACAAAATAAAAATAATAAAATATAAAAAAATACTCCATAGACATTCCCAAAGGCCAGCCTCACAGATACAACTCGTTGGAGATTCCCTCTTCCCAGGTCTGTGGAGCCGACAACCAAGATCAGCTATCACACAACCTTTTACAGAAGAGGCAATCCCTCTCTGAGTTTGCTCTCTGTATTCAGAGATTCACAATATTTTCCTGTTTGTGTTTTTGTCCTTGTTCTGTTCAGCTAGGTGTGGTGGCACACACCTTTAACCCCAGCACTCAGATGGCAGAGGCAGATGGATCTCTGTGAGATCAAAGCCAGCCTGGTCTACATAGCTAGTTCCAGGCTACCTGTGGCTACAGGAAAACCTGGCTCATAAAAAGGAAAAAACGTACTTTTCAAAAAATCAATTTTAGCTGGCCGTGGTGGCACACGCCTTTAATCCTAGCACTTGGGAGGCAGAGGCAGGCGGATCTTTGTGAGTTCAAGGCCAGCCTGGTCTACAGAGCGAATTCCAGGACAGCTTGGCTACAGGGAGACCCTGTCTGGAAAAGACCAAAAAACAACAAAAAAAAAACCCCAATCAATTCTCCAAGATAATGTGAGCTTGGCTAATGGCCAGGACATTATGAATTGGCTGCTCATAAAGAACATCTCAAAACCAATTCTGTATTTCTGAAAACAAAACAAAACAAAACTGGGCTACAAGAAGAAATATATCCATGCACTTTCCCACCTGAATCCATCAAAAACTTGATGTAAACTTTGAGTCTGTGCATCTTGTCTTCCACCAGGTATACAACCACCCAGACTGGTTTGAGACCTCCCTGGGTGATGCAGGTTTCTTCTAATCCGTACTGCATTGTGTAGGCTAAGGCAGGAACGTTACAAGTTCAAGGCCAGTCTGGGAAACTTACTGAAAACTACCTGTTTCAAATTTTGTTTTTTTTTTTTTGTTTAAGGAAGAAGGGCTAGAGACAAAGCCTGCTTGCCAAGTGCTCGCTGAGCATGTATGAGGACTCATGAGACAAACAGAGATGGCACACGGCTGCCTAGGCAGGCAACAAGGCTGGCTGGCTACTGTCTGCACAGAGAAGTTTGCCCTTTTCCAGCTTTAAAAGCTGGTCAGAGTCAGCCACCCTTCCTCTAACTCCTTTTCTGATAAAGTCTGCGTCTTAGATAATTTCATGGGCTAATCAACAGTCACTGCACAAACAGAAGAGGGAAAATGAGTTAGTAAAATAAAAACAGAGCAGAATGGGAAACTTGGAAGGAAAGACATCTTGCTCACACCTCAATTTTTCAGCCCCTACTCATCAGGTAACACAAAAGGGCAAGTGCTATCCAGGCAGCCTGGCTCTGAGTGCACAGTGTGGACACTCCATCTCCACCAGACACTCAGATGGGAAGACTGGGAAGAACACAAACAGCAATGTCTTGCAAGCTCTACAGAATCAGTAATCTGAGGCAGCAAATGCTCCAAACCGGATTTGTGTGTATGTGTGTGTGTGTGTGTGTGTGTGTGTGTGTGTATGTGTGTATGTGTGTGTGTGTGTGTCCTAATTCTCGCTGTTATGCTGACTGGTCCTGAATCCTGCCACACTATCTTTTCCCACCTGTATGAGACATAACTAATTTAATATATCATTTGCCAAAAAGATGTGAAGTAATTGTTAGCTTTTTAATTCTCTTGTAAAAAGCTTATTTAACATTAGAAAATGGTTAAAATTCCTGCTTCTGTCATGAAATCATTTGATTGGTGAGTCCACTTTATTCTTTGAGGCGGAATCACTCATGGAACCTGGAGCTCAACAATTTGTTTAGCCTAGCTGGCTGGCAAGCCCTGGGGACCCTCTTGTCTCTGCCTTGCCGACCTGCCACCATGCCCAGCTTTTCATGTGGGAGCTGGGGAACAGAATCCATGTCCTCCTGCCTGTGTGGAATTCACTGAACCATCTCCCCAGCCTCTCCGGACTGGACTTTTCCTTTAAAAAAACTGATGATGTATTATTACAAATGGAGTCTTTGGTTACCACATGGAAAGTAAGCTAATCTCACATAGGCATTCCAGTGATTGTGGAAAATATTAGATCTCTAAGGAAAGCTAATAACGCTGACAATTGTGTAAATATCAGACACGCAGGGGAAGGGTGCTCCAGTAGCAAGCGATGAGGTCCCATTACTGTGCCCCAAATGGAGACAAGATGCTCTCCCCACAAGTCTGGGTGACGGCCACGGACCAGATAGTATCGCAGAGACCTCTCAAACCAGTTACTGTGCCTTCTCATATAGGGGTGTGGACTCCATCCAAACAGTCCCTGGCAGTCAATCAGTGGACTCAAACCTTAGAAACAGGCAGAGCCAAGTGCACTTCAAGATCGACTAGGATACTGGCTGTGCCTCAGTTTCCTGGAAAGGAAAGATTCTCTCAGAATCGTCTTCCTACGACCCTGAGGAAGACAATGCATCAAAGATGGAACATCCTGTGCAGATTTTCCAAAATGCCTCACAGTCCTTGAAAATGAGATGAACAGGACAGCACGAAGACAGACATGAAAACAAACAAACAAACAAAACAGGACAGAACTCCTCAGTGGCATTCCAACACCAAATGGTTCAGAAAGTTAAAATGTTAAAGTATCCTTTCAGCCTCATCCTCCTACTGACAGAGGAAGACATGGCTGCAGGGTCATGAGCCATGGTATCCCATGTGTATGGCTGGACTGATGGGAGCCATGAGGAAGCATCCTCTAGTCCCTGGACCACTCTCTCATCCCCCAAACCTATGTCTCCTCCCTAAGCCTTCCCATGCTGGGTTTTACCAGCTGGACTGACTTGATTTTATATTGATTAAGCTACCTGGGAGGTAGTTGGTACTGCTGTGATAATTAGGTACGCCCCTCCCAAAGGCATGAACAGAATGGTTGAGAGCTTTATTTTTTGCTAGTTAGTTGGCTATTTATTAAGAGTGTATTTTATAGTGGGGTGTGGTGGCACACGCCTTTAATCCCAGCACTCAGGAGGCCGAGGCAGGCAGATGTCCGTGGGTTCAAGGCCAGCTTGGTCTACATAGCAAGCTCCAGGCCAGCTGGGACTAAAGGGAGACCCTGTCTCTAAAAGACAGAAAAAAAAAAAGATGGAAAAAAGGAGTGTATTTTATTAGAATGGAAAATGGCCAGTGAAATTTATTTATTTATTTATTTATTTATTTATTTATTTATTTCCTTTTATCGCATGTGTGTGAGTGCTTTGTCTGGCATATATGGGAGTGCATCTGGACATGCCAGGTGCCTCTAGAGGCCGGAAAGTGTTGGATCCCTGGAACTGGACTTAAGCTTGGGTGTTGGCCACCATGTGGGTGCTTGGAACCAAACTGAGGTCCTCTGCAAGATCTGTTGAGTGCTCTTAACCACTGAGCCATCTCCCAGCCCCTTCCTGTATTTTTTTAGAAGCAAGGTAATGGTGGAGAACAGAACTGTTCTCCTTTGCCAACACTGATATTGGGAATTCAAGTCCCAAATGCAGACACCCAGAAAGAGATCAGAAAGTTCTGGACAGGAGGTGCCTTCTGCTATAAGCCACACCCCCAAAGAAGACCTAGGGAGCAGCAGGGGTCACCCCAGCCTGTATTCATCAGCAATTATGACTAACCCTTTTTATTTGGAAGGCACACAGAAGGTACTTCCCGCCAAAGAATAAGAATTTTCATGAGACTTTAAAAAAAAACAAAAGGTTGATCTGGGATCTTCTTGCAAAATTGAATGAAATAAGTTTAATGGCAATAAACAGTCAGGAAGCCTGTTTGAAGTGTCTTTCAAGAGACAGAAAGAAAGGAAAAGGCCAGCTCATTCTCCCTCCCACTCCTAGGAACACAGGCCCTATAACCACCTTGCTGGAGCACTGGCTGGCTGCTCCCTACTAGAGCCAGTACCACACTCTGAGTCATTCTTGCCAAGGCTCTGGCACCTGAGTTGTCTTTGGAGAGATTCCATGCAAGCACTGCCCAAGCCCCAGCCTGCTGAGCCGAGCCCCAGCCTCAAGGGAAAGGGGCAAGATTACAGCCTACAGGCTGTGTCTGCTGGGTGGCTAATATGGTCACTAAAGTGACCCATAGCAAGACTCAAGTTTATTAGGCACTGTCTACACCTGGAGTTTGGGGTTAGGGAGATGGCTCAGTCATCATAACAAGTAAGACCTGGAAAGTCATTGAGGAAGACATGTGACATCAATTTCTGATCTCCATAGGCACACAGAAAGATGTACCCCTCCCCTCCCACATATATACACCATGAATACATAAACACAATAAATATTTATTAAATAAGTTAATAAATGAATAAACATGAGTGTAGATGTTGTATCACTCCCTGACTTCCTCTTGTCAAAGTCTAGTCAATGTTTAAAAGTAAATACCTGGATGCTGCTGGAAAGATAGCCTAGCGGTTAAGAGCACTGACTGCTCTTGCAGAGGACCCAGGTTCGATCCCTAGCACCCACATGGCGGCTAAGAACCTTCTGTAACTCCAATTCCAGGAGAACTCCAGTTCCAGGGGAATCCGAGACCCCCTTCTGACCTCCGCGGCATTGCACAACACGGGTGCACAGACCTGCATGCAGACAGTACATTCATACACATACAAAAATAAATAAAGTAAAAAAAAAAGTAAATACCTGGATAAAGTTGTCCTTCTTAATTGCTCAAGGCAGGAAATACAGAGGTAGGATGTAAGAATAAATCAATCAAAGGATCTATAACTCACTATTAACCCTCTGTTTTCCACAAACGACTTTTATGAGGTTGCCTCCCAGCAGTTCACTATGAGTGATAAAGATTCACGTCTTTTGGGGCCTCAGAGTCAGACCTGTTAACGTGGAAGCTTGAAGAGGAGTCTAACTAGAATTATGCTAGAAAGCATGGTGGGCTTTCCATGATTTGACCAGATACACCAAGCCTAATTCTTGCTCAAAACAAACAAAAAACCAACATACCTACCTACCTACTACATACCTAACTACCTACCTACCTACCTACCACCTACCTACCTACCTACCTACCTACAGACACACACACACACACACACACACACACACACATGGGGGGGTTGGAGGGGAGTCCTTTTCTTCTTATAACATAAGTCACACATATGCAGGATATCCTAAGAGGCAATGTCACCTGTAAAGGCTTTGCCTTCACAAGATACCTTCTTTCTTTTGCCTAAAATCTGAACTCAGCCTTGACTACCAAAAAACAGAGTGAAAATATTTCAGGGACAACAACATTGTAGCAGAGACAGAAGATGAAGAAGAAGAAGAAGAAGAAGAAGAAGAAGAAGAAGAAGAAGAAGAAGAAGAAGAAGAAGAAGAAGGAAGAAGAAGAAGAAGAAGAAGAAGAAGAAGAAGAAGAAGAAGAAGAAGAAGAAGAAGAAGAAGAAGAAGGAGGAGGAGGAGGAGAAGAAGAAGAAAAAAAAAAAACTGGGAAGAAAACAGCAGCCCAAATAAGACCAATAATGAAAAACACTTTCCAGAAACAGAAAAAAAAAAAAAAAAGCACATTCTCCTGTCCAGTCACTTGGGCTTCTTAAAGCAGCTTCTGAAAGCAAGCAATGAGATGTCTGGGTACCACTTTAAGGGGCAAGAGTACAGCTTAATGACTGAGCACTTGCTTAGGCTGCACAAGGCCCCAAGTTCCACCCCTAACAGCACAGAAACAAACAACAAAACACACCCTAGGAAATGAGGAGCAATGTTGACTATGGGGCAAGCACGGAAATAAAAACAACTTCCCAAACTGTGCATCCCACACTGGGCACTGAGCTGGCTGCTCCCCCTGTTTCTGTTTTATCTCTTGGTCCCAACAGCTCTCAGGGAGGTAGGGAAAGTTTTATAATTCTCCATTCAAAGTGGAAAAACAAAGAATGTGAAGTTGGGTGACTTGTTCAAGGTTGCAAGTACAGAAAAACAAAAACAAACAAACACTGTCTCAAGAGAACTTGATATGCACTTTGCACCAAGGTCACTGATTAGCCCAAAGATGCCAGTGGCCCGGAATCCTGGCACAGGGACGTGAGGTCCCAGTGAGTCCATGCAGGAATGGCCCTGAGTCCCTCTGTCTCCAGGACAAGATGGCCTTGCATGGCACTACACATCTCTGAATATCTTCTCTTTTCCTCCAGAGAAAAAGACTTGCTTTTTTTCAATCCACTTACTTATTCCCAGGATTCTCACTGGCCAAAATGGTCCCCGTACTCTCTGTCCAATGTCACCAGGTACCTAAGTCACTCTTCCACCTCTGTTCTACTTTTCCTTAACAGCCTTGCTCACAAACCAGTTCGAGTAAACAGCAGTGGTCCCTTACATCCCCAGAACCAAGGGGACAACTGTTCTGATCCCTTTAACAGTCTGAATTCTGCAGCTGTGATAGCCACCCCTAAGCAGGCAGAAAGGGAGACCCTCCCAAGCATAGCTGTCCTTGGGTCCCTTCACGCTAGGTTCCCCTCTCTGGCTAAGTCATTCCATCCATAGGCTCTGGAGGCAAAGATGTTGTCATCATCACCTATTGATCCCCCATCTATTTTAAACCCTAAGAGGGACAGGTTACCTATTTCATGGTTTAACTAAGCCAAATAGATTTTTTAGAAAAGGAACCTTTCCTAAGGCAGTAATGGACAGACAGAGAGCTAAGTGACCACAGATAAAGGGGAAGGGTGTACCTGTGCCTAGTATGGCACCATCCTCCTTTTGGGTTAAAGCAGGGTCTCTCACTGGCCTGGAACTCACCAAGCCATGGGCCAGATGGCCAATGAGCCCCTCTGGTCTCTGCCTCCCTAGTGATGGTATTACAAGGGTGTGCCACTAAAACCCAGGGTATTTTGTTGATGTTTTCATGTAGATTATGGGGATTGAAATGTTTCCCTTAAGCACTTTCTTTACCAATTGTGCTATCTGCCAAGCCAGAGACCATAGATTTGGGACAGTTTCCCTGAAGTCCAGCAGCGGCCCCTGCACCCAGGTACCTGTTCTTATGCTGTGTTTTCCTTTAAGTCTCATCTATGCCTCTGCATCTACCTGGCCTGGCTTTCAGGAGCAAAGAATTTCTTGACCTGGTTTATTACATTTTTAATTGTGTGTGTGTGTATGTTGTGTGTGTGTGTGTGTGTGTGTGTGTGTTCATACTGAGTATGCATACATGTGTGCCATGGCCCACATCTGGAAGTCAGACGACAACTTTGGTGTCAGCCTTTGCTTCCCACCTTGAGACAGGGATCTGCTGTCTCTCTACCAAGTCGCAGGCTCACGAACTTGAAGGGATTCCCCTGTCTCTGTTACATTTCACTACAAGAGAGCTCACTGGTCTATCCTGGTCTATGTGGGCTCTGAGACCTGAACTTGGGTTCTCATGCTTCTATGCCAAGCACGTTATTAACTGAGCCACCTCTCCAGCTCAGTCCTGGGCCTTCTGTATATTCTCACATTCTGTTATGATTACATATAGTGTATATACACAAATACATGTATAGGGTGGAGATGGCAAGAACTGTTAAATAGCTGCATTCTTCGGACTGCTCTGAGCTTTGATTGTTAGGGACAAAGGAGACTATTTAAATACTTGGGTTTGACATGGCAGTTCCAGTGATCTGACACCCTCTTCTGACCTCCACAGGCACTGCATGACTTGGGTGTACTTACACACACGTAGGCAAAATGCACATACACACAAAAGAAAATAAATAAATAAAAACATTTTTAAGTTGGGTTGGGGATGTAGCTCATTGCTAAAGTCCTTGCCTCCTCGCATTATGAAGCCCTGGTTTGGACCCCCAGGACCACATAACCCAGGCATGGTGGTATCTGCCAGAAATTCCAGCATTTGAGTGACAGACACAAGAGAATCAGAAGACTGAGGTTATCCTCAGCTACACGGCAACTTTGAGGCCAGCCTGGGCTATAGATTCTATCCCCCAAACAACACTAACAAGAACAGCAGCAGCAACAACAGAACCACAACTGGGGATGTCCAAATATTTTCAGATGAGCACTAAGCAGTACAGACAACAAAACTGAGACAGAGGTGAAACTGTAAAGTTCTCAGCTAAGTACCTGGTCAGCAAGGAGCGTGACGGAAACTACACCACACTGCACAAACGTGTACATGAGTGAGTATGTGGTTAGTGGAAAGCAAAGATACCTTTCAGCCAATGATTTGGGAACAATGTGGCAGGAGTGACTGCCTAGGAGTGAATACCCACGTAGCAGGAGATGATGGTGCCGACAGGAAGCCCAAGCCTGATAAAGAATTACGAGCGACAGCCCTGGACTCACTGAGTGCCAGCTTTGTGTCTGCGTTGGTTCTACACTGCTTTGGGTCTCTAGAACCTCTACAAAAGGGGGCATGGTGGTACTTGTGGGTAACCTTAGTGTTCAGGGGAGGGGAGAGGCAAGATTCCCAGAGCATGCTCGCCAGCCATTCTAGCCAGCAGGTGAGCTTCGGGTACAGTGAGAAACCCTGTCTCAAAACCTAAGGTGGAAAGTGATCAAGAATGATACTTGGCATTAATCTCTGGCTTCTAGATGCACGCACATACACACACACACACACACACAAAAGTAAAAAAAAAAGGCACATATTCCATCAATCTAAGCTAAAGTCAAAGCAATTAACTTTTCTTTGAAAATTTTTTAAATTATTTTTTATGTGTATGAGTGTACTGTCTGCATGCAGGTTGGTGTACCTGTGTTGTGCAATGCTGTAGAGGTCAAAAGAGGGCATGGGCGGGGGCTGGAGAGATGGCCTAGCGGTTAAGAGCGCCGACCACTCTTACAGAGGACCTGGGTTCGATCCCCAGCACCCACATGGCGGCCGAGAACCGTCTGAAACTCCAATTCCAGGAGAACTCTAGTTCCAGGGGAATCCGACACCCTCTTCTGACCTCCACGGCATTGCACGACATGGGTGCACAAACTTGCATGCAGACAGTACATTTATACATATACAAAAATAAATAAAAATAAAAAAAGAGGGCATTGGATTCCCTGGAACTGGAGTTAAAGACAGTTCTTAGCTGCCATGTGGGTTCTGGGAATCGAACCCAGGTCTTCTGTAAGAGCAGTTGGCTGAGCCATCTCTCCAGCCCCATGCAATTAACTTTTCATTCCTCTCTCCCTCCATCTCAGTGCTGGGAATGGAACCCAGGCTTCACAGCCTTCTGCCACTGTGTACCCTCCTCCCATCGCAAAAGCACAGTGAATGTTTTTTCAAACAGGCTCTATCCTTATGGTAGATGTAGAAGACAGCAAAAGAACCCCAGATTTTGGAGGGGGGGATCATCAAAGAATTAAAAAAGACTTTCTTTAAGAAGGAATTAAAAACAAATCAGGCAGGACTGGAGAGGTGGCTGAGTTGTTAACAAGACACATCACTGTTGCAGAAGACCTAAGTTCAAGTCCCAGCACCCAAATCAGGCAGCTCTCCGGTGACCTGATATCTTTTTCTGTCCTTAATGGGCACTACACTCAAATGTACAATCACACACTCTTTCCAACACATATATACATAATTAAAAAATAAAATATTACCCCATACACAAAACCTGGGAGAGTGGCTTAACACTCCGAAGACCGAGGTTGGAGGGTTAGCTGTTAGGGTTAGAATTCTACAGCTGTGCTACAGAGTCAGACCCTGTTTGAAATGAGAAAAAGAAGGAACATTAAAAATAAGAGTGACTTGTCTCTGCAGCTGTGCTTGCAGTTATGTTCAGAGACTGATCATGGTCTTTGGAACTCCCAGTAACCACAGTTTAGCATAAGGTGGAAATTGAGTTTCTAAGCATAAAGAAATAATGGTTCATTGGGAATTTGGGGGAATTACTGACCCTGAGAGAATCACAGCAAGTCTAAAAATGTAGAACTTTGTTTTACAAAACATCAGCCAAACAGCACCCATGGTTCTTACTAGTCAGCGCACCTGGACACGAAGCCCGGCTGTGCGGCCAGCTAGCTGTGGGGATCTGGGGAAGCTATGCAATCTTGCTGTGCTTAGCTTCATCAGCAGAAAGGGGAAGGAATTACAGACCCTGCATCATAACAGATACAGGTAAACTATATCGGCTAGATTTTCTCAACCATTAAGTAGTTTTTCACTGTTTTTTAAAAATACTTTATTGATGGGCATGTTAGCACACACCTTTAGTCTCAGCACTCGGGAGGCAGAGGCAGGAGGATCTCTGTGAGTTCAAGGCCAGCCTGGTCTGCATAGCAAATTTCAGGCCAGCTGGGGACTATAGGGAGACCCTGTCTCAAAAAGACAAAAAAAAAAAAGCTTTATAAATGATGATTGATTATGAGCATACAAAGGTCCTGGTGGAGATAGAAAGAGGAATAACTCAGTTAAGAAAATGGTACAAAGTCAAGTAAGGTACTATCACCTACACATACCACACAGTGTCAACAAACTGAAAAGAAATGTTTCCTAAGGCCGACTAGAATCACCTATGGTCCTTTAAAAGTGGCTTGTTAAATGTAGACATTTTTCACATCCAATTTGTACATTCAGGCTCCAACAAACATTATAAGTAACCAAATAACCTAATATCAGCAGTAGAATCCAGAGACTTCTAGAAAAGCTGTCCACATGAGGCTCAGACCACCACATGGTACTTGAATAATTTTCTTACCCTCTGCTCAGCAGTCACAAAGAGGTGGTGGCCCAGGGCAGCCCAAGGCTTCAGGGTCACTCACAACATCTAGGGTGAATGAAATGGTTCCAAATCTTTTACCCACAGGATGCAACTACAGAGCAACTTGTGACTTACTTTGCACAGCCAAGAAGCAGTGTCTGTTTCCTTGCAAAGAACATACTAACTTGATTTTTTTTTAATGGAAGTTAAATCGCCATCATTCTAAGTTAAAGTGAAAGAAAACAAAACCCAGAGTATTTAGCCCATGCCAAATATTTAAAAAAGTACACCATAACTTTGACCGTAAATAGATGAAAATTTAGCAGGACTGGTCCTTACTGGCTGTTCCTCACACCTCCATCAACATCACAACTAGCTCCACTTTCCAGGCTCAGTTCCTCATGGCAAAACACTTTCTAGTGAGGTGACCGACCTAGGGGCAGAGTTATCTGTGTCTCAGAAAAAATGATTCTCATCCCCTCCCAGTCACCCCTGGGCAGGTCCAGCTTCAGCATTCAACACAGACACACCCAAAAATTATAAACTATTTTAACAACGGGACATTTTCCCACCTCAAAAGTGGAAATCTTCTTAGGCTGCCCATGTGCCAAGGGCGTTCTGAGTATTAACAAGTTCGCATTAGTCAGGCACTTTGATATCTCCAGACAAAAGGCTCTGCAGAAGTACAGAGTATGATTATCCAACCCAATGGCCTCTGTGGAGTACCCAAGACAAGGCGCAGCAAAGCCAACCCCCAACCCCAGGCAGACCCAGCCGGGTGGAAGCCATGCTGTATCTGAACTCGGCAGCACTCTTCCCTTATATAGTCAAGGGAGAGGGAATCCCTCTGTGTGCATATTTTCAATTCACATTCCCAAACACTATAGGCAAACACACAGATTTCAGCTGTGATTTATAGGGCTGGGTCCTCCTGGGCCAGTCACCAGGCTAGGACCATGCACATGCCTGTTGTAGGACGTTCCTGGGTGAATACACCCCTTTGGGAATCCTGCTTTCTTTTCTAAAGAGAGTGTCAGCAGTGGACATGGTGGGCATAGGCAGGAAGAACGCCTGCGTGCAGCCATGCCCAACCCACCTGTGAATGGGAAGAATACAATGAAGGGCTAATAAGATAATTCAAGCTGGCTTCCTTTTAAATCTACAGTAAATGCAGATCTGAGCCTTTCCCTTGGTCTCATGCAGACTTATAGGAAGATTAATAACTTTAAGACTGTGAAAAACATTACAGATTTCTAAGACTAGTATTACATAAGACTACATAATATTTACATAAATACATACATGTGTATATACATATATGTGTGTGTTTGTGTGCATTGTATAGCACCGGGAATTGAACCCAGGGCCTCAGGCACGCTAGGAAAGCACTCAAACATGCCCTGTGCCAGAAGAAGTGTTTGATGGACACTGGGTTACAAGCTGACTTTTCCTCTTACAGTACCTGACCCTCTTTAAGGGAGGAGCAAAATATTGGCTGCTATTAAACTATGTTCTCACACGAGTCACAGACGCCCTGATACATTTTCCTTTAGCTGAGTTTCTCACAGTCAAGATCTGCTAAAACACAACCAAGGAATATTGGTCACTAGCAATTTGCCTTGTTTTACACAGGAAGCTCGGGGTTTGATCTCCAGTACCAGAAAAAAATAAATACATATGTGATAAATAAGTAAGTAAATAAATATACGGTTAAAAACATAGTCAGCAGATCTTTGTGAGTTCAAGGCCAGCCTGGTCTACAGAGTGAGTTCCAGGACAGCTGGGGCTACAGGGAGACCCTGTCTGGAAAAGACAAAAAAAAACCTAAAACCACATAGCCTTCACTGAAACAGCCATTGATTAGTACAGTGGATGCCTCTCAAGGTAAACTATAGGACACCATACACCACCAAAGGCGCAGAGTGCATGTGCGTGGTCCTAGCCTGGTGACTGGCCCAGGAGAACCCAGCCCTATAAATCACAGCTGAACCACTGATTCTGGGAAACCCCATCCTATAAAATCATCTGCTACAATAAATTCTTTTTTCTACAAAGTTTGCCAAATTCATAGAAGAATAAGCAGGAAGGGAAAAAAGCTCCTGAGCCTGAAGGGTTAACACATTTGTCTTAAAAAAATAAAAAGGACATGTATAATTTCCTTTTATCCTAAAACAATGCATTTATTATTTTCTGTGTATCTGGTGAAGGACATGGCTTCTGGGATGGAAAACAAAACAGACGTTGGTCAGATGTTTATTTGCCTCGCCTCCTCCCTTTCCCTTCTGATAAATAATCAAACATGCCGTCCAGAAAAAACAAAACCAGAAAGCTGGGAAATGTGATGGTCATCAAACAGACTGAGATAACAAGAAAAGAAGCCCACTGCTCCCACCCTGAGCTTGGCCCCCACACCCACACTAACATCGGAGTAAACAGCCCACTCACTCTTTCCATTTTCCCTGCAATTACTCCTACTGTTAAACAAATTATCCTTAAGGTGGTCATAAACATCATTTCTTATTTCTTGCAAAGCAGAACAACTTCTGAAAATTAAAAGAAAATCCATCCCAATAGTGCAGTACACACACAGACAGAAACTTACTTGTTTGTGGAGATGTTTCTCCCAGTAGAGGGTCTGGATAACTACAAAGATTATATTTCTTTCCTAGCCTAATAGATATTGTTTGAAATACTAAAGTTTAGGGATATTTCATCTGGACACTAAACAACAAAGTTCAGAATGATAACAATTCTCTTAAGATCAAAAGAACCAACTTTCTACTTCCTGTCTATTCCTTGATCGGTGCATAAATTAAAAAAAAATAGCACCTGGCTTGCCAATTATGGTGAAGCTGGGGAGGGGTCAGGGTTAAGGGGTGGGAGGTGGGGGGTGTGGGGGGTGGAGGGTGGGTGGGAGCCAGGACAAGGCCAGAGGGTAGACCAGAAGCGGGAAAAGATGGAACCTTTTTTAAAAGGCTCAAACCATGTGTTTGGAAGTCATTTCTACTGAAGGAACCCAGGAGTGACATGTCCGGCTCTGCCAGCCCAAGTCCTAGGGCTTCCCAGCCACCCTAATTACGCACAGTAAGAATGGTCAGAAGAGAATACAGTATCAAAGTTAACAACCATCACAGAAAGCCAAGCAGCCTTTCTCTTTCCTTTCGTAGCCGGGCTCCATTTAAACAATGGTAATATGAATGAGATAATGACTGTGCGTGTTTCGGCAGTCTGACTTTTATTGGCATGAAATTGGTACAAATATTATCAAGACGGATTCGTCCATGATGACGGTGTCGTGATGCCAATCTCGGAGGACAATTCTGCAGAGTGTCACGGGCACTGTCCTCATCCTCTCTCAGGACTTGAGATAACAGAAAGAAAAAAGAAGGCTGTAGCATAGAGTGTTACAGTAAGCAGAGAGAAAGTTGCAACCTCCATCAGCCTGTAAAACTGTCTGACAACACCGGCTGATTCTTCGTGATCCCAGCCAAACCAACATTTTGAAATGAAGAAAGAATTAACAAGGAGTTAGCAGAATCCTGTCCTCTGCAATCTCTAAGATGAAAAAAAGAAATAGCTTAAATGCAGAGGAGGGAGGAGGAAGAGAACACAGTAAACAACTTAAAGCATCTCATTTTGCCCTTTAGAGAACATCTGCTCAAGCAAAGATCCCTAGTTTAAAAGTTTATCCGGTTGAAAATGTCCTCTTCCCCCACCCCACTCTGGACACTTACAGAGAAAATGAAGAGTTTGTCGGAGTAAGCTCGCACCCTCCGCCTGTGCCTTTCCGTCTGTCTTCTTGCTGTGGATGAGCACTGCCTGTTTCTGTGAAGCGGGGGTTTGCCGAGTGGTAAAAAAGATGTTTGAATAAACAGGAAGTGCTGAGCGGCTGAAGCACACTCCAGGAGAGAGCACACTGGAACACTGCCCTTCGTAGGCAGCCTCGGGAAGGTTTGTCTCCACAGTAGCTGCCTGGGCTCTCAGTGACAAAGAAACCACAAGAATTCCTCAAGTGATTCTTCACTTTCAAAGTTGAAAGATCAGTTGGAACTTGCAGGTAATTTTCAAAGTTGGATTGAGCACTTAAAGAAATCTATTAATGTTCAACGTATCTAAATCACCCTGGGTCGGCAAGCAGGGACCTAGCACACACAGTGTGCCCCGGGTAGACCAAGCCCTAGCCAAACACAGCAGACAAGTACATACCAATGGGGTGTCAGGAAACCTGCTCTTGAGATATTTTTTGTGGTGGCATTTTCATAGGCAGGATGCTTAAAAGAAAAGAAAAAAGAAAAGAAAAGAAAAGAGAGAGAGAGAGAGAGAGAGAGAGAGAAAGAAAGAAAGAAAGAAAGAAAGAAAGAAAGAAAGAAAGAAAGAAAGAAAGAAAGAAAGAAAGAAAGACAGAAATCAGATCTCGCCGACCTTAGAGGATTTTTGTCACAGTATTTTTAAAGATCACGTCATCTGGCATGCCAGGGATGCATCCTCCATCTGCTTTGCTACTTTTCCATTACATTCACCTTCTCTGCAATCGGGAAAACTACCTGTTTATCTCACGGTGCCTACCCGTCTACTTGAACACTCCTTACCCAGTCCCAAACCGATTATCAAGGTCCTGTCTTCTGTCACCCACGGAACTTGACAGGTACCATAAAAAAGTGAAGAGGGAAAGGTATAGCAAGTCAGCTTGGAAAAACAGAAGGGAGAGTCCAACAGCCATATTCAATTGAAAACAAGGGGAAGGAGGATTCTTTCCTAAAATGCACTGCTGTTGCAGCAGAGCTCCCCTGCCACAAAAGCATCTGATTTGTTATTGAGCGTGGAATGCTGGCCTGTCTGTCAGGCAGGTGCTAATACTAGGCTAAAATAACTCATTGGGAGCTGTCAGTGGGATGTTTACATAGGCCCCAATCTTTTCTTCATAGAAGGAAATTTTTTACTGGAATTCATCTCCTTTTGATCTCACATTCAAAGCAACGGCAGCTTGATAGACATTCAAGTCTGAAAGCAAATCCAGACGCCAAAGATAAACCGCCAGAATATGACAGGCAGAAGCATCTAAAGCTTATAAAAATGAAGAGAACAGCATGTCGCCTGAGTATTACAATAGCAGAAATCAAGAGACATATTAGGTGGAACTGATCAGCCACAAAAACAGTTCAAAAGGCAGATCACAGAGACAGAGGACGAGGCGAAGGGGAAAAATGGGAGTGATCTGGTTTTTCTGCCTCACCTCCCTTCTGAGCCTCCACACTTGCCTCTCCCTTCACAAAGGGTGGAGTAACCAGCCAATGCCCAGGCTCTTCTCTAACTCAGCTGGTCCAGTTACAGGAGGCGCCTAAGGATTTACTAGCAATCCCCTTCAAGGGGCAGGGGAAGGAGGCAGGGGAAGGAGGCAGGCTTGCGCTCTGGCTTCCACACACTGCTCCCAGTCCCCTTTTCTACTCAAATGCAGCATCAGGAAGCATAAAGCCTGGCCCTGGGGAAAGGGGAACAGGAGAAGTTCCTGCAAACAACAAGAGCTGTAAGTAGCTGGGATGGAGCTAACTGGCTCCTAGAATGACCAGGTAGTGAATGAATACACCAGCCCCAACCTCAGTCACACAAATGGCCAGAAGCTTCCATCCCAGACACACACACACACACACACACACACACACACACACACACACACACACACACACGTCACTGGTGCACACCTAGCAGCTTTGAAGCCAACTAGGCCAGTTCCTCAAAGGGATTATGGCAAGAACTTTCTTAGAGGCATGTAATTATTATTTTTTAAATGATGCTTCTAATTTTAATTAAAGTCAATGCACATAAGAAAAAAAAGCAATTCCCTGAGCAGTTTTATACTCAAATTGTTTGTTAACAACCCTGCAAGGGAAAGGAAGAACCAGGTTAAAGGGGAACTGAATTCTACACAATTTACTCTGTGGGTAATTCTAGATTGTGAGCTCCCTCTGGAACTGCAAAGTGATATTCTCTTTTTTGTAGTATGCTAGGATTTTTAAAATGCTCTCTCTCTCTCTCTCTCTCTCTCTCTCTCTCTCTCTCTCTCTCTCTCTCTCTCTCTGCATAATAAACTGACAGTAAAATATGGATTTAAAAATGTACAACCCAGCTTTCAAAGCTGTAATCAGTTAGGGTTTGTCTTGTACAAACAAGATTCCTGGGTGACTGAGTTACAGATGTTAAAAAAACAAAGAAAAAACAAACAAAACAAAACAAAATGCAAACACAGTACCAGATTCTAAGCTGTTTTTTTTTTAGAAAGTCACCTTCTGCCCTGCTGGGTACAGCTGATGATTTTGCTTTAAATTGTACTAGTTCAATAAACTTGATCTCTGTTGCTGAACTCTAACTTTTAAAAACAGGAACAATACAGTTGCTTTCAACACTTACTCCCCAAATTTCCCAATTTCAATATTCCACATTACTGTAATTTGCTCAAAACAAAAGAGATTTACCATAAAAGCGAAATGCAAATTCCCTTGTAGATTAGAAAATAGATTTTTCATCCACAAAGAATGTAGTTGTAGCCACTTTGATTCCCAAAGAATCAACACACTATTTCTGGGGACATTAAAAGCTCTTAAAAAACACAAAACAAAACAAAAAAATCCTGCCACGTATGAAGGCCTTCATTAGTATAATTAAATGACTGTTGGGCTTTTTTGATATAAACAACTTTTGAGATGTCATTTAAAAACCTCATAATAACATCATTAAAGAGCTACCACTGCTAAGGCAGGGCTTCTCTCCTAGGGCCAGGGAGTGGGAGCCACACTTCAGGGCTCTTCCTCACTCTCCTTTCAGACTTCTGCTGGACTTGAATGTCACCATAGACCTTGAATCCTTGAATGTGAAATGGCTTCGCTAATTGCTCTAATTGCTTGAAGATGTGCAGGCAGGTGAAACCCGATCCCCATGGCCAGAGTGGAAACCCAGAACAACACTGGAATGTTTACACAGTGGTTTGATTTTAATAGACAGAAGGGCTGAGTTTAAGACAGCAAAAAAACACAGCTAATAGGTGACCTCTTAATGTAGTCCTCCTCTAAAAAAAATAAGGACGCACGAGCAAATACAATGTCATATTCTAAAAGGCAGTGTCCTAAATACCAAGGTTATTTGCCTGACTTTTGCATGGAGTACATGGTACACCGTACCTGACATTTCCACCCGAAACTCTACCCTGAATACGCTTTAAAAAAATTAAAACAAAAAAAGCACTTTATATGTCAGTCACCTTACAAACAGATTATGACTCTATGGTATTTCCAAGTAAGTGCACTCATTTAAAATTTAAATTGCATATTTTTCACGACTGTGATACTCCTTTGTCCCTTAGAGAGGAGGGCTTATGCACCCCTCACCACCCCCCTCCCATGGCTTCCTGCCTCTTTCACATTCTTTGATGGTAAAGTTGAGGCCAAACCCTCTCACCCTGGTGCTTTGCTAGATCTGCGTGTCTGCCCGCCTGTCTTGCTGCTGTAAGGCCTTCCTGTGGGCTTCCCATCTACAGAAGGTAGGACTTACTCTACAGTGGCCATAGAATAGTGGTAGCCATTCTTTCTGGATATGCGTATAGCCCGAGAACACCCAGGTTTAGTGATAACTCCCCACGGCTTCCTTCTAGTGGGCCACAAATGTAGTCAGTAACAGGACAGGAAATATATGATATACCAGAACCTACATGGTGTCACTAACCCACAAAGGTGTCACTAACCCACAACAGGAAAGGGTCTAGAAAGGTGACCACAGATGCTTATAAATATATAAAAGATACAAGTATAAATACACAAAGTACATGTATGGGTCTCCACCTATATTTTTATCTATGTGTATAGGCACACACAAACAGAAATACATATGTGCACACAGAGGTATCAGATTCACATGATAGGAATATTTCATATGTAGCCAGGAATACTTTATTGCTGAAGAAGGGGGAACTAATGCTAGAAAAGAATGCAATGATTTTAGGGTTAAATTGGGCAATTTAAGGCAACAGATATACTTTGCAAATGAGATCAGATGAGCAGGTAACGCTCACACAGAAGTAAGCACTGTCTAAGCGCTGCTCAGCTACGTAATGTGCATATTAACTTCTGATGAGGAAATATAAAGTGCAAAAGAAAGCAGGAAAAAAAAGTCCTTTTAAAGCCATAAAAATGTTAAATGCCATAGGCTATGAAATAAATTTAGGAGATTATTTGCTTTAATTATCTGTCCCCCAAACACTGGCGAACAAAATAATCAAACCAAAATATCCTTTTGAACCAACGTATTTGTGAACACTAACACCTTTCCCTGAAAGTTAAATCCCCTATTAAGAAGTAATGTTCCTCCCTCTGAAAAAAAGGGGAGAAGGCAAGTATCCATTTAAAGATTAAGTATAAACTCGTCCAAGCCAGGGAGAGAGGAACACACAGGGAAAAGTAAATGGGCCCCACTGCCTACCCCAAAATAGTTCCCCTTTGAAAGCTCTCAGCCCTGAGTGCCTGGTACCAAGGGCTGCCCTGTGCACTGAAGGGGTCAGCAGAGCTATGCTAAGCTGACAGGTTCAGTTTACAGCGGGCCAGAACTTTGTTTGGATATACTGGCCTTGCTCACCGCCAGCTTAACAACAGATGGCTAGAAAACTTTCATTATGTTGCACAGGACTGAACTGCAAACAATCCAGAAAACTGTGAAGAGTTTAACTCCCTCGGAACCGATGTGCCAAACCAGAGCCCTGCACTGGCCCAGGGGCCTGCGGAAGCCAGCTGAGGCCGGACCTGTCCAAGTCCAGTTCAAGTTGAGCCACCCTTCCAGGCTGCAGGGGTAGAGAGACCCATCGGGAGGCTTTATTTTAACTGTTCAAAGGCCAGACCTTATAAGGAGTTGTATTCACGGTGCCTTCTTTTACTTTATTTTTCCAAAATGTACTGACAGACTTTCTTTCCCTTTGGAGGGAAAATCTTCCAGACAATTCTCAATTCCCAAGCTCCCTTCCTGCCTTCCTTTTTCTTCAGGAAGCTGGCAGGACTGAACCAAACAGTCTCACCCTAACACCTAGATTTAAATATGACTTACCCAAATCTGTATATAATTTAAATATTCATTAAACCAATTCAATCCCATGAATCCTAATATCTCCTAATGCTTGGAGACAGGTTATAAATGCACCTTCAAAGGTTTAATTCAATTGGCAATCGGCGCAGTCTTATCACTGGGAATGTGTGCTATTTTCATATTATTCGAGAAATGAACAAATGTATTTTCCACAAATGTATTTTAGAAGCTACCCTTTGCTGTTATTGAAAGAAAATTGTGTTTATTACTCCTTTAGCATAGTGTAAACTCATAAACGTCAACAGAGGGTACAAGGGAAACTGTCAACTAAATATTGTTTCCTTCACGAGCTGTTCTTCCAAGTCAATTACGCCTTTCAACTTCTGGGGCATTGTATGATAAACTGGCAGTAAAAATCATTCACATTAATATACCATGGTGCCTTGCCTGCAAAAGGTAATTAAAGAAGTAAATGACTCATAAGAATAGACATATTAGCTGCAAAATGAAAGGCAACTGAGCTGCCACATAAAAATATGTACCATTAAGATACTGCATTTTCATATTCTTGTAATCAGCTTCACTAGACTAATGCTTATTTAATCCAGTTCTGAGCTAAGTCCATCAACAACTGTTTTTTGCTGTTTTCTCCTTGACTGAACATTATGCGAGCAGGTTTGGAATAAATACTGCAATGAGATTTTTTTGCATACTCAATTGAAGAACAGGTTTTTACATTTTAAAATCTATTTTTCTTTCTCTGAGAAATGCAACATTAAAAAAAAAGATTACTGGTAGAAAAAAAAATAGACACAGCCAGCTCACTGAGTCTTCTGAACTGGCAGGGCATCTTGGGGAAGGGATGTTTGTTTCAATATTCACCTTTTCTGACTGTTATGAACATGAAGGTGTCAAGCCTCTATTGCCAAACCCCTATTTCCTTTCTGAAGCATTAGGGAGATGAGGGCAATTCACCCTTAGACAGGGAGGGGAAAAAAAGGCAAAAAATGAGAAGATGGTGAATGGAGTGTTGGGGGGGGGGTTTCAGACTAGCCCAGTGGCCCCTGAGTCCTTCCAGAGTTAACTGTCTGACAGAGAGGTGACCACGTCTCAGACAGGACTGAACTGAACCTCAAAGTCTCTGCTCTTCTGTCCAGTCTCAGGCCTTCAAACAGACAGTTAATCGGTTTTCATAGCTCTTTATTTCCAAGCATCCTTGCCAGACTCGCCCAGTCCCAGAACAACATCAGCCATGGAATGCAGTCTCAGATCTCCGTCCCCTAGCTAATGTGCTCACTTTTCCTCACTCTTCCCCAGAGAGAAGGGCCAGCTATATGCACTAGGAGTAAGTCCAGAGATGGTAGGTGCGTGAGGCTTCCTAGAGGCTGAAGAAATGCGCACTCGTGGGGGGAAACTGGAGGTCTTCGTCAGTCACTGAAGTAGCCTACGACTTCCAGTCCACTTTGGGAATCTCTTTCCACAACTCTTGTCATTCCTCCCACACCTGATGGCAAGCAGTAAAAAGCAGCCTACAAACCATCACAGTATCTGTCATCTATAAAGTTTATTAGCATGAGCCCACAATACATGACCTCTAAAAGCTTCTAGATGGTGTCCATGAACTGACTCAAAAGCCCCAGAGATTTTACCTTTGTTCTCTCTGGAGGAACGCAGACTATCAGCAAAAGTAAACTTCTAACCTGTGTGTAAGCTGTGCCTCCTCCCTCCCTGCTCCTGAGTATACAGAAGCTTATTTTTTTGTTTGCTTGTTTTCAAAACTGATCAGCAGCCATCCAGGTCCTTAAGGGAGATCCACATCAGGAGAATGGCTGGACAAGGACCCCTTGTTATTGACTTGTCTTTTCATGGCCTAGGGACTGAAGAGAACCCCCAAGATGTAGGTGGGTCTCAACTGGAAACACTTTGTTGCCTCAGTGTTCTAGCTAACACCACTTGGAACAACAATTAATGTGCTCTAGTCCTTTCTCTAATTTAATCATAAAGATTCTCACATGTACAGTACATAATAGGATCTGGAAATAGAAGCATTTCCAATGGTCCTTTACAAATAAGCCTTTACAAAATATAGTTAGCTATTAATAATACATCATTATCAAAAATGGAAAGTTCTGAATAGGATGCATGTAACCTTTGGATTCTTGAGAATTAACCTATATGTATGAATACAATGATACATGAATTAGTTTTTAAAAAAACATTTTAAAAATGAATAAAGGGCCCTGGTAGGCAAAGCGAGGCAGGAAGGCTAGCTGCTCTGAGTCCGATATTCCTCAGACCTTCAGAGATTAGGATTCAAACATGTAATTAAGAAAGATAACCCCAGTTTTTATAGTAATTAGAGGCTGTGGGTAATAGGATAGGATCTCTCAAAAGTGTTACAAATATACCACACTTCTGAATAACCTGCAATGCCTGGGAAGTACACTCTCTACCAAGGGCAAAGCAGCTATGCAGTGAGGAACAGTAAATGACAGACTGGCGTTCAAGTCCATTAGCTGCTATGTGATAGGAGCTCATTCAACAGCACACGACCTGTGAAAAATCTTAGATCTCTTTAAATCTTTGAATTGGATTACTGCATTAATTCTTAAGAACTGCAATTCCTCAACCAAGTCAAATTACCCTCATTAACAGTGGAAAAACTGCCTCTGCAATAAGTTAAAAAAAAGATATTTATTATCTATAATCACTTTCACATTCTTCACCTAGAAATCTGATGAAATAAGGCCAACAACTCAGAAAATGGCATCCCGACTCAGCATATTAATTTGGGTTCAAATAAAAATAAAAATGAAAGCATTTGCACATGGTTTAAATTTTTCAGTGGATGGCTCCAGGTTACAGGAGAGGAAACTGGGGCACACAGAGCGCACCAGAGCAGCTGACTTGGGGCCCAAGAGTCTCCTGGCATCTCTATGAACTGGGTACTGATGGCATTAAATCCCAGACATGGGGCTCTCTATACCAACTCGTAGCACAGACTTCTCTAAATCACAATCAGAGAATTAAAAGGCAGGAAAAAGAAATGAAGGAATACAGCGCCCAGTGTGGAAATGATATCCATAATAGATATTTACAGCGGACACTACCTGTACTCTTCCTGCATCACGCGGCTGGGAATGTTCAACTGCCTTGAGAATTCATTGACTATGTCCAGTGACAGAAAAGGAAAAAAGGGGGGGAGAATGTTAATCGATCTTCCCTGCCCCCGTGACTCCCTAGAATGGTCTCATGCAGAACATGGAAGCAGTTTGACAGTCGGCTTTAGAATAACTTCTGTATCTCCACAAGCAATGCATTCTGGGAGATCCCTCTGAGAACTGGTCCCCAGCTGCATGGCACTGCCTCTCGCTGGCTTAAGTCCTTCACATCACAGGCCAGGGCACAAGCGTCCTCATACCAGTGACATGGAACAAGTGTGGCTGGGGCCATGCAGAGGCAAGCTGGTCTGGATTTATTGAACCTGGCTATTTTTAGAGCATGTGTTAAGGAACAGGAAAAAGGAGAACAGGTAGAATTCAAGTGGCTTTGCAAGCTGGATGGAAACCAATACTTCTAAGCAGTGCTAATAAAATGTTAACTGGAGTTCATGATAAAAAGCCAGAGGTATTACAGGAGTCCGAAGTACCTTCTGAATCAGAAGAAAAGCAGATAAGCTCTGCTCAGAGTCCTTGTATGTGAAATCTACTCTCTTCACACTAAAGATGGGAAACTAGGTAGTTCCCAGTTCATTTATAATGGCAAAAATCAATTAAAACAGCATCTTCAACAATCCTATTATCTACTGCAACTTTGAAATAATTTCCAAAAACTATTTGCTGTTAAGAGGAATACCTCGATTCCATGCCAGAGTACAGAGCTATGCTGAAGACAATTTAGTTTAGTAATGATAGAAAGAGTATTTGGGGTCTTGGCGTGCATTCACAATTTGTACTCACTACTCCCTTAGCCTTCTGGGAATCATCTACCCATTTTACAGAGGAGGTTCAGGCTGGCTATAATAATAAACAGCTTCTATGTGGGTCTTCAATTACTTACAATTGCTGCCTGAAGAAACTTAAAATAGAACAGAAAGGAGACAGAAGAAGGGGGTATACCAAGTGTCTGTATTCTAGCACTTGAGAAGCTGAAGTAGAAGGACAGCAAGCTCAAGGCCAACATGGGCAACATGGTGAGTTGAAGTAGCCTGAGCTGTATACAGCAAGATCTGATCCTTAAAAAAAAGTGTCATGAAATATGATTCAAACACTGGCCAGCTTAAGATGTGAAGGTTCACCTCCTGCCTTCTTCCTGGGGGTACCCCATGTTCAGCAATACAGTGCTGACACTATTTTCCTTAGTCCCTATCATTTCAGAGTCTCTCGTCTCTCAAAATGCTTTATGAATGTTAATGAGGTGCTTTTCAGACAGTGAGTGCTAAAGCACTCACCCCATGATTAACGTGGTTTCCTTGTTCTAGCCACTTTTCAAAGCATAAAGATTAACCACTCTTGGGGCTGGAGAGATAGCCTAGAGGTTAAGAGCACCGACTGCTCTTGCAGAAGACCCGGGTTCGATCCCCAGCACCCACATGGCGGTTAAGAACCGTCTGTAACTCCAGTTCCAGGAGAACTCCAGTTCCAGGGGAATCTGAGACCCTCTTCTGACCTCTGAGGCAATGCACGACACGGGTGCACAAACCTGCATGCAGACAGTACATTCATACACATACAAAAAAAAAAACCCATAAACTTCAAATATACTACCACTCTGAATGACTAAAAGAAAATTAATAAACACATTAATAAAAACTTCAAATATACTACCACTCTGAATGACTAAAAGAAAATTAATAAACACATTAATAAAAACTTTCATGACCAATTCCTACAATTTGTTATTTTGATGACAGGGCAGTCTGAGCACATCTTATGGATAGAGTTCTGAAGTGAGACTCTGAAAAGCTGATTCTATTTCTGACCCAGCCGTGAGACAGTTGAATACACACCATGGTTTTCACCTTGAATATTCATTTAGTTTCCCCATGCTTTGGTTTCCTTTTCTTTTTTTTTTTTTTTTTTTNTGTCAGATTTTTGAATATTATGAGGATTAAAGACTCAGAAGAAGATGTACTTGTATTTGGTACAATTATTGATTTGTGAATGAAGTTCTAGTTTCTTGGAAGTAATTGTGAATACATGTTACTGGTGATGGGTTTATGTATAGGGTTGGCTCTCCCTTGGGTAGGTAGAGACATGTTTAAGCTTTCACTGGTTTTGCAGTAACTTAAATGCTAGTTCATTATGATGTTTGAGATTGGTGGGGGGGGGTCTGTGTGTGTGTGTGTGTGTAGTGTATGTTGGAGGGGGTGATTATTTGATCTTTGGTATTACTGTTGTAGGGTTTTTGAGTGTGTTGAGTGTATCAATTTAAAATTTGACGTTCAGAATCAGATGTGGAGAGGATCAGGACATTAGTTAATTGCGCGTGATATTGTATGGCCACCAGGTTGGAGGTCTGTAGCAAATCAGTCTTATTCTTCACCATCTTAGGTTTCTTTTTATAATTAATTCAATATTTTGATATTTTTTTTCACAGAGGTAAAAGTTGAATGTATTATATACAGCCTATTTGAGGTGAGGGTAGAGTTAAGAGTCCTATTCGAGTTGAATAGCAGCTGGATGTAATTTGCCATGGACCTTTCAATGTTTTCTTATAGAACGGGCTGCGTGCCTGGTGGCTTGGACTAGGTATTAGACAAAGTCTGTTGGTAGAGGAGCCTATGGGTACAGTAATGAATAATGTTTTAAAGAGTGATACGGGGTGGAGTGGTTAGTGGTTGAGCATGATTTTTCAGAGACCGGTTAGTTCACAAGTGGTAGAGTCTTGGCAGTTGGTGGCACTACTTTTCCAGATCAGGACAGGAGGCGATTGTGAGTTCGGCAGGCAGGCTGGTACCTGCGAGTTCCAGGCAGGTGTACAGATTGGGGGAAATGGTTTTTATTTTTTTGATTGTGGGAATGGTTTTCTTTTAATGTCCCAATCAGGTATTAAGATTGGCAGACCTTATTATGACATTCCTCGCCGGTTAAATCTTACGAGGTATGGTTGAGTGAGTAATGGGTAGAATGCAAACAGTGCAGAATGGTTGTGGCATATGGAATATGATAGCTTTCAAGTCGAATGAGAGGAAAGAATTCGAATAGAACTAATTAATCCTTTTTGAAGGTCTGTAGCTAGATGGCTGGGTATTTAGGGTGCTTGAACTCACGGATGGTGCTCGCTCCTGAGTGCTGGATTAAGGGCGTGTGCCACCGCGGTTTATCCTATATTTTAAACTGCTTCTTTTTTTTTTTTGTCTTTTTGAGGAGGGTCCTAGCTATGCAGCTGTCCTGGAAGCTCACTCCTGTAGACCAGGCTGGCCTTGAATCACAAATGACCTCCTCTGCTCCGAGTGCTCAGGATTAAAGGTGTGCACCCATGCCGGATGTTTTTAGTGTTGGTTTTTGGCTGCATGTTGCAGTAAGATGTGTGCAGTGAGGAGAGAAGGGGTGTCAGTCCTGAATGGTCTGATGGTTATTAGACCTTGTGGAATGCTGATTGAAGGTTTATGAAGTAGCATGTTAACAGGAGACATTTTCAGGTTTTACTATTTGAAATGATGTATTGATAATAATTGTAGATCATTAAGAGTTAAAAGTATACTGTACTTAAATTATTTTAATTATATTATTTTCAATTTAATTGTCTTTGAATCTAATTAACCCTCTTTATTTTCTTCTTATCTCTGCCTTTCAAGTTCTATTTTGTATCTCTTTCTCCTTAAAAAAGATTCTGGATAGTATGGAAACATAGTTGTTTTATCTAAATCAGTTTACTTTTAGGCTGGTTCTGTGAGTGTTTAATGTATTTGAATACTCCGCTGTCTACATTTAATGCAATGAATCCTGGGTGTTGTCTCACCAACCTGAATCCTAATTACCGCTTCTCTTATAAGTGTTCTGTAGCATTTATGTTCATCACCAATCTTCGTTATTGTCATTAGTCAAAAGTAATTGTTGGGTATATTATTGGAAAGTCTTTTCAGTTTCTATCTTTCTAAAGTAGTCCAGAATAAGGCAATATTTTTCCTTCTAGTATTCTTGCGGAACCTGTCATCCTATTTGCTGCGTCTTAGCTGGAGGATCTTGGCTTTTTAGCCTTTCCAGTACAGAACAGTTGGCTCTTTCAGTGGACTCCTTGTGCTGGGTCATTTATCTCCCTGATCTTCTACCTTTTCCTAGGCGTGTTGGCCTTTCGGTTTCTGTCACAGTTGATATTAAGGCCTTGCCTTGCTTTTTCCATTCATAGTCGTGTATTTTGCGCTCGAATGTGTGTTCATGGTTAAGTTTTTGACATAGTTTTCGTGATAGCGAAATGCTTTTTTGTTGGTGTGTGTTTTTATATCTTTGTGATTTGATCAGATGAAGTTTAGATTTGGAAAAGGATTCTTTTTCTTGTGGTAGCTTTTTAGTTTGGTATTTTTAGATAGGTGTGTTTTTTTTTAAAAATAATTTAAAAACATCAGATTTATGTACAGTTTCTTAGTTTTCAAGAGCTGTATTTTCTGTTCATATTTTTGGGTCATTTTACATATACTCTGTAGATCTTTTAAAAAGATTTGAGACAGTAACCTGTAAAATAACATGTTGATTTGATCATTACCATATAGTATCTTGAAATTAAACATTTCACTGTGCGTGTTTTAGTTTACTAAGTTCAGTGACAGTGCTTGATTGCATAAGCTTTTGAGAACATTTTTAGTGCTTTTATAGATTGGAATCTGGAGATTGCTCTGAATATATGGTGGGACCATAGTTAGGAGTGGTTAGAACTCGGGTGTCCCCAGACAGGGTAGACTATTACTCCAAAAAATCAAATTCCTTTGTAGAAATGGTTTTTTGTTTCATATTTAAACTTAGGCCACTACTGCGATATCGTAGAAGTTTTTGAATAAGATAAAAGAGGAGGAGAAAAGAGAGTAGTTCTCTGGATGTTGTCAAAATAGCATAGCCAACCACTGACTATATAGAGGTCATTAAGGTAGCATGGATGGTCCAGCACTGACTATAAGATCAAGGTAACATGGCCCAGCACTGAGTATAGAGATGTCATCAAGGTAACATGGCCCAACACTGACTATAGAGATGTCATCAAGGTAACATGGCCCAACACTGACTATAGAGATGTCATCAAGGTAACATGGCCCAACACTGACTATAGAGATGTCATCAAGGTAACATGGCCCAACACTGACTATAGAGATGTCATCAAGGTAACATGGCCCAACACTGACTATAGAGATGTCATCAAGGTAACATGGCCCAACACTGACTATAGAGATGTCATCAAGGTAACATGGCCCAACACTGACTATAGAGATGTCATCAAGGTAACATGGCCCAACACTGACTATAGAGATGTCATCAAGGTAACATGGCCCAACACTGACTATAGAGATGTCATCAAGGTAACATGGCCCAACACTGACTATAGAGATGTCATCAAGGTAACATGGCCCAACACTGACTATAGAGATGTCATCAAGGTAACATGGCCCAACACTGACTATAGAGATGTCATCAAGGTAACATGGCCCAACACTGACTATAGAGATGTCATCAAGGTAACATGGCCCAACACTGACTATAGAGATGTCATCAAGGTAACATGGCCCAGCACTGACTATAGAGATGTCATCAAGGTAGCATGGATGGTCCAGCACTGACTATAGATATGTCATCAAGGTAGCATGGTCCAGCACTGACTATAAGATCAAGGTAACATGGCCCAGCACTGACTATAGAGATGTCATCAAGGTAACATGGCCCAGCACTGACTATAGAGATGTCATCAAGGTAACATGGCCCAGCACTGACTATAGAGATGTCATCAAGGTAGCATGGCCCAGCACTGACTATAGAGATGTCATCAAGGTAACATGGTCCAGCACTGACTATAGAGATGTCATCAAGGTAACATTGTCCAGCACTGACTATAGAGATGTCATCAAGGTAACATGGTCCAGCACTGACTATAGAGATGTCATCAAGGTAGCATGGTCCAGCACTGACTATAAGATCAAGGTAACATGGCCCAGCACTGACTATAGAGATGTCATCAAGGTAACATTGTCCAGCACTGACTATAGAGATGTCATCAAGGTAACATGGTCCAGCACTGACTATAGATATGTCATCAAGGTAGCATGGTCCAGCACTGACTATAGAGATGTCATCAAGGTAGCATGGTGGTCAGCTGTTGAATTCTCAGGTAACTGGTAGTACTGACTTGAGAGTTGAAGAAGCTCTTGATGGACATGGTTACTAGAGCAGCTGTGCTTAGAATTTATGATACTATTTTGCTTGGTATTGTTGTTCCAACTAGGCCAGTAATTTTTCATTGGTAATTTCTTGGAACAGTTCATTCATGTTCTGGGATTAGTTATAAAGTTCTTTGGTTGTTTGTCTTTAGTAAGGATTAATTCTTGAAAGTTGAATTTTAATTTATACAGTTCCTAATCATAGTTTTTTTACTTTTTCTTCCAATTTTTGATTACTATCGACAAAGATTTTATACATATGTGAAATTTGGACCCTGTGTCATGCCCTATTATATCCTAATTGAGTGGTATAGTAGAGGGATGGATTCAGAATTATGAACGAATTTGGCAGCGTTAGTCACTCTTGTTGATACTGAAAGAGAGGGAAAAAAAAAGGCATCTAAAGGATCTAGATAAAGCAACATTCAAGTTGGACCAGCATCTGCTCTTGGATCATTGCGTACTGACAGTAGTTATCTCTACAATAGTTAGTTTTTTTTTTTTTTTTTTTGTTCTTGTTTGTCGTTTAGACGGGTCTCTCCTGTAGCCCCAGCTGTCGTGAGACTCACTTGTGGAGCCAGCTGGCTTGAACTCCACATCACATGCTGCCCTGCCTCCTACGTGTAGGATAAAGGGTGTGCACCACGCGGTCATTCTTGAAACACTAGCTGATAGCAGTGTGCAGGTGATCGTTAGAGAAATCTGACTGATGGTGGATGGAGATAGGCTCACAGTCCAAAGTATTTCAGAGAATAGACCAAGAGTGATGTGTGGTGTGTGGTGTGTTGTCTCTGTCTGTCTGTCTGTCTATAGGATTATTTTAATAAATTGGAATGTGTGGGTGGAAGAAGTGAGTGTTTAAGGCATTGTTGTCTTGGGTATCACCTTTGATTCAGCTTACATGAGGCTAGCAATCGGTCCTGGAATTTTGATCCTTTTGATTTTGGGATTGAATGTGTGCTTAAATACTGAAAGCAATGGACTTAACACCAATTGATTAAATTTGATTCAGCTTAATGAGAGCGATTGATTCTTTTTAAAATTTTTAAATTTTATTTTATTTATGTGTAAGAATGTTTCTTGAATGTAGGTTGGTGCACCCATGTCGTGAAAAACCCACAGAGGCCAGAAAAGAACACTGGATTCCCTGGAACTGGAGCCAAAGATGTTTTGCTGCATGTGGTGTGGGGATTGAACCTGGGTCTTGTTCAAAAACAGTTTTGTTTAACTGCTGAGCCATCTCCGCCGAGGACTTACATTGTCCAATTGTCCACTTCTTTTTGTACAGAGTTGAACAGGGATGTTTCCAAGAAACTGAATAGTGGCTGAGAAGACAATTTCGTCATTCACTTCTTTGTTTCCGCATGTCTGGGAGAGAATTAATTCACAATGTTTTCAATTACTGCAGTCAAATAGGGCTTGCCCTCCGTTTGGGTTGCTGTTTCATTCTTACAGTAAATTTACATTTAAGAGATTAATTAGGTTGTTTTTGAAGTTTATTCAGTTGAGGTGTTATAAATCCCGTGATTGAGTTCTTCTATGTAGTAAAAGTTTCTAGACAGCATTCAGTTTATATCATAGTTTTTGTTTATTTATTTATTTATTATTTATTTATTTTTAATTATTTATTGGTCTTTTTCGAGAGGGTCTTGTGCCCAGTGTCCTGAATCATGTAACCGGCTGCTTGAATACAAAGACCACCTGCTGCTCCCAAGTCTGGATTAAGCATGAAGCACATGCCGGCTGTAGTTTTTAAAATGGCAATTGGAACCGGGATGTGGGACCTTATTAGATCGGAGGCAGAGGCAGTGGTCTCTTGTGGAGTTCCAAGGGCTGGTTACGAGCGAGTAAAGGACCAGGAGTCGCAGGGACCCTATGTGAAAAGATAAATAAATAATATAATAAATAAATAATAAATAATAAATGTCAATGAGAGAGCATGTTAATATTTTTTGTCTTTGATAATTAGTAATTAACTTATGCATTTAGAAATGGTAGGCTCGAGTAACTATAGTAATTTTCTTAAAGGCAAAATGTTTCTAACCAATGTTACAAGAGCTTTAGCCTGGAGGAGGATGTTACATGGTAGTACTGGCTCTCCTTGGTACAGTCTTCACAGATGATCTTGCAAGTTTGCTGTGCCTCCAGGTTCTCCATTATTGTGTTTCTGAAGAGATTCCAGTTAGCTTTCAAATATTTGATTGGTTTTCATTGAGTCACTGTTACGTATTTGTACTTTTTCTGTTGTAATGACACCGGTATATATTTGAAAGCTATTTGCCATCATTTCTGTAGGAATGTTCTTCTCACAGTATCCTAAAAGTATGGAGAATAGCGAAGAATAGTCGAGAGTACTTGGAGTAATAGGTCTTGAATCTATTTGCTGGCAATTGTTGAATTCCCCTAAAGAGCTAGAGGGTAACAGATCTGTGAGGCCAGTTTGGGTTGTAAATGAGTTCAGGCTAGCTGGACACACAGCCAGACTATTCAAAACTCTAAAGTTAGCCATGGTTCAAAATAGTTAGAAGATGTAATGAGTCAAAAAATAAACCTGTGGGTGTGTGTTACACGCTTTAATTCCGCCTATGGGAGCTGACTGAAGCGTGGATCTCTGTAGAGTAAGCAGCTGGTTGTACAATGAGTTCCAGTAGCTGGGTCAAGAGAGTGTCTCAAGCCAGAGGGGGAGAATGGGGGGGTAGGGGATATACTTGTAACTTGGAATTCTCTTTCCAACGAATAGTGATAAAGTTTGAAACTCTTTCCCAAACCCAAATATTTTGGTAATAGATATTTAATGTATAAGTGTAATATTAAAGATTAGTAAATGATCTTTTTAAGCTGAAAATGATAATTACTAAAAGAATTGCCATTATGTGAATTGTGGAAGATTGCAAGTCCAAAGCACGCGGACCAGCAAACTGGAAACTCAAATAGGATTTCTTTGTGTAGTGTTAAAGAAGATGCCTTCGTCCTTGGGAAAACTTCTTTGTTTTAATTAAAAAGGAAAACCCTTTATTTTTTATGTGTTTAATTCTAATGTATGTAAGTGCTTCCTGTCATGCCGTGCCCAGAGGTGAGGAATTGGATCTGAATGGAGTATGAGGGGGAGGCGTTAGACTGGGTGCCTGGGAACAACTGGGTCCTCTTTAGAGTGCAGTGCTCTCAACTGAGATCCCTCAGCTCAAGTTTGTTGTTAAATTAATTTACGGATTTGAGGGGCATAGAAAGATATATCTATAGTACAGAGAAAATTTTTAATTAAAATAATTGATTGTGATGTTGTGGCACCCACAAATATGTTTATAACCCATAGTTATATTGACAAAAAACTGATTACTATAGTTAACAGTTGACACTGAAATAATCTAGTAGATGTATATTTTATTTTCTATTTTATTTCATCTATTATTATCTATTATTATTTTTTTTTTTTTTTTTTTTTTTTTTTTTTTTTTTTTTTTTTAGATGGAGTCTCACTATATGTATGTTTCCCTGGCTGGGTTGGAACTTGCTATTGTAGACCAGGGTGGCTTTGACTCACAGAGATCTGCCTGCACACCATGCTGATTTTTTTTTTTTCGTTTGTTTTAAACTATGCCTTGTATTGTGCTGATTATATTTTTTTATTTATTATCTTTTTGTGTAGGAGTTATGTCTGAATGTAGGTTGGTGCTCCCATGTCATGCAGTTCTGGAGGTCAGAAGTCTGACAGTTCTTACTTGAAGTCAACAGAGCTGTGTTTTTATGTGGGTGCTTGGAATCAACCTGGGTCCTCTGCAGGAGCTGTTGGTGCTCTTAATGGCTGAGTTCTCTCCAGCCCTTTGTGTTTTATATTTTATGTCCCCAAGTTAAAGAATTTTATTTATTAAGGGTTGTGCATTATACTGGGTACTTGTTATATAGTGTGTTAGTGTTGCAGAGAGGGAAAGATAAAGTTGGGTAAGATATGCCTCTTGCTCTTTAGAAATTATTAATTTTATTCATTGCCATTGTCTTTCGGATTGTTTCCTTCCTTCTCTTGCCTCTTCTCGTCCCTACTTATTTCCTTCTTCTCTTGGCTTTTCTCTCATCACTATCAGCAACTTCTACCCAGGTTTCCCGAATTCAGACTTTTTTTTGTGATCATTGTGCCCAGAGTTTATCGCCTACTGTTGCTTGGAGCATCAATGGAGCCTAGTAGGTACTGTAGGTTCAAGTTTGAAGTGATGATTGACAGTGGGTGTAGGGCCCGGCTTCCTCTATCAATGGCTAGTGTTGCGGGTTCATTTTGTAGCCCCCGTGCCCCGGATCGCAGTTGCTATGACTTTTTGTGATTGTAATGACTGTATAGGTGTCCAGAAGATGATTCATAGCCCTTTCCCTAATCCTGGCGCTTGCTCTTCTACTTTGTCTTGTATGTTTCCTTGAGCTTTAGAGGGATGATGATATAATGTCTCATTTAGGGTGGGATTCATCTGTCATTTTCTCAGCAACCCTTGTGCAGACAAGGATCTAGCTTCAGCACTGTTTGGGAAAGATAAAGCTTCCCTCTGATTAAGCTGGAGTGGCAGTCTGTCTGTTGAGCATAAACATTAAGGGTTTGGAAGGACAGTTTGACGCTGTGTCAGTAACTAGTCTTGTGAATAGCATTTGCTCCCTCGAGGGCTCGGACCAAGGAGTCAGTTTTGTGGAGAGAAACATCAAGAGAATTGTAATGTACTTGAATTTTAAGTATATGACATTATCAAATATATGTGGGTGTTTCTGGTACATATTTGTATCTGTACCTATCTTTGTAAGATTCTGTCTGTCCATCCAGCCATCCAGCAGTAGCCAACCATCATCCTTTTACAGTAGAGCCCATTCCTCTTTACTCAATTGAGAGGGAATACAAAATCACCTTGGATGATCCTATTCTGGATAAGCTTTGGTTGATATCATTGGAGGAAATGAATGTGGACCATGGTGATAGTGGGCCAGGAAGCCATGTTGTTTTAGGAGGTGGTTTAGAGCGAGAATGGGGGAGGGATTCCTGTATCAGTTGATGCTGGGAAGTCTGCTCTGCAGGCTTCGTGATGTACTCTGGATAATGCAGACTACTAAATTACGGCTCATCTCTATACTAAAATATTAAGAAGCTGTGAAGTAACTTTAAAAGAGTATTTGATGTTCTTGCAGCTTGTTAGCTAGGGAAAATAAATGTAAAGTGATACTTGGTATAATCTTTATATGCATTGAAAAGGACTAGGAGGAAACACATCAAATATTTCATAGCTGCTCTCGGGGGGCAGAGGATTATATTTGGCTTTGATTGACTCCTTTATATATTTACTGATGTGCATTTCTCTTTTGATGGAAATGTCTCTGATGATTGATGCAAACGTTAGGTTTCTTAACATTTTTTTTAAGCAAAATATAGCTGGTTCTATTAATTAAGGAGAGCTACGTGATATTATAGCCATCCTGTGTTGAATTCTGCCTAGCTTTGAATTTCTAATTCAGAAAAAAGGAAAGCTAGGTCATATGTCATTGTGTTGGTTTTTGTTTTGTTTTTGTTTTTTTCCTCCTTGAGACAGGGTCGGCCTTTTGGTCCAGTGCCTGACTTGCCTGGTAAGACAGGCTGGGATTAAAGGTTGTGGTGCTACACTCCAGCCTAAGAGGGTTTTTTATTGCCATGTGTGTGTGGGAATCGGAACAGTCTGCAAGGCAGTTGGCGCATGGCATTTGTGTGAGTTTTAGAAATTTTTACATTTTTTATTGATTGTATGTATGCTATGTTGTGGGTAAAAGCCATGAATGTGAAGGTCAGAGGAATTGCAGGAGTGGGTCCTCTTCTTTTACATAGTTGGTTCTGGGTATGAATTAGGTCGGAGTGGAAGCAAGTGTGTTTACTGGCTGGGCCATTTTACTAGCTTTCTAGAAATTAAAAGAGAGAAAAGGTGCCTAATCTAATCAGTTATGCCAGAACTCTGCTTGCGCACGAGGTGTTATCGTGACACTTTATTCCAGACTGAGAGCAATGATTTTGAGGCCAGCTAGTCATAATAGGTGAATTCCAGTTGACTGATACATATGGACATGCGAGAGAGAAGAGCGAGGAGAGAGAGACGAGAGAGAGAGGAAGAGAGAGAGAGAAGAGGATAGAGACTAGGGTCATAGGATGTATCCATTTTTCACTTTATAATGAAGGAATCCCTGGAGCATTAAAAGTTAATGTTTTCGTGATTAGAAGAAAATTTGTCTTCAGGGGAATGGATGTTTGTGGAAGATAGAATTGTGTTGAGTGCTTTTGCTTTACCCTTGCCTCGGGCATGAGATCCCGATGTGGCATGCACTAGATTTACTTTGTTTATTTATTATTTTGGCCTTTTTATCTTTTTATTATTTATTATTTTTTTTATGTGTATGATGCGTCTGACCCCGGTGTGGATTCCCCTGGAGGGTCTGGACGTTTAGCGCATCCCCAGGTGGGTGCTGGGATGACCTAGATCCTTGAGAGCACCGTGTCTTAACGGTGAGCCATCTCTAGCCCTATTTTTTGGCCTTTTTGAAACAGGGTTCCTTTGTCTCAGCTGGCCTGGAGCTCGGTCTGTAGAACAGGCTGGCCTTGAACTACAAGATATCCAACTGCCTCTGCCTCAGTGTGGGATCAGGCTTTTGGGCTACGCCCCCACCTAGCACTTTAACATTTTCCAAGTGTGGTTTCCTGGCCAGCATCCGGACACTGTTAGAAAGTAGATTCTGTTTAGCAGAGGGGAGGACTTTTGTGTTTAACAGGTCCTTGAAGTCAAAATAAAGTGAGTGTTCTTAAATGGAGAGAAGAGTTATTGCGGTTGTTGAAGGCCTGTTCCCTAGAAGGGTTGCTAGGTAACAGTTCAATGTCTGAACTTCTCTTTATTCCTTTTGAAAGTCTTTTCTATAAGCTTATTATAGAGGGTGGATATTTGATGTCTTTTATTTTTATTATTATTTATTATATTATTATTATTGTCTTTTTGGCGGGGTCCTGTGCCCAGCTGTCTGGAACTCCCACTCTTGAAGGCTGGCTTTGAACTCAAGACCACGCCTCTGCCTCCCGTTGTAGAGAAGGCATTGTGTCACCACGCTTGCCTTATTTATATTTTTACGTATTGGTGTTACTGCTGATGTAGGTGGCGCCGTGGTTGTGCCCCCAATGCCGCAGAGGTCAGAAGAGGGCTGGATTCCCCTGGAACTGGAGTTAAAGGACGGTTTTAGCGTGTGGGTGTAGAATTGAACCCCGGGTCCCCTGAGAGAGCCGTCGGTGCTCTTTAATGCTGAGCCATCTTTAGCCCATACTGTGATCTATTTCTTATTGTGGATCTTTACATACTAGTGAAGTTGAAAGGAAACTTAAAGTCGGCATTGGTGGTGCATGCTTATCTAGCATTGGGAGGGCAGAGGCAGGCGGATCTTATGTAATTCCCAGGCGGCCTTGTTTACGGTAAGTTCCAGGACGCTGGGGTTACAGGGAGCCTGCCTCGAAAGACAAAAATTATTTATTTTTATGTGTATGAATGTATTGTCTGCATGCAGGTCTGCGCACCCGTGTCGTGCGATGCCGCGGAGGTCAGAAGACGGTCTCGGATTCCCCTGGAACTGGAGTTCTCCTGGAACCGGAGTCACAGACGGTTCTCAGCCGCCATGTGGGTGCTGGGGATCGAACCCGGGTCCTCTGCAAGAGCGGTCGTCGCTCTTAACCGCTAGGCCATCCCTCCAGCCCCCATCAAAGCATTTATATAATTACTATGGGAACACAAATAGCTTGAGGTTGCCTCTTGGCTCTGTTCTTACCTTTTTAAAGTGGTCATGTGTGAGGTAAGCAGAATTCTTAGAGGACCACTGCACAGTCCTACCTCTGGGGTAGGTACCCTCCCTTCCAAGGGAGTCAGTCAGTTGCAATGCAGGTGTTGATGCTGAGGGAATTTTACAGCTGTAAATAAAGTCCCAGATCAGGCGGCCTTAAGATCGGGAGCTTATCTGAAGGGCCTGGTAGCATCACATGGACTCTTTTTAAACTGCCATTGCGAGATCAGAGGCAGAGGATGTCAGAGATCAGAAGGGCGAGAAGGATATGATGTGCTCCTGTGGGCGTCATGATGGAGCAGACCATGTGGCAAGGATGATGGAAGACGCTAAAGCTGGGTCCAGGCTCAGGCTGAGAACCTGCAAGGGAACAGGAACCTCCGTCCTACAACCATGAGGAACAGAATGCTGCTAACATAACACTTAGACCAGCAAGAACTCGGGCCAACTTACACCTTCCCCTCAGTCTCCTGATTCTCTGAGTACACAGCCTGGTTACACTGTGCCTGCCCTTCTAGTTTTCAGAAGCATCAGCCATCAAGCTGTCAGACTGGGAGCAAGTTGTCCGGAGATGGCAAAGAATACACACAGAAAATGAAGATCTTGTTCGTTCAGTTTATGGAAGGGGTTTCTTTATGGATGAGAACTCAAATGGGCCAGAGGAGATGGGAAGAACTAGGCAGAGCCTATTATTATGGTACCTCACGGAATAGCACTGGGGACTGTAAACTGTTCCTCACAGGTTCATGTGATAGTTTGACCACGTGGTCCCTAAATGGTGGTACTGCTTTTGGAGACTCCAGACTCTTTAAGAGGAAGGGTATCCCTGGAGCAAGGGGGCCTCTGGGTGCCATTAGGGGTAGTGGCCTAGCACTGCTTCCTAATGATCTGTCTGCTTCCTGGTCTACCAAGATGTGAAGAGGCAGCATGATCCAATTTCCAGAGTCCCTAGTGCTCCCTGCCATGCTTTCTATACCACCATCAACTGCAGTTCCTTACACTGTAAGCCTTAAATGCCCCCTTATGGTTGCGTTCTGTCAGGTATTTGGTCACAACAACCATTAAAATAACTTCGGTCTGGAAAGAGGGCTCAGCAGTTAAGAGAAATGGGTACTCTTGCAGAGGACCTGGGTTCCATTCTCAGCACCCATATGATGGCTAACAACTGTCCATAACTTCAGTTCCAGGGGATCTGACACCCTGTTCTGTCCTCCACAGGCATTGCATGACATGGGTGCACTTGCATGCATGCAAGCTATATATACATACATATAAATTAAAATAAGTAAAAAAATTAAAATAAGTAAAAAATTTAAATAACTAATAGTGGGATACCACTGTCCAGGCCAGAGTCTCACCCCCCTCAACTGTAAAAAGGAACACATGGTGGTGAGTGGCATGCGAGGACAATGTGCAGGTGAAGCTGCTGTGACAGATGCAACACATAACACACATTGTTTCTGTGAGTTTAGGACAGTATCTTATTAGGTAGCCAAGGATGACCTTGAACTTCTGACCACCTACCTCTACCTGCCAAGGATGACCCTGAACTTTTTTTTTTTTTTTGGTCTTTTTTGAGACAGGGTCTCCCTGTAGCCCCAGCTGTCCTGGAACTTGCTCTGTAGACCAGGCTGACCTTGAACTCACAAAGATCCACCTGCCTCTGCCTCCCAAGTGCTAGAATTAAAGGCCTGTGCTACCACACCCAGGCGACCCTAAACTTCTGACCTCCACCACGCCCGGTGACCCTGAACTTCTGACCTCCTACCTCTACCTGAAAGGATGACCCTGAACTTCTGACCTCCTGCCTCTACCTGCCAAGGATGACCTTGAACTTGTAACCTCCTACCTCTCTCTACCTGCCAAGGATGACCTTGAACTTGTGACCTCCTATCTCTCTCTACCTGCCAAGGATGACCTTGAACTTGTGACCTCCTACCTCTCTCTACCTGCCAAGGATGACCTTGAACTCATGACCTCCTACCTCTACCTCCAGAGTGCTGCAGATCATAAGCATGTGTCACCAGCCCTGCTAGGGATTAAACCCAGAGTTCCACAACTGCTAGTATCCTATCCACTGAGCAACACCCAACCCCCTCATTGTTTTTTATTTTGTATATTTCCTTCCTGAGCCATTGGATAATGAGCTTCCTCTTCCAATTATTCTAATTATCTATGCAAATAATGATCAAGGCACACATTCAAAATGATCTCTGGCTAGAGAAGAGAAGGAGTGCTCTAAACCTTTCTAGATGTTCTCGACAGCCCACGCAGAGAGTGGGGAAAGATGTCTCCTTGGGAAAACAGGAAAGGAAGGGTGGGGGAGGCAGAGGCCGTGCCATGCTCTGCATCTTCCCAACACAGTGGTGCACAGCTCTGTGGAAGGTGAAACCTGAACCTGGCTGCAAAGCCCAGCTCCATAACTGATCTTGCGCGAGTTTCCTCCCATGTGAAGAACAGAGTGGAGATTTCCCATCACCTGCCACAGCTGCTATCAGAAGCTAGTAGTTAAGCCGGGCGTGGTAGTGCACACCTTTAATCCTAGCACTCAGGAGGCAGAGGCAGGTGGATCTTTGTGAGTTCAAGGCCAGCCTGGTCTACAGAGTGAGCTCCAGGACAGCTGGGGCTATAGGGAGACCCTGTCTCGAAAAGACAAAAAAAAAAAAGAAGCTAGTGGTTAAAATATGCACCATGCAGGGCTTAAGAAGGGCCAGACTCCGAAAGCACCATAAGAATGCTATTGTGGACTTTAAAACAGGAGCTGATTTCTCTCCAGAAAGTCTGTCTTCAAGTGAATATGGAAGATGGCATTCAGTAAATGAGGAAAATAGACATGCGTGTCCCCCATTATCCAATGTTTTCCTTGCTCTCATTTCAGTAACCAGTAGTCACAATCATCTAAACCTATTAAATAGAAAAATTTCAAAAACAGACAATTCACAAATTAAAAAATATTTTATTACTTTTATTTTATATGTATGAGTGTACTGCCCATATGTATGTAAGTGTATCCATGTTCTGCAATGCACACAGAGGTTAGCAGAAGGTGTTTGATCCCCTGGAACTAGAGTTAGGATGGTTGTTAGCCACCATGTGGGTGCTGGGAACTGAACCTTGGTCCTCTGCAAGAACAGTCAGTACTATTAGCCACTAAGCAACTTCTCCAGCCCCTCTTCATACATTTTAAACCATATATCATTCTCAGTAGTGTGAAGAAATCTTACAGCATTGCGATCCATCCCACTGGGGACAGGGACTATCCTCTTCAGGGTATCCATACTGTATATACTACCTGCCCCTCAGTCTCAGGAGCTCCTGCAGTTACCATGGTTTCATACTGCTGTGCTCACTGTAGTCTTATTTACTAATGGCCCACAAACACAAGAACAGCATTGCTGACAAGTCAGATGTGTCAAAGGAAAGCCATAAAGTATTTGCTTTAAGTGAGAAGGTAAAGGGGCAATAAGATTCCCTGACGAAGACAGACGTGACATCCACATCCCTTTTATCAGAGTTTACTGCTAGAACCATTCTATTTTGTTATTAATATGCTAATCTTTTACTATGACTCATTTACAAATGAACCACCACACGTACACATGCACATAAGGCAAAAACACAATGTAGGGACTGCCATGCATCAACTGAGAGTTTTGGAAGATGCTCTGTAGGATGAGGGATGACTGCTGTACGTCTTAACACTTGGGTTTACTGCTTTAAACAAGGAGTTCGGGCAAACACAGACAAGAAGATTTCCCTACTGAAGAGAATGAAAAAGTGAGGAGCTTCAACAAGTGATCAGAGACAAAGGCATCCAAAGCAAGAAGTCAAGAGCAAAGCAAGACCGAGGGGCCCCAGCAGTGTGCTTGATGCATCCTTTTCTGTCTACTTCTGGCTCTCTGGGGCCTTGCTACCAGGTTGGATAGTCGACAGTAGACTCAGCTCTCCTCATCCTCACAATCTAGCATGCAAAACAGACCAGCAGCCAGTGCTGAGGGCATGTGGTGGGACACCAGGAGGCTGCAGGAACCATCCAGATTGGTGCTCAGAGGTGGCATTCCTTCAGCCGGGGGGCTGGGGGATACCCAAAAAGCAGAGCTGGGAAGACGCATCACACTGGCCAGTCCAGGCAGGTCGTCAGAGGTGCGGCAGGAGAGTGTCTGACCAAGAGATATGTGCCAGGTAGGAACCCAAAGGGATCGTGAGTGCTCAGGTCCTGTGACCATGCTGAGGAGAAGGACGAGTCACCAGTGATAGGCTGGGCTTTGTAGACCGTGTGCAGAAGCTTAACACAATGTGATTTTGCAGTAGGAAAGATACAGCATATGAACTATATAACACAAGCACATGTGTGTGTGGTCACCAGCACCATGAGGACAAAGAAGAGCTCTACCCATCTTCCGCACTCCCCGCACCACCCATCATGGCTGCGTTCTTGCCTCCACCCTACCTCCCCATCACGGCTGCGTCCTTGCCTCCACCCTACCTCCCCATCATGGCTGCATCCTTGCCTCCACCCTACCTCCCCATCATGGTTGCGTCCTTGCCTCTACCCTACCTCCCCATCGCGGCTGCGTCCTTACCTCCACCCTACCTCCGCATCACGGCTGCGTCCTTGCCTCCACCCCACCTCCCCATCATGGCTGCGTCTTTGCCTCCACCCTACCTCCCCATCATGGCTGCGTCCTTGCCTCCACCCTACCTCCCCATCACGGCTGCGTCCTTGTCTCCACCCTACCTCCGCATCACGGCTGCATCCTTGCCTCCACCCTACCTCCCCATCATGGCTGCGTCCTTGCCTCCACCCTACCTCCCCATCACGGCTGCGTCCTTGTCTCCACCCTACCTCCCCATCACGGCTGCGTCCTTGCCTCCACCCTACCTCCCCATCACGGCTGCGTCCTTGCCTCCACCCTACCTCCTGGCAGGCACCAAAGGAGTCTTTGTCATTATACCTTTGAAGAACATTGTACACATGGAATCATCTAGGATGTAATCTTCTGAGAGCTTTTGTTATGTTTGCATCTCAAGTGTCTCCCAAAGGTCCCGTGATAAAGGGTTAATTGGCCCCTGATGGATTATGGGAATGTGGTGGAAATTCTGAGAGCTGGGGCCTAGTTGGAGGCAGTAAGGGTGAGGCCTGGGAGGGCAGAAATCATCCCTAACCTCCTTCCTCCTTTTCTCCCCCTTTCTGCTTCCCAGGGAGTGTTGCAGTGAGCCACTCACCACCCTTCTTTGCCACATGCTCCTGTTATAAGGCCCTGTCTCATCACACGCCCAGACACAATGGGCTGAAATCATGGGGTAACATGAGAAATCATGGGGTAACATGAATCTTCCCTCCTTAAGTTGATTTCCTCAGGTAGTTTGTCACAACATTAAAAAGGCAACTCACAGTTTGTTACTCACTGGAGTGCTGTGAGGCTGTTCATCTGCTGGGACTGTGGCTGGGTTTCCCTTATTCTTCCATTATTCCCTTTGTAGAGGTCCTATACTCCTTCATCTGTTCATCCACTGAGGCATGTTTGTGATGTTTCCAGCTTGGGATGACTATAATAACACTTCTGAGAGCACTCACATATTGTTTTTTGTGGGGGCACACATTGTTGCTTCGAGGTAAATGCCCCAGGGCGGGAGTGCTCGGTAACCTGGTAGTTGTGTGTTCTTCTGTTTCTTTTGTAAGAAACTGTTTTCCAAAGTGGCCATGTCATTTTATATTTCTATCAGCAAGCCATGAGGCTTCATCCCATAGTTGCACTTAGAGCCAATAAGAGTCTTTACCCTAGCTATCTTAACTTTATTTACTATTTTTATTTTATGAGCATGAGTGTTTTGCCTGCATGTAAGTATGACATATTCGTGCAACGCCCACAGAAGCCAAAAGAGGAAGTCTGGTCACCTGGAACTGGAGTTACAGAGGGTTGGTAGCCACCAGGTGGATGCTGGGAACCAAACCCAGGTCCTCTGCAAGAGCAGCCAAGTGCTCTTAGTTGTTGAGCCAGCTGTCCAGATGCTATTCCAGGTACTCTAGTAAGCATGAAGTTTTAGTTCATCCTCTTATCCTGGATTCTTTCCCCTTTCAGTTTCAATATGACTTTATCAGAAAGTGATGTCTGTCTGTCTGTCTGTCTGTCTGTCTGTCTCTCTCTGGATCTCATATATTCCAGGCTGCCCTTGAACTCTCTATGTAGCTGAGAATGACCCTGAGCTTCTCCATTTCCAAGTTCTGGGAACAGAGGCACGTACCACTGTGCTCCATATTATGTGATGCTGGAGTCTGAGCCCATGGACGGCTTTGCACACCCGAGGCAGGGACTCTACCAACTTAGCTACACCCCTGGCCCCAAGAACATGTTTTATATGTTTATTTGCCTTTGATAGAGCTTTGAGGTAAAATATCTGTTCAAGTCTTTTGCTCACCTATTAAATTTGTTAGTTTAGGGTTTTCAGAGTTCTTTAGCTATTCTATAGACAGCATCTTTTAGGAGACGTGATTTAACAATATTTCCTCCCAGTTGGCAACTCCTCTTTAATGAAGGATTATATTTAAATTTTAATTAAGCCAGGGAGGGAAGACCAAAGGATGCGTGGAGCAACTTTCTAGGAAACAGAAGGCACAGGCCAGAAGCCATGGATGGGCCGATGTCTCCAGCACACAGGACAACAGAGTATCATCGTGGCACATGGGATGGGGGTTGGGTTAGCTGGGGAGGCAGTCCCTGTAGGGTGATGCTTTTAAAGCTGTGACTAATGATGCCACATAAAGGTGATGTCTTCTCGTCCTCTGATTTTAGTGCCAGTGAACCATCCCAGGTAATAAATCAAACAAGCCAGGGTGGCTATTTGTATGGCGAGATAAGGGAAATTAATTTCAATGCCCAAACATGGACCTCCTTATATGAAAAAATGATTTAGCAATACAGCCCCTTTCTCTGGGTGTCTTGGACAGCACACATAGAGCAGTCCACCCTGTGTACTTTCAAGGGAAAGAGGGCTGTCTCCTGAGACTACAGTATCGTTAGAAGGAAGCGGCTGTAAAATGAAGAGCAAAATTAATTAATTAATTGAAATGCTGCTTGGGCAAAAAGAAAATGTCCCTGGCCCTCCATGAAAAGGTTTATAGTAACAACACTGTGCAGTTATTCTTTCAACTCTCAAAAATCTACTATGCTCTACAAAGGAGTCTAATTTCCTGGAATTTCAGGAACAGTGCCTCTAACAAGAGAGTGCTTTCCAGGCAGCACGATGGTTAGGGTGCCGAGTTGATGCCTTAGCTACAATCATAAGGCGAAGATAAAGTACAAGGAGAGCTGAGAGACTCTTCCTGGTCCCGAGGGGCTCTGGCATGAGCCCGATCTTGGAACACTATTCAGAACAATGGGGAACCATCCATCACCAGGGAGCCTGACTCTACTGGCTCTACTTGCTGGCCCCAAGCAGGAGAGGTGACCACTTGGCCAGCTTTCCTCGTGGCACTCCCTTTCTGCTCTGCTCTCAAACTGCATTTGCTCTAGGTGCTGGTAGTGCTGGGCACACCAGCAGCAGGAACTTGGTCTGACCATAAGTTGCAGAAGCTGCAGTGTAACCCTGGCTCTGCCAACCATAGCCCAAGTGGGCACATTTTGTCCTGTGTTATCTCCTCTTTGTTTCCCTTCTAGCCCTCAACATCTGGCTAGGAGTGGTGATTTACACCTGTATCGTGGAGGAGTGAGGGAAGAAGGCCAAGAATTGAGGCCAGCCTCAGAGCTGCTTAAAACAGCCAAGGGTTGAGATGAGGCTCAGCAGCAGAGGTCATGTTTAGACATATGCAAGGCCCTGGGGTTGAGCCACAGCACCACAGAACAAACAAGAACTCTCCTCTCAGCAACTGGAAGGATCTTCGGGAGATGCACACCAGATCATGCCCTGGAAGGGTTTCCACTGCAATGGTAAGGAAAGCCAGTACAGTAGCCAGAGGAAGGAACCTCCTCTCTGCCTTCCTCCCAGGACACCTCTTTGCCAACATTTAGGGTCCTGCCCCTGGCTGTCTTCAGAATCCTTACCCCATCAGAGCTGCTGTCTACTAAAGCATGGTCTTTCTTCTTCTTAAAGATTTTTTAAAATAATTTTTGTGTACATGTGTGGTATGAGTGTATGCATACATGCATGTGCACATAGGTGGGGCCATGGTGGGGCCTGAGGTGGGTTCCTCTACTCTTTCCCACCTTTTATGTGGTGGAGGCAGGGTTTTACTGGATCCGGAGAACTCATGGACTCTGGTTGGTCTAGCCTCAGCTATACTCTGTCTCTGCCTCCTGAGTCCTGGGAATACAAGTGGTGGCCATGCCTGTATTCCCAGGCTGTTACATGGGTTCTAGGGACCCAAACTCCAGTCTTCTTGCTTGTATGCAAGTGGATTATCCACTGTGCCATGTCCACTGTGCCATCTCCACAGTGTTTCTTCTTTGGACATAGACTTACTGCTTCATCAATTATGTTGTGAATACAAGCCTCGGTTTCTCTGTTAAGTTGTAGTGCTGACCTCAATTTATGAAAATCTGGTGAGACTGTATTAAGTACCACAAACAACTGAATCCATGCTTAACTTTCCCTGTTATACAAAGGACTGGAGTATAACCAAGCCACAACCAGCAGGAAGTCTGTTTTTGCCAGTCTAGAGGGAATTCCAGCAGACAGTGGGAAGAGTGATCAAGAGAGATGCTGAAACAGCTACTGTTCGAGGGACCTTGCAATGGGACAATCACTTCCTGTTCCAGATATCAGAGACCTGCTAGGAAGAATGACCATCTAACCAGACATAGGAGGGTAAAGACAACTTAGACCTCAACCAATAAAGAAATACTCAACAGGTACTGGGCCATGTTCTTCTGGATCAGGCAGTGGGAGAAAAGGATGAAGGAGGGAAACCCTATAATCTTCGGGAGTCAGTAATTTTTCCAGGAAAGACTGTTTAAATATGTTTAAGACATAAAGTCGTAAGCAACTGACCATCAAGAAGGCTACTACCCATGTGCATGGGCTCTGGAGGAAATGCAAGGTCTGAGTATTGTCAATAAGTGGATGAGGAACGAGGGTGTCTGAGGAATGAGAGTGTCTGCGGATGCTTGCTATGTTTGCTTTGTAACCTACAAGTATGCTGAACAGTATTTACCAGACTGCTTCTTGCTTGGAGACAGCATGGCTAGGCAGGCCAGGGTGGCCTCGAACTCATGATCATCCTGCTTCAAGCCTGTAAACGCTGGGTTATAGGCATTCAACACCATGGTCAGCTAGTACTTAATCCATTTTAAAGAACACTGTTGGGCTGGAGAGATAGCCTACCAACTGCTCTTGCAGAGGACCCGGGTTCGATCCCCAGCACCCACATGGCGGCTAAGAACCGTCTGTAACTCCAATTCCAGGAGAACTCCAGTTCCAGGGGAATCCGACACCCTCTTCTGACCTCCGAGGCATTGCACGACACAGATGCACAAACCTACATGCAGACAGTACATTCATATACATACAAAAATAAATAAAATTAAAAAAAAAAAAAAAGAACACTGTTGTAAGGTTTTTGCATTTAGAAATCCCGGAAGAAAGACACATTGTATATTAACTGGCTTGGTTACATTGTTACTTCATTACTTGTTTCTAAAATAAAGGTTTTATGCTTAACCAAAGATAGTATATTCCTTTTACTTATCGTGTAGTGTATATTAAGAGATAATAAAATGTTTTTAAACACTATAATTCTATCTCTTGACCAGTTGAATAAGCTAAGTGCTATAGTTTGTGTTATTAAGAGAGGGCAGATATAGAGGTTCACATGTGCAGGTGCAGGTGATAAAATAGTAGACATTATTATGTCTCCACCTAATTCAGTTCACAATGAAAAGTCAGATTCTCTTTAAACAGAATGTATTCTTGGAACACAAGTCAGTTTTTATCCAAATACACAATCAACGCAGGTTCCATTGCTGCCTTCCCTTCTTTGTACCTCCCCCTCTGGTTCTGTGAGAAGGGCAGTGAAATAATTTACCTGTACAATTGGCTGTATTTCCTAAAATACTCCAAACATCCAAAAATTATTATTTAGTCTCTAAGTAATCCAGTTACTTCAGCGGCCTTGATACATCATCTTTCTTCCTCTCCGCCCCTCCTTCTCTCTCACTTCTTCTCTGGCTTGCTCCCTTTTCTGTTACTCCTTTTTGGAGGTATCACCTAGGCTGACTTTCAACTCCTGGGCTCAAGCAATCTTCCTGCCTCAGCCTCTGGGGGTGGAGGGGTAACAGACCTTTATGAATGTAGCAGACTTTCAAGATCTGATTCCTTTTTTAAAATTTTTTTTTAATTATTTTTTTATGTGAATGAACGTACTGTCTGCATGTAGGTTTGTGCACCCATGTCGTGCAATGCCGCGGAGGTCAGAAGAGGGCGTCGGATTCCCCTGGAACTGGAGTTTAGGACGGTTCTCAGCTGCCATGAGGGTGCTGGGGATTGAACGCAGGTCCTCTGCAAGAGCAGTCAGTGCTCTTAACCACTAGGCCATCTCTCCAGCCCTCAAGATCTGATTCTTTTTTTCTAATTATTTCTTTTTTTTTTTTTTTTTTTTTTTTTTTTTTTTTTT
>VZQC01009894.1:340674-574078 GCA_009823505.1 Rhizomys pruinosus
TCATGCAATGCTGCGGAGGTCAGAAAAGGGTGTCGGATTCCCCTGGAACTGGAGCTAAAGACGGTTTTCAGCCGCCATGTGGGTGCTGGGGATCGAACCCGGGTCCTCTGCAAGAGCAGTTGGCGCTCTTAACCGCTAGGCCATCTCTCCAGCCCAAGATCTGATTCTTAAAAGTGACTTGAATCTGGGTATTCACAGAGGCCTCATCTATTCCTAAGCAGGAATTGACTTTGCCAAGATCAAGGCCTTTGCTCGAGAGACTCTCCCTTCTCAGGCTGCTCTTCCTCCCCTGTCTGCCTGCCCCATGTCCACAAAGCATCAAAGGCTGGACTGGGGTATGAGATGAGAGCAAGATCAACCAGTCCCAGGGAGGATGAGATCAGGAGGCAACTGGATGGGATACCCCAGCAGTGGCAACACATGCATCTCTATTTTCCTTTAAAGAGCAATTATGATTTAATATGGCAAAATTATATCATTAAACCTACTCAACTGGAATAAATTCTCCTTCTGATATGCATTTAGAAAGGCAGTTCATATTCTACCCCTAAAATATATCTATTACATTTTTGTGTCTACCCACCACTTCTCTTTTTACCACGATACTTGAGATAAGTTTCAGACAGTCTGGCAGGAGGGGAAAAAACAGGACAATCCTGAAACTCAATACTACCTGATTCACAGAGACCTTTTTGATCTCTGTGAGTGAAAATTAATCCTTAACTGTAAGTACATTCTCCAGCTTCCCAAGCACAGACCTTCAACATCTTCTTATAGTCTCTCTGAGAACCATTACTTCATATTACTACTATGCTTTCTTCCTCTCCTTGAAAAAAAGTGCCATAATTTAAATTAATGAGCTAGGTTTACACTCCACCGAAGACTGTCACATGCTTATTTTCCAGTTATGAATCTTTACCACAAGCTGATTAGAAGTGTATCATTTGTAATATGGTGCTCTAGTTTGAGGCTGAAAATTTTGCGTGGTAGTTTCCTTTGGCTCTTATGGCCTCCCCCCACCTCCACTCTCTTTGCTGTGCCCCAGAAAGCTAGTTTGTATGAAACTAGTTAAGTTTCATCTATCTATCTATCTATCTATCTATCTATCTATCTATCTATCTATCTATCCTTCCTTCTTTCATTCCTCCCCCTCCCTCCTTCCTTCCCTTCCTCCTCCCCTCTCTCCCTCCGTCCCTCCTCCCCTTTCTCCCTCCCTCTCTCCCTTCTTTCTTCCTTTCGGGTACGTATGTGTGGGTATATAGGCGTACATGTGTATACACATGTGTGTAGGGTGCATGCATGTGCAGAAGCCAGGGGCTTAAGTATCCTGCTTTATCTTTCTCCATCTTTTCCCTTAAGACAGGACCTCTCATAGAACCTGGGGCTAGACTGTCAGCCAGCAAGCCTCAGTGACCCTCCTCTCTACCCTCCACCCCAGTGCTGGAGGTAAAGGTGTACACAGCCATATCCATCTTTCCACATGGGTGCTGAGGATGCCAGCCCAGGTCTTCCTGTTTGCACAGCAAGTACTCTTAGCAACTGAGCCATTATCCCAGCCCTTCAAGCCTAACTTTCTAGTTCCACTTTCCACAGCTGCACTGGGTTATGAACTATGTGGAATATTGAAGGGAAGAAGGGAAAACATGGCAGGGGTCCAACCGCAGGCTCCAGGTCTGGAGGTTACTGACGACACACCAGCTGGCTCCCTCACCGGGTCGCAGACAGCACTGGCTTTAGTAGGGATCACAGCTGGTTTCTCCTCTCTGCTTAGCACACATGACTGAGGAACACAAGACAAGTTATTTCAATCTCAATGTCCCCAGCCATGAAACAGGAACACTTCGACCAAGGACTCAAATGTAACTGGAGATTGAGTAATATCCCATCTCTCACAAGGACTAGCATATGGGTGTGTCTTAGCTGGTCCATATTTTACTAACTTAAATTAGGAGATACTAGTAGATGCATTAGGATCCATAACATTGTAGGAGGGCTGCCTAGTTCGAGACAGATAAAAGGTAGAAGATCCTGGAGACAGAAACCAAGGAGATTCAGAGTTCTTCCCCATTGTCCAAGCAGTCAAAGACCCCAAAGCTACTTGTTTGGTTTCTTTCTACTTTTGCATAAACAGGATTCTCCCACCCAGGGAAGAAGATACAAAGGGAGATTTCAAGGTCATGGAGGTGGCATCTAGGCACGACAAAGTGTGATGTCTACCACTCTGCAAAGTGGATGTCCGTTAATCAAGTTCCAACATGTAACGCGTATCTACCATATCTTCTCCCCTGTTAAACAGACTGAAAGACAGGTATGTTTTGGTTATAAAAACAGAATCTACAGCAGACTTTGGGAAGTGCTACACAACCTTCTGCCATTTGTTAATTGCAGGAAGGACCTACCATTTCTTATTGCCCCCTGCCCTGGAACTTGCTATGTAGACCAGGCTAGACTTGAATTTCACAGAGATCCAGCTGCTGCCTTCTAAGGTGCTGAGATTAAAGGCACGTGCTACCTTGCCTGCAGCTCTCCCTGCTTTTTTTTTTTTTTAATTTTTTTTTAATTTTATTTATTTCTGTATGTGTATCAATGTACTGTCTGCATGCAGGTTTGTGCACCCGTGTCGTGCAGTGCCACGGAGGTCAGAAGAGGGTCTCGGATTCCCCTGGAACTGGAGTTCTCCTGGAATTGGAGTTTCAGACGGTTCTCAGCCACCATGTGGGTGCTGGGGATCGAATCCGGGTCCTCTGTAAGAGCGGTCGGCGCTCTTAACCGCTAGGCCACCTCTCCAGCCCCTCCCTTTTTAACATATAAGAAATTTGCAGCCTATAGTAAGTAATGTTCCAAGGTGAGAATTACTGGCAAGAACCGTCTTTGGATCTATATAGCTCTCAAACTTCCTTGCAGACTCCTCCTCTTTATTACATGTTTTTTTTTTTTTTTTATGTCGCTATATGGATTCAGGGTGACCTTAAAGTCTTTTTTTGAGACAAGATTTCCCTGCAGTCCTGGCTTGGAACTCACTATGTAGACCAGGCTAACCTTGTTCTCACAGAGATCCACCTGTCTCTGACTCTCAAGTACTGAGATTAAAGTTATTTGCCCCTAAGCCAGGCTCAACCTTGACCCTCCTGGGACAGGGATTACAGGTGTATACTGCTAAATTGGATGCATATTCTTCTTTTTACACCAACACTAACTGTCTATGCATGGGGAAACACTTGCTTTAAAAGAAATCAGGACACTTTTGCATCTTATACCCACTAGGTCCCACCTAACAGCACAAACTCACTCAGCTGTAATCTTAAAAGCTTCGAAACCCATGGAAGACAAACTGCATAAGGTTCCCTTCCTGTTTCACTGTCTCCTTAGAACTGGAGGCATTAACAAACCAATACCAACGTCATACGCTTGATTTTATGCTGATTAATTTTTTTGATCATTAGAAAGTGCTGGAGAGTCTCATCATGCACAGAGTAAGGATGAGACACTGAGGACTGACGACAAAGCAGCGGAGGCTAGCTCTGGACACAGGCCCACAGGCCATGGACTCCCTAACACTGCTCCTCAGCTCTCACCCCCCTCCTCACTCTCCTACCAAAGCCATCCAGAGGTCACCAAGCTCCATCTCCTATAAAGAAACAATCAGCCATGCTGTGCACAGGGTATTATGGCAGACAACAGTGGTCACCATAATCTCTTCTTCAGTCTTATAACTGCAATGAACTGGTCATTCCACAACCACTGAGCTTAGGGAAGAGCCCAAGCCTTAAATCAGTTGCCAGTTACTCCAATTACAGGCTCAGAAAACTCAGTGGAGCCATGCCTAGATCCCTACAAGCTGAGAGTCCATAACTGTGTGTTGTAAGCCACTCAACTGTGGCTGTCTGTTCTATAGCAATGGGGCAATCAATGTACACATGTGAGAAACTGTGCACTGTATGACTGGGCTCCATAACAGAGGGGCTGAGCATGGATTGAGGTACACAAGAGAGAGCCCAGTGTGCTGTGGGGAACCTCAGTCACTCAGATGGACAGACCTGCCCCCACACCCCAGCTTCGGAGCCTGCTCGTTCTGCCAGTTTGCAATGGTAACTTAGTGCTTGGAGCCTCTGGTTCCTTTCTGTTAACCCAGGTATTAAGTGAATGCTCACTTCAAGAGTAGCAGAAGACACGTAGGGAGACAGTGCACAGATGGTCTTCACTGTAGCACCTGGAGCCTTGGGCTGTGATAAAGATTAGTTTGGGCAGTTATTCAAGTTCACTTTCTAGTTCGCTGGGGCTCCTCAGTTTATCTATTTGCAACAACAAAATGGGTATTGTAGAGAAGCTCTGCACTAACTTCTAGTATGATTTCTTAGAGTCTTTGCCTAACAACTCAACAATTCCTCTGCAAACTCTCTGGTCCCTTTTCCACTGGCCCACGGCAGGCATTCCTCATTACCAGCTGGTACAGCCCTGTTCTGTACCATCTAAAACCAGAATACTGAACTTTGTGACTGGATGTTTACAGTTGTCGCTATTTAGATAAGCACATCCTGTTTTCTGTTGAACCACCAGTTAAAGGCACACAGGTGGACCTGGCCATGGCTTTGGGTGTGCTGAATGAGCCTTTACACACCCGAGACACCCCACCCACTCAGCTCTCAAGAACAGAGCTTGGGCCAGAAAGCAGTAAGTACAAGTTACTACAAGCTGCTACAATGTTGCATTTTAGTTCTGTCAATCCATACTTTCACTGGTGAATTAAACACTATCCAGGAACTTTTCTAGGCCTGGAGATATCTCTTCCCTTTGATTGCAACCCAGGACCCAGCCCATAAGGAGATTTCAATTTTCTAAATGAGAAGAGGGCTTTGAACTTTGACCACTGACTCCTGCCACCACCACCCATAGATCCCCACCCTACTGAGGTATTAGGGCCTAACTTGAAAAGAAAATACTACATCAATGCCTTCTAATCCTCTTGGTTAAACATGGAACAACAAAGGAGGACAGACATCAGGGAACAACCCAGCTGTGTCTATTGGGGTGCAGGTGTGTTGCATTAGGTAAACAGGTGGATTCTAACCCAACAAGAATTAATCTACCCAGAGCTTTGCTCTAATCAAAGGCACTTATTCTAAGGAGCAATCACATACAATGAGACTGCACCTCCACACAAGGCAGACTGTCTAATGGTACGAATGACTGAACCACATAGTGGTTTTCTTTCCAAAGGTGTGTTTTTAGGAGAACAGCAATAAACATTAATAAATAACATTTATTGAGCCCTGAGCATATGCAGCAGGGACACAGAGTCTTAGGGAATGTATTGACTGTACAACTAAGACAAGGTCCTCAAGAACAAAAGGTTTATTGTATAACACAATAATTTAGATATTGTGTAACCCATTTTAATTCCTATATAATTTTTATCTTGGAATGTCTTTTTCCCTTTACTGTTTTCTTTTTAATTAACACATAAGATACAGGGAGAAGGATAGATTTGTATGTGTGTGTGTGTGTGTGTGTGTGTGTATTGGGGAGATTTAGAATCTACTACTCTAGCAATTCTGAAACATGTAACACAGTTATTAGCTATACTCGCCAGGCTGCGTAACTGACTGCTAACACTCCTCTGTCTTTGAATTCAAGGCTGGTTCTGAGTGGTAAGAGAATGGAATCCATCCTTTCCTTGAAGACAACTCTAAAGCCATATAGCCTCTCCTATACAGTGAAAAGTGTTAAAACAAAGACACTCATTTTAAGAGGAAATATTATAGGTATAGATGATAAAATCCCAGGAATAAATGAGCATAAAAGGCATGGCTCCTGCAAGGATGCATTTGCTATCAGCTCACTGTAGGGTCACTACTCACTGTTGGACCACGCTGAGTGGAGTGAGTTCTAGGACCAGCCTGTGGCTCTGGGGCATCTTGCCTGCACTCAGCACCATTGGCTACCTTCTTGGCTTGTGACCTTGAACAAGTCGCCTCACCTCTCTGGGCTTCTGGTGCTGCAGCTATTAAATGAAGATAAGAAGTCTTTCATTCTGGAAGTGTAGTAAAGATCAGCTGAGGTAATTCCTGGAAAGCTCTGCTGCCTGGCGTGGAGCTCTCCTGGAATGCTGGCGATCCCAGTTCCATTATTGGCAGCTGGCAGGCCTATCGCAGCAGGAGCCAAGGGGTGGGTTTTTGTTTTACATTTGCAATAAAATTGCAAAACAGAAATTTCACATTTGCTAATTGGGATAAAATATAATTAGTAGATCATCATAACAAAATCTCTCACAGTGTTAACAGAAAACCACTGCGTTACCCCCAGACCTACCAAGTAAGGTCAGGGGCGCAGGAAGCCTTTATGCAGGTGAGGAACTTCAGATTCAAATAGTTCTAGGCACTGGAGTGAAGTCCACGGATAAAAAGCTAGGACCAAAACTCTGGTGTGCTTTAACGTCTATATCTTTATGATGGTATGGAGTCTTTCCGCTAATTCAGTGTACAAAAGTGAGGAATACTGACTAAACACTCCTCAGGAGCCAAGCAGTGCTCAAGTTCAAGCACAACCTCACAGTCTAGGCCTTAGCATAGCACCATCCCAGAGAAATACAACCAGCTCTGTATGCAATTTGAAAATTTTAATAACCATGCTTAAAAGAGTAAAATGAACCAGGTAAAAATGGATGTTAAAGATATTTTATCTAACCTAGTACTTCTAAAGCATTTCAATGCATAATCAACATAAAAATGCTAATGCAATAGTTTGCATTTCCTAAAATACTAAGACTACTAGGTGTTTAAAACCCAGCCGGGCGTGTGGCGTGCGCCTTTAATCCTAGCACTTGGGAGGCAGAGGCAGGCAGATCTTTGTGAGTTCAAGGCCAGCCTGGTCTACATAGTGAGTTCTAAGACAGCTGGGACTACAGGGAGACCCTGTCTCGAAAAGACCAAAAAATAAATAAATAAATAAATAAATAAATAAATAAATAAATCCCAGTTGCAGGCAGCCTGGGGTGAAGTTCAGTGAGATAGTATATGCTGAGAACACATAAGGCCCCAGGTACCATCCCCAGTGGGCAGAGAGGTGGGGCGGGGGGGAGAAGAGAGAAACTAAACAAGAATGTCCAGTGTATAGCTTCCTTTATAATACATCTTGGCCAGTAGTTCTTATTTCACAGGCTTGTTGGCCACGTGGCAGCAATGGCTCATGGAGGCAGTACACACACAGTGTGTAACTGTCTACCTCTCCCACTTGGCTATAGCACACCCAGCCCTTGCTCAGGATGCACCGTGCACAGTTGCATGCTCTCTCCACTGGTATCATGGAAAGCTCCATGTGGAAAGAAAAAGTGTAACAAATGGGACAGCCCCATGGTGCAGGTAACCACGAAGCAAATAGATGATTTTTTTCTCCGTGCTTGTGGACAATCAATGAAAACCAGCCCCTTATTTGCTAAATAAAAATAGCTTGGCCATGAACTTCTTTGGGCAAGGAGGCAGGCAGGGCTCAGTTGGGGTTCTTGCCGATTGACTCGCTTATAGCAATTTCCCCTGCAGTGGGGACATAGCCCAGAGATGAACATTTAATTGGCTGAGGAATCAGGAGGATTGCTGAAGGACTGAGTTATCTCTTATAGCAAAGCATCCAAGAAAAAAGAACCTGCTCAGGGGGTGGAGAGCCGGTTAGAGCAGAGGGTCAGGTTGTGTGTGCTGGGGGGACAAGTTCTAAGGGGAAGACAAGTATGTGAAGACCCAGCTACCCAAGGCTGGAGTTCTAAGAGGAAGACAAGTATGTGAAGACCCAGCTACCCGAGGCTGGAGTTCTAAGAGGAAGACAAGTATGTGAAGACCCAGCTACCCGAGTCTGGCAACCAGGACTGGGGTCTCTCCCTCTTTCCATTTTTAGTAATTTCTGCCCTCATCTTTTTTTCTTCCTCCATTCATGTTGTGTCTCCTCAGAAACTGTATAGTGCAGAGACAAAGAAAGACACCATAGCTAGCCTCCAGTGCTTCAATGCAGCCCCTGTCACAACCCAGGGGGGCGGAGCTTCCATGAAGTGAGGTCCCAGGGGAAGGAGAAGTTTCATGCTAATGGGAGAAAGCAGAGATACCAGAAGCGTAGAAAAGTGCATTTTGGAGAACAAGGCTAATGCACACAGGCACAGAAGTAGCAGAGGCCTAGAATGCTCTAGAAACTTTGGAATTTGTGGAGGGGGAGTGGAGGGGGAATAAAGGGCATGTTCTTGTATAATAAGCAAAGGCCAAAAAACACAAGTGGTGGTGATATTATACCACTGAAAGGAATTTGGTTTGGGTGTTTGTGGTCTGGTGTGACATCCAGAATTGAAAAGAGTCAGGCTCTGGGTGTGATTCTGGCATGCTTCTGTAAGAGCAGGAAGGCGGGAACGGAAGCAGCTGACTACCATGGCATACCTGGTCAAGGACAAGCTTGCCTGCTGTACCAAGCCTGGAGGAGATACTGGTCAATCTCAGCTAAAAGGCAGGAGAATGAGCATGTGAACAAGTGTCTGCTGGGTAACTAGAGAAGACAGCTCTCAGGTCTAGGACAAAGAAAGGCTGCTTCCCCAGCAGATAAGGAAAAACAGAAGTGTGGGCACGCACCTCCACCGAGGACACAGAGGATGCCATCTTTAGTTAGTGACACCATGCGCCTTCAGGCTGGGGTGGGACCCCGGCTCCTGTCCCACAGAAGAATGGTGATAGAAAAACGAAGTCCAGAGATGTTCAGACAAGTTTTGGGGGTGTTGGAAGTCAGAGCTGAGGAGACTGCAGAAAAGGCTTGGGAGGGGGAGGATAGGGATGGTGGAAGGCAGAACCCAGAACGACTAGAAAACCCCCAACACCTCCAAATCCTGAACAGCTTTATTAAAAGTAGTCTGGGTCAGGAGCAAAAATAATACCAAACCACTGAAAAGATAAGACTGGGGGGGGGGGTTATTCCTGAAATGGACAACTCTTAAAACACAAACAGAAGTGTCACCTACTTCTCTGTACCCCAGAAAGGGCAAAATTCAACCAAATCATTCAATCTGATGATAGTTAAAACAAGAAAGAATTTGGGTTTGTGAGATGTTTACTTGTTAATGGGGATATGACAATTGTGTTTATTTATGGAATACAGTATGACATATACACAGCTTGCTATGATCAAGTGAGTACTTCTATCTCCTCAAACACTAATTGTTACTGTAGGTTGGGATCCCCAGACTCCTGGTTATCCTAGAATGGGTCACAGACAGTTGCAGATAATAATCGCACTTCTGTGCTATAGGAAACCAGGCTCTTAGCTCTCTTTTAAAGCCCTTACATACTCTCTTTTCCATCTTCTCCCTGCCCTGCTCAGACTTGAATGACCACTGGACCACTCTGTGTTCTTCTCTGGGATCCATGTTTTTCATCAGTGGAACATTTAGAACTTATTGTTCAACCTACTCATGATAGGACATAATGCCGGGGTGCTGTTCAACTCCACTAAGGCAACAACACAGAGGCAAGGGTGGGCTAGAGCCTCCACCCTTGACAACCCCCCATATACTCTGAGCCCCAACTTTTCATCTATGATATAGACAGTGGACAGAGTCTTCATAAAAATAACACAATAAAGGAGCTGGAGAGCTGGCTCAGCAGTTAGGAGCACTGGCTGTTCTTGTAGAGGATCCAGGTTTGATTCACAGAACCTACCTGGCAGCTAATGACCATCAATAACTCCAGTTCCAGGGGGATCTAACGACACCTTCTGACCTCCAAGGGCATTGCATGATACGGTTGCACTTATACGCATGCAGGCAATAGGCTCAGACACATAAAATAAAAATAATAAATAAAATACTTTAAAAATAACACAATATGCTAGGTGTGGTGGTGCACACCTTTAATTCTATCACTCGGGAGGCAGAGGCAGGAGGATCTTTGTGAGTTCAAGGCCAGCCTGGTCTATAAAGCGAGCTCCAGGCCACCTGAGACTAAAGGGAAACCCTGTCTCAAAAATACCAAAAATACCAAAAACAAACAAACAAACAAACAACCCCCCCCCACACACACAATATAGGCAAGGTGAAGGAGCCCCAACTGAAACACAGAAAAATACAGATTGAAAGATAAAAGTCTTGGGGTTTTGGAGGGTTCCCATCAGGACAAGCATGCAGCACTGGTGAAGGATCGCCATTCTCTCTCACTCTCTGTTTTCAGAGAAGTGTAAAAGGTGGGAGGGAATCCAGAGAAGGGCAGGCAACAATGATTAAGAGGTGGAAAAACAGAGCTTCTGAGAAAGGTTAAAAGGGTTATGGTGGTTTAGCCTGAAAAAGCGAAGGCAAAGGGGCGACTTAATAACCACCTTCAAGTGTATGACGGGTTATTACAAAGGAGATGCCAACAAGTTATTTTCTCTAACCAGGGAGGACAGAGGAAATTGTCTTAAATTGCAGCAAGAGACGGGGCACGAGGCAGCGAATCTGGTGATGGGAGGAGGTTCTGGACTTCATCGGGGGAGGTGGATGATGACTTCTCGCTGAGGCTTCTGCACAAACAACCCATTTTCTTTGATGACAAACAGCCCTCATGGGGGTGGGGTGGGGGCATCAAGGTGGAGTGGAGCCCAAGTGACCTTCAGCATCTCTTTCTATGATAGTTCAACTTTTGCTTTATAAAATGCAGTAAAGCTTTACTAATATGCCACCTGTGCCCTGGCAGGGGGCAGGAAACAAATCAAGATCCAGCAAGACCCACAGGATGGATTTTCCAAAAATGTTATTTCAAAATGCAATAAAATGGATGCGAGTTTCTCACCAACATAGGAAAATCACCATCAACATAAGCAAGAGAAAAACATCCCTAATTAACATAATGAAGCTCACAAGGGAAATTAGCCCCAAAGCAAGAAACCCTCAAGTTCCAATTCTGCTAAATTACAGATTGAGCATAACTGACACCCGCACGTCCTAAATTCAAGCTGCACAGAGGATTCTCTTTGCTTCCTTCAAGAAGAGGCATTTACTGCGGAAGGCTCAAGAACCAATAAAAAAGGTAATTTCACAATATCTCTACTGTGTCCCCAATCACCCAAAGGGCCGAAGGCGGCTCTATTCTCAGTACAGTGCCCCGCGCTTGCCACCCGGCTGGTTTTCAATTGACACTGCCGCGTGCGTGCGTGCGTGCGTGTGTGTGTGTGTGTGTGTGTGTGTGCTTTTCCCTCAAGTAGGGCCTATTGGAGTTTTGTCAAAAGAATGCAGCTCTGCATCAGGCAGTTGATTTCTGCCCATGATTAAAAGTAGTGGAGAATTTACACTCCCAAAGGAAAGTCTGCATGGTCTTGGCCTAGGGTACAAGGGAAGATGCTAAAGAGTAAGTGGGGCTGTGTGTGTATGTGTATGATATGTTTGTGCATGTGTACAGGTATATGTGCACATAGACCGAGGCCAGAGACAGGTATCCTTCTCATTTTGTTTTGGAGAAAAGATCTGACATTGGCCTGGAGTTTGACATTAGCTGCTGAGCTCCAGCAATCCAAGGATCTCCTAAGTGCTGTCTTGACAAACCCAGAGCACCATGCCTTGCTTTTCTACGTGGATCGTGGGGATCAAACTCAGGTCCTTATCTTTCATGGCAAGTGCTTTACTAACTAAGCCATCTCCTCACCCCTTAGAAGAGCAGGTTCTAATAACCTCGAGACAATCGAGCACAAAGCCTGTAACTTAAGCACTTGAGAGGTTGAGCTGGGATAATCACAAGTTCAAGGCCAGCTTAGACGACACTGTAAAAACATATCTCAAACAAAACCCAAAAAGCAGGCAAGTGTGGTGGTGCGCACCTGTAACTGTAGCACTAAGGAGGCAGAAGCAGGAGAAGCCCTATGACATCAAGGCCAGCCTGGTCTACAAAAGCAAGTTCCAGGCCAACTGGGGCTACAGGGTGAGACCCTGTCTCAACACACGCCAACATACATACAAAAACAAGCAAAACCAAAACCACCAAAAAAATCAAGCAATAAACTTATGTAGATAACTGTTATTTCTACTTCACTTAAAAAGAATTGTAGAATCCTCTTACTACAGATGATAGCAACTAGTTATGCCTTACAATGTATATTAAATGAATTATAATTAAGTTCAAATTAAAGTCAGCTCCATAACACAATGCCTTTGCCACAACAGAAGTGCCCAGTAGCTGCTGACTACAGATGAACACGTCGCTGTTGCGCTGCCCAGTCCAGTGGACAGGTATCCTCTGGAGTACTGGAGCCAGAATCAGACTTGAGCAATCAGCCTGATAATTTCAGGGCTGTGGAAAGTAATCCACACAGAGGATGTTAACCCCCAAACAAGGTAATGCATGGTTTAACCATGGAGGTAAGTTCTGATGAATGTGTCCCTGGGTGGCTGGGTGGACATCATGGAAGACAGTCACACACATGCAGGCAGCTACAAGAGCACTATTACGGGCCCACTGTTGTATACACATGGCATTATTGACTAAATGTCATCACATGTATACAAGGGTGATTAAATGCAGCTTAACTCAACCCCATGTTAATGCAGCTAAAGCTCCAAACTGTAAGACAGGTTAAAAGTCACTGAGTCATAAAGCCTTAAAGGAGATGGCTGACCTTACGAAATGTCCACAGGAGTCATGAGTAGGTTAGAAAGGGACTGGGTGATGGCTCAGTGGGTAAACCGCTTGCCACATGAATCCCCAGTACCCAGGCAAAGCTGGGCACTGCAGCACACATCTGTAATCCCAGCTCTCCTGTGCTGAGATGGGAGAACAGGAAATCACCAGAAGCTGACAAGGGGGCTTCCCAAGTGTTTGCAGCAGTGATGAACAAGACTTTGTCTCAAAGCAAGGTAGAAGGTGAAGGCTGACATTGAGGTTGTCCTCTGACAATATATGCATTGTGATAGTACACTCATGTGCACGCACACACGTGCGCGCACGCACACTCACACGGTTGTAAAGCAGTTGCAGGTAGAAGGCGTACCATAAGCAAAGGGAAACCACCATCAGCTTTGTGGGTTTATGACTTAGACGTGGCTGACATTTTAGAAAGGTCTAAGAAAATGTACAGTGGAAGGTCACACCAAGGCTTGAGTTCCAAAGTTCCCATCGTTCAGTTATTTATTACTCTGCAAAAAAAACATCCTAATAATCAGTGGGCTTGAGCTAATCATTTACTTTTTCTCCAAAGACTGGCCAGGTTCACCCGTGACCCTTCGTTTACTGGAGAGGCAGAGTCACTTACGCATCCACAGTCAACAGAGAGCTCTGATCAATCTACAAGCTGCCGGTACCTCGGTTACTTTTTTTTTTTTGGAGACAGGGTCTCCTTTTAGTCCCAGCTGGCCTGGAGCTCGCTCTGTAGACCAGGCTGGCCTTGAACTCACGAAGATCTGCCTGCCTCTGCCTCCAGAGTGCTGGCATTAAAGGCGTGCATCGCCGCTCCCAGCTTCAGCTACTTTCTATTCATCTGTCAGTCTCCTCAGCCCCTCTCCCTCCCCTTTCTCCGCCTGGCCTCACTCAGCCACCCAGCCTCAGCTTTCTTACACAGCAATGGTGTGTACTAACTAAAGAACAAAGGGAAAGCCAGCAAGACTGGGACAGGCGCACTGCCAGTTCCACTGCGTTCTACTGCCCAAACAAGTCACAAAGAATAAAATGGGAGAAGAAACTTGGATTCCACTGCTTGATAAAATGAATGGAAAATAATGTGCAGCCTCTTGGAATCCTTCTCAACTTCTGCATACCTGGAGATTCATACCCAGCTTAGTAGGAAACAGGAAGGAAGGCAAAAACATGATCAAGCTGTGCTTTAGGAGAATCACGTTTTAATGGCTGCAATAAACAAAACTACGGACACAGAGATCTGCTAAGTGGTTATATATTTCAGCATGATTTGACAACAGAATCAGCCACTATTGGAGGAAATGGCCAGGCACAAGAATACTATCTATACTGAAAAAAAAAGACAAGTAAATATGAGTACTTTTATTTGAAAGGATCAGGGAGAAACTGAGTAAACATTTCAAGTCGGAGTGACTAAAAGAACGATGCCCTGTTTATTCAAAAACGAAGAACTGGCTAGATAAAGATGAGTTTTAGTTTTGAGCCAATCAAATAAAACCACTTCCTATACAGTTTATGTTCAGATTCAAAAAGAATGATAGCCATGGGCCGATCCAAGCTGACGCCAAACACACAGCCAAATGTACCTTAAGTGCCTTTTAACCTGGTTTCAATCATCACTTGAAATTTTAAAAATTCTGCTGAACAGGTAGCTCCCTGAATTAGAAAGTTAAACAACATTTACCATTAGCAAGCCATTATTTGGAAAGCTGAAACTATATACTAAATTACAGGGTATGAGAGATGCTTAGCTAACTGAAACCTGGCCAAAATACTAGGACAAATGCAACTAAATACTAGTCTGGAATTCTGATTAACTGTTTCTTTCCACAGCCTTTGTTTTTACATCTCTTCTGAAAGGGAATTATCAGTAGGATTCTTACAGAAGTTCTGGTCTGGCTGGGGGTGGGGGTAGTCCCATTAAGATGGGACTTAAAATGGTTTAAGGTCTTGAGAACACCTGCCTATTCCAATTCGGTATTTACTTGAGTTTATACTGTACAGCCGGCACTAGAGAGATAATAGAGAATGCAGTAAACAAGGTCTCCCTCTTATTGGAATTTACTGTCAGTGGCAAGAGATGAATTACAAACAAATCCATACCATGTTATTTCACCCAATAATAAACAATATGGTGATATGACAACTACATGAGGAGCTCGGGCGGTGGCGTGTGCACAGGAGTGCATAGAGGAAATACTCGTTACAATGGTAAGGGTATCCCTGACACTGTCTGAAAGAAAAGAGAGGGACGCGTTTCTGACATCAGACAGCTGGCTATTTCATCTACTCAATTCTTTATTTTTTTATTTGATTCTTAACTCTTATTTTCTTCTCAGCTCTTTAAAGAGAGAAAGACACTCAAAAGTTTTCAAACTATAAGGAAAAAGGAAGATTTAGAAAAGAAAGCGAGAAGATCCCACTACATTAGGGTTAGAAAAGGGGGAGCTTCAGACTTATCTACCATATTCTCCAGTAGATGGAAAAGAACCCCAGAGCTTCCTATGGAATGTAGCACCCCTTTCCCTTTGATGCATACATTGCTATTTACGTGAGAGCCCAAGGATGGAATCAGGCAGGGATGAGTTTTCCACTGACATTTTAGCCACAAGGTAAAATCTCCATAAAATCTTCTTGGGGCAGTTCTTATTCCAGTTACTCCCAGCATGGCTCGGTCAAGTACTGTGGGTCATGTCTTTTCCTGTTAGAGGATGCACCAACATAGAAGAAGCTGTAAAGCCAAGTTGATGTTCAACATAAGATGTATTTTCTGTGGATCTCTGTGAGTTCAAGGCCAACCTGGTCTACATAGTGAGTTCCATGACAGTTGGGGCTACAGGGAGACCCTGTCTCAAAAAGACAAAAAAAAAAGTGCTTTCTATAATCCTTCATACCAATAAATGGGAACTCAGAAGAATGTTAAAGCTACAGAAAGGTGAAGGTACTAAAGATGGATTTCAATGAAAACAACTTACAAGAAGAACAGTTAAATTGGTAGATTTGCTTCCAGAATCTGTTTCATTCCATAGGTGTATCCAGGCAATGTCTTTAACAGGCCCTTGATGCTTAAAGAAAAATTGAGGTGGTAATGATTGGTAGGCTAAATAGACATTAAATACTTCAAAGGACTGAGCAAATAAGTCAGCACAACTTTTATGAGTTCACTTCCTTCAAGGGAACCTCGAGAGTTGGACTTTACTGCTGTGAATTCGAGCCACTCTTCCTACCCTTTTGGCATCTGCTTGAAATGTGTAGCAGACAATCACTCTTTCGGCTGTGACTCAGGTGGTGGAAACACAGGACAAACAGGCTACTGTATATATAAGCTTTCCTCTAGCAATGAAAATTTTTATTAACTCTCTCACAGAGCAAATATGGCAACTGCTCAGTCCCCAGCTTCCCCAGCATCACCGAGGAATTCAGCCATTTATGAATGAGGGTCAGGCATGGGGAGGCCACCTTGAAACTTACTGTGTCTGTTTTCTCACAGTTCAGAAGAAGAAACAACAACAAACCTTTGCATTCTGTTTAGTTCATCATTTGGATATGTTAGAGTCAGAGTTACATGCTAAATATGTTGGTATTTCCCTAGAGGCCAGCCAAAAAAAAAAAAAACAAGACTCAAGGCTTAGCACAGCGTAGTCTTACTGACCCCTCACCCACTAGTAATAAGTTTTTACAAATTTCACCCAAGACAACTGCAGTTTGACAGCAACCCAGAGTGCCAAGAAAGGACTGAGGGACAACCAAGAGCTCAACGGCTGCCAGATCCAGCCTGGTTCTCTGTGAAATTCTCCCCAAACAGAAGCCAAATCCTACCTAGCAGCCCAACCCCAAATAAAAAAGAAATGTTTAGCTTGGGTTCTGAAATAAAACATGGCTCCAACCAACAGTTTATGTTCCATGGAAGGAAGGGTCAGATCCTCTGCCTGGGAACCCAGAATGCTGAATTTGAAGCGAAGGTACCATTTCCGGTATAGCAGTCAACAGAACCAGAGTAGAAACCATCTACTATTAACTCCCAAGGCATCTATACAGAAAGTCTACTTGTGCACGGAGAAAGATTATTTACACCAAAACCTTATTAACCAAGACTATTTCACATGCACGGGAGTACAATATTTTAGGGACCTGTTTTTGTTTTCCAATAACAAATCTGCTTACCATTTCTTTCTGGAAATGAATAAGCTGAAACTTTCTTGCTTCACTTCGACACTCAAAGACACTCAAATGACAGAACCCAAAGCAAGTAAGTTTCCTTTGAACATCAAACTAATGAATCCCCCCAGCTCATTAGACATGAAACTATTTGCCTCCAAAATTCTCGGTAAATAAAATGTCAGTAGTTACTATGACCACTAAATCAATGTACAAAGCCTTTGCCCTAGTTGTCCTCAAATGCAGATTCTTCAAGGAATATTTCAGGCATTTGAATGGAAAGTGAACTCCCATGAATTTTGGCAAAAATAATGGAAACAAGGACTGAAACTAAAATATCCAATAAAACACTTTCTCTTTCCTGAAAGGGATGGAAAGGAAATAAAACTCACCCTAAAAAGAAAATGATTTTATAAAATGTTACTAGGAATAGCTTTCACCAAATGAAGAGGAACGCCACTCTTGGCTTTTGAAAAAAAAAAATCTGCTTCCTAAAACAACTGCTCTAAAACCATCAGAATCTCACAACTTTTTCTTTAAAAACATTAAACTTATTTAAGTTTTCTTTATATTCAAAAAATTAAGAAAGGAGGCCAATTCTGCCAAAAGGCATTTTTAATCATTTCGAATAAAAAATAACCAAGTCACAAAGACTAACCAGACATCTCAAACGTGGTAATAATTCTTAAGTATGAGGACTGGTTTCACTATATAAAAAAACTCTTGAAATATTTAGCTAATACATTCCACAGCAGGAGCCTTTCTCAGAGACAGAAGGTTTTCGACTTCATGATTGCTTCTAAGCCCCACCTTGCCTTAAATTTGCCATGGGATGGCCCATGTGGACTACACTACGGGAATAGCAGGGGGTAGATGTTGATGTGAGCCAAAGAGAACAGAAGAAGGAAAAAGGCCTATTTCTACTAGAATGGTCGAGACCTCACCCACCCCTGAGGCATCTAAGAAGACCACACGAAATACTCTGAACAACTGCAGATTTGCATAAAACCCACGGGTGGGTAACAAGACCCCATCAGCCAGACTGTGGAATAGAAGGCGACATCACCATTAAGAGTCGCTGCTTGCAAAAGAAGTCCTACATTTCTGCGCCGCCATCGTCCACTCTGCATGAAAGCAAAAGACTGAAAAAGAGTCCTTTAGAGACTCTGTTGGGACGCCTCTCAATTTCTGCAGACTGACTCCATCTTGGTAATGATTCCAGATGTAGTTAAGGAAGCCCAGCATTTAGCCCTGCCTTAGCCTACTTGTCACGTCGGGGGAGCACGTAAAAGGCAGTCAGTCTTCCAGGAAAACAGGGACGGGGACATGGCAAATCCATGATAACCCTGTTTTCAAGGAACTTATAGTCTTATGGGATGAAGAGGCAAACAGACAAGTGACAACCTAAGCAAGATGGTGACAAGTGCCATTAAAAAGACCGTCGTGGTGCCATGAGTAATGTGTGACCCTGGCGACCTGCAAGCACCCATCTCCCCAACATTCACACAGTTCCTTCTTTAAACTTTTCTTGAACTCTCTGTGTAATTAAACACCAAATTTGGCAACCCAATGCTAATTTTGAAAGGCACTCCCTGGGAATTTAGTGAAAGTTTAAACAACTTGTTTACATGTGTTTGGCCCATCTGTCTCAACAAAAAGTTTATTTTAATAGGAGCAAATCTTGGGTGCAGCTCCCTTTGTGCTGCAGACCACTACTAACCTCTTACCAGCTCCGTTCCCCTAATCACATTCTCGATCTCCTCTGTAAACAACACTCAAATAACAACTTTTTATGACAAATGTTGAACACCTCTTAGATGACAGTTGCAAAATAAACTCTCCTTTTATAATCAGGAAGCATTCTAAACACACACACATAGACACAAACACACACAGACACACATACAATACTCTCTCGACACAGATCTCTTGAAAGAAACCACACACAAAGAATTCTCTCTCTCTCTCTCTCTCTCTCTCTCTCTCTCTCTCTCTCTCTCTCTAAGTGTTTCTGCCTATCCTGTGGAAATGTGTGCATTCCCATCATGCCCTGGTGTTTTCCAGCCCCATGATGCCCTCACTTTTGATTGTGGAGATGATGGTGAAGTGCACAGGGTATTTACTGATCCGGTTATCTTGTTCTGTGACAGGCAGAATCAATCAATCAAGAGGCCGGCTTTGCACTTACATATTCCAGGCACATCTCCGCACTTCAGGATAGGAGATCACAGTGTTAGCCAGCCAAATTTGATCAACAAATGCAGCTCCCCTGTGCCACGGCAATCTCAGATGAAGATGTTATTATGTGAGGCTGAGCAAAGTGATAAAGAGTGCGGCGGAGCTCGGAGAAGCCCGCTGGACCTTCCTGACAGCTTTTATATACTGAGGCAGTGAGGTCCCCTACTTCTAGGATTATAAAAGTTCCCTTGATTTGAAGAAAATCATGGTGTACATACACAGGTGACCCTCGAACACTGCATTTTCCCAGCTAAAACTTAAATCCTCCAGGAACAGACAGCATGTATTTGTGCAATATTGCAAGAAAAATTCCTTAAACAGGAGGCCAATATTTAAGCAGAAGAGAGCACTTTCGAATTCCCTCCAGCTCCTCTGACGTTTTGTTTATTACTACTACTACTACTAATACTAATAACAAAAATAATAATATTGCTATGTATAAGCTACTATCTGAAAGACAAAAAGATTTGGCTTTGTAATTTTATTACTTATAAATAATTTTATTAACAGCACATCTAAAGACACGGTATATAAGCCATGTCAATATTTTAAGTGGATCTCAAATAAGTCTAAGAAAATCTCTTATTGTGCCAATAGCTTTAACTTCACTGCTGCCCTGCAGTTATTTTACATTATTTAATCCCAAATCTCGTCTTTTGGATTCTACCTTCCTCTTGCCTTTTAAATCTTTAATGGGTGCCTTTGGCGGTCCATGGGTACAATGATTAGATATCTGCAGAGAGAAATTGAAAAATTAATCATCATTTCCATTTTATATTTTTGTGTTACACCAAAAACTACTGACTTGTAGAGCTAACTTCTACACTCGCACAAGATGTTCCTTAATGTGGCAAATGCTGAGAAGGATTTCAGAGAAAGCCCGTCCAAACATAGCCAGTGAACAGCCTTAAGATATTCTCTGAGATTTGTGTTCTGGGTTTTCATCCAAATTTCATTTTGAATCATTTTAATTAAAATACATTTATTGGTAGAGGTTTTGTTACATGTGGCCCAAAACCAGGGAAAAGAGTACCTCCAGCTAATCATAAGAATGATGTTAAAATTGTTTATTATCCTTTCATGCATTTTCCTACTTAAATTACAACATTTCACAACTCTATGCAAAATGTGAAATGCTATCCACATGCAGTTTATTATAGAAACCGATATATGCATTAATTTGACCTTCGCCTAAATACCTTCCTAGCCGCAAGGAATGAAAAAAAAAATTTAGAAAAAATAGAATAGCAGGAAAACCAGAATCAGCTATCACATTTGTGAGTCCCATCAAACTGCTAAACCTATTAACTTTGTTTTCTTTTTTTCAGTATTATTAAACTGGAAGGAAAAATTCAACTGGAAACTGTGCCTCTCTGGTTCCCTTGTCATCATGTAATAAGTACGAGAAATATATGTGTGATGGCCAAATGGCCGGTAGACAAAACACCCACTCCAAGTGACGTGCTGTTTTCCATACCACTCAGACAAAATCAAAACAACAGAACTGCTGCAAACAAAAACAAAATAACATTTCCCATCAGCATTCCAGACAGAGAAAAGTTACAGGAAAAGCAGCCGGGAAAAGAACCAGAACAAAAGGACTGTTCTTACCTCCACTCCACAGAGCCAGGGCTCAGACAAGCAGCACCAGGCCCGTGCAGTGTCTAACCATGGAAAACATGGTTGCCAGTGCTAGAAAACTTTGTTTTTTCGTCTTAGGCAAACGTTTGCACTGCTTAAAGTGATGAAGTTTTTCTATAGAGCCAAAAGGACTACATTAAAAAAAAATACATGGGAAACTAAGATAAGAAAACGGGTGGTAGAAGGAGAAGGAGCTAAGCTTGTAATTTAAGGAATTCTTTCCCTGAGAAATATAGACATGTTCCCTGTAACTGCCAAGTCCACATGGGAGCAGGGTCTGAAACTCTCTGGGAGAAAGTAAAGACGATTTCCTTATACTGCTCTGTCACATTTATGTAACTTTATTAGGATGCCAGCTCCCCAGATGTTACTGGTCGGGAGTCTACCCAAGATACCTGCTTATAAACTGAGGTAGCCCTGTGAGTGTCAACAGCTGCATGTGACTGTTTCATCGACTCAGTTTCCAGGGTCCCCCTCCCAGCGGATGCTTGTCAGCTGCACTGTGGCTAACACAATTCGTGTTTTGCCTGGCAGTAAATGGACGCCTCTGCCCTAGCGTCCTCTAAACAACTCCGTTAACATTTGCCCCCGAGCGTCTCTCTCTTTGTCCAGCCCCTGTCTTCTAACAGATGTCATCCAAGCCTAATCAAGCATAAAATGGTCATAAATATTTCTTTCTGGTAGATTTCACATTCACATTTCATGCAGGGCCATGATATTTTTCTGCTACCTCCAGGGAGAGCCTAATGCAAAAACCAGCTACTTACACTGCAGCCTTGTGCTCTGTTAGCAAAATGCAAACCGTGTTCTCAGTTCAAAGACATAAAAAGGCGAAGACTTTATCTTCTGTCTTTTGTTTAACTGAACCTTTTCTCTTTGCCCGTCACCCCCATCCCCATGTGTCTTCATCTTATAGTTTACCCTTACGCATTACAAATGCTCCTTTGTGTACGTGAAAATATAAAATAAGATCTGAGAAGACACTATGTCTGACCTGTGTCAGGAGCTTTAAGTTTTCAACATTAGACTCCTTAATGACTAGATGAGGGAGAGAGAGAAAGAGAGAAAGATTGAGAAGGGGGGGGTTCAGATACCTATTTCAAATAATTAAAGACCAGCAGATAAGAAATCTCTTCTATTTTGTTTTCCTTTATGCACAATTTTGCAACCTTCTTCGCCATATTTAGTTAAAACAATGGGATGAATCCAATGTACAAATTTAAAGTTCATGCCAATTAACCCACTGAAACACGGGAAGATAATTAGGAGACAGGCCCTGTTCCCAAAGCTTAAACTTTGATCGAGTAGGGGGAAGCTTGCACTCCAGACATTCATTTGTATCCTTAATGAGAGGAGAATTAGTAATCAGCACAATCGTATTTATCGTCAGGAAACTTAGTAAATAATGAGTCTTCATCTAAAATAAAACTATCCTAATAATACTTTCAGGGCCATATGTCTGTGTTTCTCTTTCCTATTGCTTTTGTCAAAACAAAAATCTTATACTGCTATTTAAAGTGAACTGTGAAACACTTAGAAGTATATATCACAACAATGAAACGGCCCCCAAACCCCACCCGCACTCCGTTGGGCCTAATATTTGATTACTGCTAGTCAAATCAAGCTTTCAGGCAAATAATCTCCATTTTTAAAGTTAATGAGATATGGTCATGTCGATAACAGCTTGCAGAAACTTTTCATTTTAATTCCTGCAGGCTGTGCTGGCCTCTTTTCCAGCAACTACTGTATGAATGAGTCAAATTTGCCAACATGGCTTATGGAGACAAGTGCACACTAATTAAAAATACCCACTGGTATCATAATTTAAATACCATGAAAATAAACTGTGAAAGTCACTGGGATGCATCTTGGGGTTTCCTGGGAGTGGAGCGCTTTGACTATAGGATGTTTCATTGCTTCTGGATTCTTAGCTGGAGAGTGGATTTTGCATCTTTGAGGAATTTGGGATGTTGGTGTAATTATGCAATTTGTGTTAATATTTGCTTCACATAAGCTGTTAAGGAGACTTCTCAGAAAGGTCACTAATTGCCTTTTCAATTCTCCCCAAGAACGAAGGATTTGCTTGGTCATTTCCATCCAATTACAAAACACTTGCATTCCTCCATCCATAGGTCTGTCCATCCATTCATACACCCATCTACCTAGCCATCTATCCATCCATCGAAGCAAATGTATCCTCATGTTCTGCTTTTTAATTTATCTAAAGCACTTTTGGCAAGGGAATTCCGGAATCTGCCTTTTCTGGAATAAAAGTACATTTTATACAGGGTAAAAAGTTGGCATGGCATGGGTTAAAGTTATTTGAGGGGTTAAATATGCAATTACCGTTGACTAAAACCTGAGAGACATATAGATAAATAGAAGAAATGAAGTCCCAGGTTCCCTTCAGAGCCTCCATCACATTACTACCAGACAGAAACTCTTTAAGTCCCATTTTCAGATGTTAAATCATTGTTCCTGCTGCACATCTTCCTGCTATTCCTGGGGGAACAATATCTGAAGAGAGCGTGCTAACAAATGCAATCCTGTAAACAGGCATTTTCCTTCGTTGTTAGTACCTTTGTATTCCTGCTCCAGGCTGTCATCCATGCCTTCTCTCTGCTTTGAAGTGGGAGGACTGAATGAGTGGTGTCATCTATTACCCAGAGTGTGCATGGAGATTATAAATAAGAAATAAAAGTGACTTTCAGTACACTGCTTCTGCATCACCAAGTTGCCTTGCCTTCCGCCCTTCATACCTGCAACCAACGCCTATTAGAAACCTGACTTCAAGGCTTCTTAAAGAGGGAGACGTGGGCAGCGAATGTGAATTCGGACATGTGAAAATGTGTGGACACATGTAAGGCCAGGGTCTGGGGCTGGGCTGTGAAGTCAGCTTTCTCCCCCCTTAACCCCTGCCTCACAGATGTCCTTCAGACCATCAGACAGCTGAGGGGACTAGCTCTTCATTTACATTTTTCTGTTGACAAACAGAGACCATGAATATTAATTATGCTGAAGTTTATTTGCAGAAAAGGCACTTTCTAATCCTTATCAATTATTTATCAAAAATCTCCCCCACCTAATAATCTCATTAACATTATTAAACTAAGGCTGACGGCAAATACTCCTTTGATAAGTAACAATCTGAGTGGTTATCGTTCCTCTCAGACATTCAGTAGCTTGCCCAGCTTCATTATGTGGGGCCCCAGCTCTTGGTTTGGGGAATGGCTAGGCCTCCATTTTCCACAAGTGTAAATTCTCGTGAAACTCCAGGTTTCTCATACATTATACTAAAGAAAGAAGAGAATAAAAATTTCAATGTGGGCACATCAGTTGTGTCTGCTTTTAATACCCTGTTGGTTATGCATAGCATTCCATTAGGGAAATCCCAAAACACTGAGGCCCCACAGTGTCACAGAACACAAGCGGCCTCCAGGAAATCTACCATGCAAATGAAGAGTCCCCCAAGAGTGCAGCATCTGTGTCCACAGTGATTCACTGCTAGTGGGCATTAGGGCCCAGAGTATTTCATCTCTTCTTCCCAAACAGGACACTCAGAACTAATCTTACTTTACAGATGAAGAAACTAAGACCAAGCCAGTGGCCCGAGGTCTTCAAGCTAAAAGGCATGGCCTTTGGGTTTTCCCACCTCAAATTTCGCATCTCGTTTTGTCAGCAGGTGCTGTGCTGAAAGTGCTCCTGTCTGTCCATCTTCCCTCTCTCTTCCTTCCTCATTACTTCATTTTCTGTGTCTTCATTTATTATTTGGAAATTTCATTAGTTGTTTCCTAGTCTATAAAGGTCTGAGACTGCTATTATCTACCACAAAGTCTGGTTTTTAGTTTATATAGGAACTGGGGAGAAAAGAACACACAATTTTCTGGTGTTGCACATGTTGAGACTAAGGAGCAGCTGAGCCCGGTGTCACTTCCACACAAAGAGCACTCTCCTCAGGCTTATGATGTTCAAAGAGGGAGAGAATAAAGGTGAACAACCCTCACAGGAAGTGCACATGAGAAATGAGTTACATTAGCCACGAAGTGAGTGAGGTCACATTATTAAAGCCCAACTGCAAACCGGGGAAGGAAACAGGCCCTTTGTGGAAAGGAAAGACTAAAGTTTCACATGTTCCTTTACATAAGAGACTCTTGTCTGAGTGTCACAGCTGAGATGCTCCACAGCACAGGCGTCCTGACAGCCCTCTAAGCCAGTATCTAAGCCCCGTGACTAAAAGGGTGCCACCTTTGTCACAGGTCTCTCAGTCTGAGGGGAAATGGTTGATGAAATGCTTGACCCAATGGTAGCCCTGTTGTGGTCTTAGTCCCAATTGTTGGTCAAACTCTTGGGTTTCTATGTATTTTGAAGCCGGGTAGTTGATGTCAGCAGCTCACACAGGCAGAGAAGGGTGAGAGGGGGTGTGAAAAATTCGGTGACACATTCCTATATTCTTACACACACACACACACACTCTCATAAGAAAACAAATGCCGAACAAAAATGTCTTGCAGGAATTGTGTGTGAAGAGTCATTTCAAGGCTGCTTAACACAGAGACAAAGACCATTATAATGGATTAGAAGCCCATGGCTCAGAGGGTGAAGGACACACCTTAGATCTCGGGCTAAGCAACAGCAGTCTGGCTTGCGGACACCGCCATCAGCATTCTTTGGTCACATCTGCACTTGGCAAACTTGAGAATTCACCCCCCTTTCTGTCTGGGGGTGGGGGACACCATTTTTTCTACAATCAAAAGAGCTTCTCACTCCTTGCCTAAGAACATGAGTCAATGTCCCTAAAGACTTCTAAAGAATTGATGTGGTGTGAGAGGAACACATAGCCAGCGAGGTGTTCAGTCTTCCATCCTTCCTCTCTTCACCAGTTGACCACCATGACTCCACAGTGGGGAAAAGGCTCATTAGTTTTTGGACCTTATTACCTTGCATAAAAATATCACAACGATCTAATGGGGGATTAAAAGTAGAACGCAATCTTTTGTCCTGTTAATAGAACTGTCCATTACACAGAACTAAGTCTGTCTAAAGCTAGAAGGGCTCCACAACTTCCAGAGGTCTACTGAAGCTCCCCCAAGCCCCCACTTTCTTTCTTTGAGACAGAGTCTCGCCACGTTGCCCAGGCCAGGCTCAGAAGTCCTGAGCTCAGCAATCTTCCTGTCCAGTCTCCTTGCACCAGCATGTCTGAAAAAAGGCAATTCTAAGAAGAGAGGGGGTGGGGGCAGCCAGTGAAGGTAGGGGCCAGGTAAGGGCCCTGGTGTGGCAGCAGTTCCCACTGACTAGGCAGATAACGAGACATGTGGCATTGAGAGGGGGCTGAGGTCATCTCACCAGGGACTGTTGGTGCATTCTGGGAAGTCTCTGATTCTTTCTCAGCATCAGCCAGGAAAATGTGGGACAACCACAGGGAGCCAGGCTTTGAGAAACGGGAATTGGGAAACCGAGCATGGTGGGAAAGACAACACTGGGAAACTTTTGTTTTATTTCTTTTCCAAGAAGAAAGTTTCCTCCTGAATCAGGTGATTAAAGCAGGGGTTTGGCCATCTGCTTGCTACACAGAAAGTTAGCAAGATGTCTTCCTTGAGACCATCTACAGGTAGTCCAGGAGAGAGCTGGGGAATGGCTGATCAAGTCCAGACGACTGATGTTTTCAGTATGTTTAACTGGAACATGGCCAACCCTGTTTAGACATGCAATAGCCACAAGTGTCTACATATACAATACTACGACAGACCAGAGCCTGCGAAATTGGGGCCACTGAGAAGGGTGCTTACCACCAAGCTTGATAACCCAAGCTCCATCCCTTGAACTCACATGGTAAAGCTGACTCCACACCTATGCTGCGGCACACGGATGCCCTCCTTCCAAATAAATAAATAGATAAACAAAATGTAAAATAATAATCTTAAAATTACTATCTGAATCAAATGTGAGGTCTCGGGGTTAGGGCTGTAATTCACTGATAGAGCAAGTGTCTGGCATGCACAAAACCCTGGATTTGATTCTCTCCATTGCAAAATTGGATGGATGGAAGGTGGATGGATGGATGGGTGGATGGGTGGAGAGATGAATGGACAATATGTAAACTGAAGTCTGCTGATCCCTGATCGAAAGTGGACAAAACTTACTTCCCAACAGCTGTCCACAGAAAGGAACAAGTGAATGGTCATGAGCCCAGTCACACAGTCACAACCATGGGGTGCTGGAGCCAGGACAGGGGTGGCCACAGGGACACAGTTTCCGACTGTGTTTATCCACAGGCATCACAGAAGTGTCCCCAGTGTGCCCTACAAGGCAGTTTCTGAACACATCAGGGGCAAGCATGCAAGCGTTAATCAAAGGCCAAAGCCTTTATTTTGTCTGAGCTTAGTTTTATCATCCATAAAATGTGAGGGTGGATCATCCAAAGAATTTAAAAAATTCTAACTACAAAGAAAGAGCAAGGAGAAAAATGAACGCAAAATCCCACACAAATGCACTTCAAGTAGGGTGTGCAGGCAAATGAGAACATAGGACACACGTGCAATAGAGGGAGGAAACCAAAGCTACATCATTATCACTGAAGAAGGTAAAGTATCAGAAAGAGGAAATTCAATTTCTACATGAGAAATTAGAGATCAAGATCCAAGGAAAACTTTCAGAAAAGGGCTATGAGCCCACAAGGAGACCAGGAAGAGGAGGAACGTAGATTAGGCACATTTTTAGAGTGGTTTGATGAGCTAAGCATAGCAGCACAGGCCTGCAATCCCAGGACTCAGGACTCAGGACTCAGGACTCATTCAGGACTCGGGACTCATTCAGGACTCGGGACTCAGGACTCAGGACTCACTCAGGACTCCTCTGGACTCCGGACTTCTCCAGACTCGACTCAGGACTCAGGACTCACTCAGGACTCACTCAGGACTCACTCAGGACTCACTCAGGACTCCTCTGGACTCACTCAGGACTCCTCTGGACTCCGGACTCGACTCAGGACTCAGGACTCAGGACTCAGAGGCAGAGGCAGAGGCAGAGGCAGAGGCAGGAGGGTTCTGAGTTCAAGAGGAGCCTGAGCCCTCGTCAAAGCCTCAACGGCTGGGGATGCAGAGCACCGGCTTCACACGTGCAAAGCCCTGCCGTGGCTCCCAGGGACAGCAGGTCACTGAAGAAGCCAGCTCCCAAGCCCCTCACAGCATCTGCTCCAGCATTTCCTATGGGAACTAAAGCAGCTTTTTTTTTTTCTGGTCCACTCAAAACAACACAATCCTGGCCATGGAGACGCCTTCGAGGAACTAAGGTTCTCTGCCTCTCAAACAGCAGTCTCAGAGTGAGAGATTTCCAATCTACAACTTTTCTTCGAAGAAGATTGCTTTTCAGCCTGCTCTACTCTCCTTGCCAAAAACAGACCCGCCAGCTTGTTTTTAAAGGTGAGAAAGAGATAAAGATAGACTTAAAAAAGCATCCTCTCAGCCTGGTATTTGGGTTGCTGCGCTAATGCGGAACAGTGACCGGCTGACAGGTTAGCTGACTTTATGCTAAGGCAAGAACTGGGCATAAGGTGCCAATTTTGTAAAATCATCCATGAAAGTTAAAGTCTGTTCCCTAAACCAGAAACAAACAGATGCTTTGCTGCCTGGGAAACATACACAGTTTGACTTGTAGGTTATGAATCTTCAAGAGTCCCACCATACGGCCTAGTACAACCTTCCTGAATAGAGTCTTATTTATTGCCCTAACCAGTTGTTCTCTGTAAGTGGAGAACTGTTTGGTGTGAGCATAGCAGGTGAGCCACCGAGAAATGAACACAAAATACTGCTCAGAGAGCAAAGGACATTTCATTGACAAAGAATCATTCTTGAAGCAAAATAATTCACTTGTTCCACATACTAAAACAACGAAAATAACTGTGGCTCTCCCAAAGGGCTAACTCATTCATCTGTGAGGCTGGGGCACTCATGCCCCTTCCCCAGCCCCTAAGAAACACAAAGTAGTAGAAATATTTTAACCAAATACATTTTTGTTGGTTGGGAAAGGGGTTCAGGCCTGTTACATAATACTAAGAAAACACAGAAGGTATTTCCCTAGTCTTGTCAGTCCATGACAGCTATTTGAGGCACCTGGATAAAGTCTACAGAAAGTCTCCTGGTTCTATGTACCCAACGAAAGGGCAATAAAGGGAGACTTGTCAACCCCAGAACGGCTGCTTTTAAGTCATCTAGAAAATACTGGTTTGCAGCCACTGCTGTCCCTGGCTCATTATGTACAGTTTTATTAATAAATCCAGATTTCCCATTTCTTAAAAGCTACCTTTCCATCTTCTGACAGTGCCCTTGCACAGGGAAAGGTTTTAGAGGCATGGTCTAAATTTCCCAGCATCCCAATGTTCTGCTTCCTCACCCTCAGTCCTCAGCATGCTGTCTGTTCATTGCTCCAGAAGCCCTCCCCAGCTTCTGTAGTTTCTGGGGTGTTTTAGAGTCAGAAGCAACTCGAATCAGCTCCTCCTGGAACAGCAGGTTGGGGTCTTCGCTGGGAGGACCCGGGCATCAAATGAGAAGCAGGAAGCTCTTCCTCTGAGATGCAAAGAAACCAACCCAAGCTGCAAAATGCCGTTGCTTACCAGCAAAACTAGCCACACCTGTCAAAAGCAAAGGCTCAACGTGAAAAGAGGTCAGGTTGGTCATGGAAAAGCTGCAGCCTACAGGAATACTGGGCTGTTTGCTTTCTGGACACAGCAGGAGAAGGGATGAAATGTAAGTGTGAAAGGGTAGACCTGTGCAGGCTTCCCCAGTGGAAGAGGGCCAGAACCGCGAATGAACTGATGAACGGCATCATTGACCCGTCATTTACTCGGTAACTAGCTTGCATGCTGATGCAGGTTCAAATCTGGCTTTGGCCAGTTCTATGCTGGTGAATTAATGGGGCAGAGTTACATTTCTGCCTACAACAATGGGGATTTTAAGAGTACTTAGCTTAGAGAATGCTTGTGGATCAGATGGCCCTAACACACAACCCTGGGAAACCTTTGTCTATTTTACCACTGCTGCGGCTACTAATGCTGTTCCTGCTGCTACCCTGCCAGTGACTTCAAAACTACAGGGATCCAGCCAGGAGTGGTGGGTATACTTTTAGTCTCAGCCCTCTAGAGGCAGAGGCAGGCAGACCTCTATGAAACTGAGGCCAGCTTGGTTTTCAAAGTGATTTCCAAGCTAATGGAACTATAGGAAGACTCTGTCTCAGAAAGAAGAAAACCAAATTTGTTTACATGACAACAGGGGGTTCAGAGACGTCTCAAAAAATGAAGAAAAATGGTCATTATTTGTGGGGTGGTCTACTTGCCAGGATGCCATGCTGAAAATTTCCTCTAGACAATATTCTGGAAGAACGGGGGATCTGTGCTATAATCCCAGAACTTGGAAGGTTGAGGCAGAGGGATTGCCAAATTTAAGACCATCCACAACTAGACAGCAAGACTATTTCTCAAAGATCTATGTAAGTTAGTAAGTGAGTGAATGAATGAATGAATAAATGAATATTTTAAAAATTGTGCTTAAATACAGAAATACCAGGTAACATTGGGAGAAAGTGACAGGGAGGTAATATTAGGAAAGCAGCATTGTTTACACCGTAAATAATGAAACTTGAACCAGAACCACAAATATTTTCGCTATACAATACAGAGTTCAAAAAATTAAAATGAAGATAAAAAAAGTAAACTACGACACATGAGAATTCGCTCTAAGGATACTGCCCACTAATGGCATTGTTGCTATTTCCTCATCAATGAAGTTCAAGGGTGGGAAAGGGAAGTCAAAGGCGGAAGGCTAACCAATAGAATGCTGAGTTGTGAGTGCGCAGACAAGGGTGTCGCAGGATGCACTTTATTTTAATGCTTCTACAAAATCCTCTGTGTATCAGAAAGTTCAAAATTATTTGGCATTCAATTTCCAATTAAAACCACCCAAATTTGGGCCGGGTGTGGTGATGCACACCTTTAATCCCAGCACTAGGGGAGGTGAAGGCAGGCAGATCTCTGTGAGTTCAAGGCCAGCCTGGTCTACAGAGTGAGTTCCAGGACAGCTGGAGCTGCAGGGAGACCCTGTCTCAAAGAGACCAAAAAAAAAAAAAAAAAAAAAAAAAAAAAAAAAAAAAAAAAAAAAAATTCACCCAAGCCTTATTAGGATCCAATGCCGAGGGTTCACCAGTTTTGGAACAGAAGTACTTTGTAGGCCATGGGAGAGTACATGGCAGAGTTCATGGCTAGTTCACCACCTCTCCCTACACAAGCAGCGACCTCCGTCTGCCGCAATCACTCTGCTGGGGGTTTTATAAAATGCACCTACATTTTATAGTGCTTTCTAAATGCTGGTTTAAAATAATTTTTCCGCCGGGCGTGGTGGCGCACGCCTTTAATCCTAGCACTTGGGAAGCAGAGGCAGGCAGATCTCTGTGAGTTCAAGGCCAGCCTGGTCTACATAGTGAGTTCTAGGACAGCCAGAGCTACAGGGAGACCCTGTCTCAAAAAGACTAATAATAATGATAATAATTTTTTCATATATTCTTATTTCTTCCCAAACTTCCCCAATTCCTCTAGAATTAAAATGAGCCACAAAAGGCAAATAGTATCTCATTCTGGATCTTCAAAAGAACTCACTTGCTAGACAACTTGGGGAAAACTCTGAGTTTGGGGTATTGTATAATGAGTACCATCCTGGTTTTAGACACTAATTCCATGGAAAGTACAGAGGGAAGGTGGCAAGGGTACTGAGACATAAAAATGACTGCCATGTGTAAAAACTTAAATGTTTTTTAAAATTTCAGGCACAAGAATTCAGCCAGGAAAAAAAAAAAAAAAAGACATGCCAATAAAATGCTGCTTCTTAAAATGCGGCTGACAGCGTCCTTCCTCCCCAGTGGGTGCTCTTAGTAAAGAAAACATGGTACGGTCCCCCCTCCTTTGCCTGTATTTGATTTCCAATTAAAATTAAATATAAACTGAAACGCCACCTGGATTTTAGCAAAATCCAATCGCCGCCCTCCACCCTTCCTTTTTTTAAAGAGGAGAACCTGGGCTTACATATACAAACATTTTGCTAAATGACCCGTGGCAAATTGCGTAATGCCAGTAAAAGTTGTGTTTTTTAAGTTATGAGACCCAAAGATTTTTATCTGAAATAAAACCCTGATTCAATTCAGATTCTGGAGGCGAACTGTGTCTTTAACTCTGCCTCCAAATTTAAAACATTTGTGCATGGGGCTCCTTCGTTGAGGCTTGCTAGTGGGCACGGAGGAGAGATTTTGTATTGATTAGGGTATGTGTTTTCTTTTCTAAAATGGTAAATTGGGGCACTAATTGCCTACAAGACCTGATTCCCTGCAGTCCTCACATTGAGGTCACTTTAAAATGATGAGTTGATGGACAGGCAGGACTGTGTAGTGACTTCAATCCATCTTCCCAGTGACAGAAGATACCAAGATTCCTTGGTCCATGGAAAATGATTTTGGAAGTCTCCAACATGAACAGAGCAATACTCCAGTGATTATGTCTGAATATGAAATGGGTGGGGCAGGCTAAATAATGGAAATAACTTGGTTCATATGGCCACCATGTTTGGATCCCTAGTACGCCAACATTGGCTTGGCTTGGCTTACAAAGATGAGAACAAGGTTGATTACAGTTCTGGACCTGTGTTAAGGAGGTGACTATCTGGCAAAGGACTTATGGTTGTCACATTTCATGGTGGAATGATCTGGAAAGCTGACAGCTCTGGAGAATACATGAGAGCTAGCTGAAGACATACACATGTGATGAGAGGAAAATCTTAAAATTAATTTCTAGACAAAGGTGATTCCAGTGCACCTTGCATAAATCTCACTAGAAATGTAGGTCATTTAGATGTTAGTACGTGAAACTCCTGCATCAGTGTACATGGGACTTAAATGAAAATACCTTTTCTTTTTCATTAGAAATACAATGCTACTGCGGAAATCTTGGGATATACAGAGAAGTGTGGGTATCCAAAAACAAGCAGGAATCCCACAGATGTATGTGTGTGTGTCATCCTCCCATCCATCAAATCATGATCAGTCTTCAAGTTATTAAATACTAAGCTGGACTGTTGTTATTCTTTTTACATTTTATCTCCTATGGACTTACAAGCTCAGTAACACGGTAGCAGCAGTGAGTCCCCCTGCTGCTTAGCCATCTCATCAGCCCAAGAATGTAATTCTTTGTCGTTTTCTCCCTGTAGCCTTAGTTGGCCTGGAACTCACTATGGAGACCCACCTGGCTGGCCCTGATCTCACGGAGATCTGCCTGCCTCTGCCTCCTGAGTTCTGGGATTGTGGGCATATACCACAGAGTCCAGCAATAATGTGATTTTCTTTAAAAAATTATTTGTTATCTTTATTTTATATGCATATATAAAATATATGCATATGAGTATACCTGTGTCATGTAATGCCTTCGAGGTCAGAAGAGGTCCTAAGATTCTCATGGAAATGGAGTTAAGGATGGTTCTTAGCCACCATGCTGGTGCTGGGAATTGAACCCAGAACAGTCAGTGCTTTTGGTGTGTGTGTGTGTGTGTGTGTGTGTGTGTGTGTGTGTGTGTGCTCTTAAATGCTGAACAATCTTTCCTGCCCAAGAATGTGATTCTTTTTTTTTTTTTGGTCTTTTGAGACAGGGTCTCCCTTTATTCCCAGCTGACCTGGAGCTTGCTCTGTAGACTACTCTGGCCTTGAACTCACAGAGATCCGCTTTCCTAATTCTTAATGGACACACGATTTTAAATCAAAATTACCTGTTGAACCTTTCTAACATTAGATTTAGAACACAATTAGCTGTTTCATCTTTTTTTTGGGGGGGGGTCTTTTCAAGGCAGGGTATCCCTTTAGTCCCAGCTGGCCTGGAGCTCACTGTGTAGACCAGGCTGGCCTTGAACTCACAGAGATCCGCTTACCTCTGCCTCCCGAGTGCTAGGATTAAAGGTGTGAGCCACCATACCTGGCAGCTGTTTCATCTTTTAAATACTACCACAGTGACCATCTTTAGGGTTAGAATTGTATATTGTAGGTGAAATTCTTAATGATGTTAAACATAAAGGCAGCAGTTAACACTGGTAGACCATTCCCACCGGTGTTAACACTGGTTGGTCGTTCCCAAGCACTGCACAACCTTCCAAGCCTTTTGCATTATATTCAGGAGGTTAAGCATTAATGCCATTCCCATTTGTTGGCTGTGTTAACTGAGGCACAGAGAAATTTACAGATGTTCACGATGACTCATCTAGTAAACGGCAGAACAGTGACCTGGATCAGTGTGTTGGCTTCACAGTCTGAACCATTCTGCCAGAGGTTTTCCTAGTTGGGAAGCAGCAGAGGATGGATTAGAACTATGAGACATAGGTTCCTGGGCTATGCGTGGATCCTGACTAGAATACTCTGAGGAAGAATGTAGTAATGGAGTCTTAGAAACCCTCAACACAGTCTCATGAGAGCCAGTGGAGAAAGCTGCACTTCCACGCAGATTTTGGATCCCTGAGGCTAAGGCTATGGCTACGTGAGGTTTTTAGGGTCAAGGCCAGACTAGCTCAGCACAGGCTGAAATATCTCACACATATTCTCACAAATAGGTGTCTGTACTATATCATGTTGATAATATGGCGGTGTTTATGGACCCTCCTGTACTGAGGGAACAAGAGTATACAATAATACACTAAGAGTACACCCGAATGGACATGAATAGCTCTGGGTGCCCATGGCTTAACATGGCCTTGTCTTTCAGAGTTTTCTTCAGAGCCAGCAATGGCAGTACTACCTTTAAGGTATCTGAGAAATAATTCCAGGGACATATTGGTTAGCATATAGAAGAAGACCCTGGCTCTAAAACAGAGATAGTTTACTACTAATGACTTAACTTTGAGGGATCATAGGAAAGTCTAGAAGCATCTGCCAAACACTAAACCAGTTAGCATACCAAAATAATATTTGGGAAGTGAATGAGATGTGTCATCTATAGGATTGCAATATTCTATGTGAAAACACACACACACACACACACACACACACACACACACACTTCAGAGTCAAGACTGTCTAAATTTCATCCAGTTCATAAGCTTAAGGAAATTTACTGTGAAAATATTAATGACAGGGCCTATGTGACAGAAACAAATTTCTGTTAATCATGAAATACAGTAAATCATCAGATAAGCTTAAAAACAGAATCAGGTAAATAGAAAAAGAAATGCAAAGCCAACATCATCTTCTTAGAAATATAGTCAGGTGAGCCAGTCGTGGTGGCCAGGCCTTTAATCCGAGCACTCGGGAGGCAGAGGCAGGTGGATCTTTCTGAGTTCAAGGCCAGCCTGGTCTACAGAGTGAGTTCTAGGACAGCTGGGGGTACAGGGAGACCCTGTCTCCTCTCAAAAAGAAGAAAAAAAAAGTTATAGTCAGAGACAACTGGACTGAGCCCAGGTCTTCAGATTTGACAACTATTTTAAAATCATGCACTAAGGTTTCAATTCTTCTAACTAGAGGATGAGGTAAGTTAGCTACTAAGTTCAGTATGAAAATATAGGAGCCTTAGACCTGGCCAAGCAAACAGCCAGACTTATCAGGCCTCATCTCACCCCTGGAAACCATACACTACTCAGGCAATGGGCAGTGTAAACAGAGGGGCCAGGGACTATTTCCTGCAGCCCAGTGAGCTCAGATGTTACTGTCCATCATGAAAAGACCTCGATTCGCCATTTGCCTCCAGTTCTTCCATACTTTAAATCTAATCTCACTTATCTCAGAACTAAAAGGGTCAAAGAAAAACTCCTGGACTCTTAATATCTAAGCCATGAGTCAAAGCCATAGCTTGGGGTGTACCTCCCAGCCATCATCTCCTCTGTTGAAAGGCCTGAAATAAATCAGCAGATGTTCGTATGCTGAGTTACTGTTTTCTAATTTCCTACCAATATGGATATAATTTTTTTCCTCTCTGGGCCACTGAAGATTTACGGCCTAGATCATTTGTGTGTCGATTGATTAGCTATATGCATGTCTCCTTCAGTTTATCTTCATGCACATTAAGCTTTTTATTGATGGTTGAAGTATGTGTTTACATATTTTGTAGCATCTCAATTAGATTGCGAATTCTTAGGCTGCAAGAAGAAGTGGGGGGAGGACAGGGCAATGCTTCTTGGTATCTTCTTGCAGTGAGACTGTGAACGAGGACACATACATTGTACAGCAACCATAGGTAATGGCATCGGTTCTTGGAGTGACTCATCAAGTGTGTCCGAAGATTCTTTAAATTGTTAGTGATATCCAAACTCTTAATTTTTGTATAATATTATCAGGTAAATGACTAGAAACAAAAGATGTGTGAAGACACCTATACCTCATTCTAACATTCTAGAAACTGCAAACCAAAGTTTTATTGTGAGAGAGTGCATGAGTGTGTTTTTGTGTGTGTGTGTGTGTGTGTGTGTGTGTGTGTGTGTGTGTGTGAGACCCACACACAGGGACTTCTACTATGGAATTATAAAGAACAGAAATTCTAAAAAGGAAATTCCACAACATCTACCAGTCAGTAATCTAAGGGGAGGCTGTTTCTGAAGCATATGACCTCCAACTTGATGGCATTTAGAATCGCTATGGAGAAGTACTTCTAGGTGTGCCTACGAGGGCACTTCCAGAAAGATCCACCATGAATGTGGATGGCACCGCCCCACGGGCTGCGGTCCTATACTGAACAGAAAGGTCAATGGGGGTTGAGCGCAAGCATTAATTTCTGTTTCCCAACTGCAGATACAATGTGACCAGATGCCTCATGCTTCTGATACTGTGACTTCCCCACCAAGATGGACTGGACCCTCCCTAACCGTGAGCCAAAATAAATCTTTCCTTTCTTAAATTGATTTTGTCAGCTATATTCTGATAGAAACAAGAAAGTACCCAATACTGCCATGTAAGCATGAGAACATCTAGATATAATGATAAACAAATGGCACAGTGGCATCTCCACTGGACTGGCTGCGGTATGAAATGCTGGGATGGATGTGTCCCGAGGGCCACAGTTTGTTGGTTCCTGTTCTGGTGTGTATGCTCAGCGTAGTCCCTTATACACAGAACCTGTTCAACAAACAACTGAGCCAAGGTGAAAATTACTTCCAGAATGCAATCTTGACAATTACAAACATGAATCACTCCATTAGAGAAGATAACCTTGACAATGATAATTGTGAACACGGCATGCTCAGCTCACACATGATGCCTTTTCCCATCTTACAGACAGATTAATGATACAAGAAGTCCATATCCAGCCAAACCTAATATATACATGTAACACATAGCATAAAACTTTGTATTTGTAAGACAAACATAAATCTCGCAAGATGAATATTGGAATAAAAATGTACCAGGTAGAGAGGTATTTCCACTCAGTGCTTCTGGATGTTGAATTCTTATTGAGTTGAAATGGAAATATCACCAGGAAGAAGGGGAAAAATGAGGAAGGTAAGCAATATTATCAGGGTGTTATTTATCATACACATTAGGACCAAAAATAGTCAGGTAAGAATGAACACTGTGTCCTTCTCTCTCCATCTTTAACCTTGTAAAAGGTTGCTGAGTTCTGAGGGAGGAGGAGGAGAGTCAAAAGGGGATGCTGCATAACGGGATGACTCCACAACATGAAGCCTTGAAAAATTAATATACATAATAATTATAATCATGAAAAGCCACTCTGCCCTGCTCTATGATGCTACACGTTATTTTATTTGAATTTCTCCAAAAATCTTTCTTCCCTTGGCTCTGAGAAGCACAACTCTGCTGTAGAAAAGCAAAAGACATTTTACGCACAATTTTCCCTCTACTAGAAAGCGGTATATTGTGCCCTTCAGTGAACATAAAACTGATATTATAGTCTCTTAGTTTATATCTCACTACTTAACCTTCAGATTAAAAGTTATTGGATTTGAATGACTAAAAAGACATCATGTCACCTTCCCTCCACTATGGAGAGACAGAAGTTGGGGGCAAGACAAAGTGTAGTGAGGGAGGAACATTCAGTGGGGTAGAAGGACGCTTTGCTGGTAGCAAGGAGGGGACAGGACAGGATACTGACAGGGCACCCATGGCAGAGAAGATGAGAAATGGCGAAATAAGTCCTTCCTGTACTTTAAGAAACTCCTGGTGAAGATGAATCTGTATGGAGTAGTTCATCTTTTTTTTTGAGTGCAGTCAAAAAGAAGCAATTTAGGGCCCAGGGAGAGAGCTTGGCAGTAAAGTACCTGTTGTGCAAGCATAAGGACCTGAGAGGAAGCCTCAGTATCTGAATGAAAAAAGCCTTGGGCTTGGAGTCACTGGGAAGAGGGGAGGGAGGACCCCCGGTTCACTGGCCAGTTAGCCTAGCATACTTGGTGTGAGCTCCTGGCCAGTGAGAGACCCCTGGTCTCCACATGCAACTCTATACACACACACACACACACATGTGCACGCGCGCGCAGGTGCACACACATGGAGATAAATAGTTAATTCAAGAGAAAACTCAGGAATACTGTCAGTGTCTGCAGAAGTTACTAGAAAATATCCATCTTGAGGAATGAGAAAGAAGAGCCGCTTCCATCCACTTTCTCTCCTTTTTGCAAGACTCAAGGTAAATACAGTAAGGACTCGGAGCAGTTTGATCTATACCTCCTAAATGAGTTTTCCAATAGCACAGGCTGTTTAATAATTACACATTGTATTTTTCCAACAAACCATATACAATGTGCTCTCCTCCCCCACCCACTTGCCACTTTAAAAGCAAATTCATTCTAAGACGCTTGTGTCAATAGGGAACAGAGACTTTATCAAAGATCAAGCTTAGTTAGTTTTGTTCTCTAAAAGAGATAAGCCCATTCTGTGATCAATAAGAACACAGGCAGTTTATCAGCATTCTCATGTGACTTTTAGAAGAGATACTCACTGCAACTGGCCTGGCCCAGGCTAAAGGGAAAGGACTTGATAATATTAATCGGAATAAACATATATAATCACAACAATGACTTTTAAACATTTAAGAGGGCTTTTTTTTTTTTTGAGACTGAGTCTCATGTAGGCCTGCCTGGTCTAGAACTGGAATTGGTTTGCTATGTAGCTGAGCATAACTCTGAACTCTGATCTCCCTCTGTCTCCACCACCAAGTGCTAGGATTACAGGCATGTGTATCACACTGACCTGAAGACCTGAAAGGCCAAGGTTAGCGGCCTTTTACTAAAGGCTGAACCAATGGCTACCAATCTCCCAAGGATTCCTTCCCTGCTAAGCCAGAGCAGGTCCAACCTTATAATTTACTTTTCTTTTTTTTCTTTTTTTTTTTTTTATAATTTACTTTTCAAGTATCTCCTGGCTCCTACTTAGAAGTCTCCATAGGCTTAGGAACCAGGCCTTCTATAGGCACATGGCCACATGCCTTCACGCCAGCATCCTCGGCTGCTCTGCCTTTGCCTCAGACTCTCCCAGTACTCACATACCATTTGGCTGCCATGTTGCCTTCAATGAAGAAATAAACTTTGGAGAACATAGTTAATATAGGATGGATTATCCTTGTCTGAAGTGTTTGAGAGTAGAAATATCCAGATTTCAGAGTGGTTTGCACTTACTTATTGATGGAACATTCATAATTAAAAAAAAAAAAATTCCAAAATCTCAAATGGCCCAAAATCTGAAACTTTAAACACTATGTTATACCTTAGTTTGGGATTTCAGAAATTTTCAGATTTGGGAATTTCAGATTGGGGCCGCTCCACCTTATTAGGTTTAGAAAGAAGCGTCCTTGTCTCCCTCCCCCCCCCCAAAGGGTCATGTACTGAAGGCTTGGATCCAGCTGGGAACACTATTCTGGGACGTTCTGGAAACTTTAGGGAGTGGCCAGCTGGAGAAGGCAGGTCACTGGGGATGTTTGGGGGGGGGGGCTGAATCTTGTCCCGAGCCCCTCTGTAACCTCTTTATTTTCCATCGACCAGCGTCTGCCAAACGCTCCAACTGCCACGATGTTCTGTTCCTCCATGAGCTGGGATCAGCTAGAGCCAAGAATCATGTTGAAACCCTTTAAACTGTGAACCAAAACAAATCTTTCTTCCTCCTACACAGTTTCTCTCAGGTATTAGGTCACAGTGGCAAAAAACTAACATGTGCCTGCCCTTGTCCTGTACGGGAGCCCGTTTATTAGTTCACGTGTAACAGAGCTGCAAAGGTAGACAGTAGAGGAAATTGACTTTACCACATTTTCTCATGAGAAAGGGGGTAAAACACACACACATGGTTGTATTTCTGTGAACCGAATCAAACACAGTGTTTAGCAAAGGGTTTTGGAATGTCACGAGTGACATTTCATAATTACAATAGATTTGAGTTCAAAGACAACTGATGAAAAGAAAGTTGAACAGGGAGTTCAGTTCTCGACATAAACTTCCTTCTTGTGGCTCCGTGCAGCACTGGCGTTTATAGAGCTATTCTTCTTTGTCATAAAAGCAGTCACCTTGTAACCCTTTTTATCAAGTCATCTATGCACCACCTAAAGGTACACTAGACTCCATCAGGCGAGCTATAGGTTTACATTATCCAAACATTCCAATTCTGCCTGCTCAGCTCTGCTTGTCAATAAACCAGGCAGTTACAAAACAGCAAGGTTGGTTCTTGAGCACTGGAGAACAGATAGGAGCCCGCCAGTTTTGCAAAACAAACTCTTTGCAATCACTGAAGCTAATCTGTCAACAAATTATCATTAAAGTCCTAACTTTTCAGAGTTCAAAAGGAGATTTTTCTGATTAGACAAGTGAGAGGGAGGGGTATTATTATTATTCTTAGCTCACAGGTCAGGGCTTAAAATGACCCTCTTAGAGGAGCAAAGTTTTCTCTTGAAGTCACGAGGAGACACTTCACTTGCAATGAGACGTGGCCTCTGGGGCTCTGTTTCTTGTACGTATAAGGGTCTTTCTCTTGTCCCCCCCTTTAGATTTTCATGCCATTTTAATTTCCAGTGGGGAGATGAATGACACTCTACTGTTGAAATGTGAAAGAGTTTCATATAAAACTCTCACATCGCAAGTTAACTAAGTCTTAGACAACAACGTTGTGGTGGAAGGCAGCTCTGCACTAACGGAGAAAAGAGAGCTAAATTTAACACTCAGGGTGAAATGTGCTTTCTCCAGAAATAGCCACCAATGGAATTAAGAAAAAGTGGGGGTTTGTTTTTGTTGTGGCTGATTTTTCTTTATTTGCTAGAATTATCTACATTCCTCTCTTTGCTTTGTTTTGATGTGCTTGGTTATCACTAACTTTTGCGTGCCACGGGTGCCTACCCAACATTTCTGTGCAGCAGTGTTTTCTATACAATTTGAACTCTGCAATGTCTTTGATAAGAGTGTACCTCAACGGAGGAATTCCTTTATAGCTATAGCTGGTTTTTCAACCAGCAGCTAAGGAAAATGCTAGCTCCTACCTCGGTACTTGCTCCTAGAAGGACACTGAGTATTAGTAAGGGCCGCCTCCACACCATCTTTCTAGAAGATACCCTTCTAGGACACCAATGTTCTGATCATCTCTTTCTTACCAAAAACACCAAAAAAGTTGCTCATGGGAGATACCATGGGAGATGCCACTTGAGTGCAAAAGTTGACCAAAGTTCATAAGACATAATTTCCAAGGAAAAGGCGACAGAATGATAAGGCTAGCCTGGTACTTGGGCCTCCATCTCACAACTACACATCTGTATGCACACCATCTGGGCGGCTCTGTGCAACGCTAGAACAAGGCCACAGATAATGCCTAGAATTCTCCTGTGGTTCCCCCAAAGGATGGTGGATAAGAATGAGAAACAAAGACTTGGTGCTTTTCACATAAAGAAGCCAGCTGCATGGTCTGGGTGCCTGTAGCTCTTTCCTAGGTTTTTGTTTTTCAGAGTTACAGTTACATTTTCAGGCCGTCATCTCTCTCCTATTCAACACCCACCAATAATTCCAAGACGCAAATTCCATGTGAAAGTGAAGAGGAGAAAGAATGTATATCACTTAATGCTAAAACCAAAATTCTCTACCCTTTCCTTAAACTATGTGGTCCTCTTCCAGGCATCTTTCGGTCCCTATGGAGGATCCTTGGACTCCAAGTGGAGACTCTAAAGGCCCAAACTGATTGTCAACTTGATAGGACCCAGACTCAACTAAGAGACAAATCTCTGTGAGGGAATCTGGATTATGGTAATTGCAATGGGAGGGTGCAAATGTGGGTGATGCCATCCAATGGGCTAGGCTAACAGACTGGAAAGCAAAGGAGAAAACTAGCTCGGCATTAGCCCTCCCCTCCCCTGCTTCCCGACTGCAGATGCTGTGTGACCACCCGACTCTTCACCCCTCTGCCCCTGGCGCCTTCTCTACCATGATGGGCTGTACCCTGAAATTGGAATCCAAAATAAACTCTTCCTTGCTCAAGTTGCTCTTTTAGGTATTGAGTCACTAATGCAGACACCAAAATCTGTGGATTCAAGCCTCTGACATATGTGCTGATATATTTGCATGGAATCTATATACCTCCTCCCATATATTTGGAAATCATCTCTTCATCCCTTATAATAAATACCCAACACAATGCAAATGCAATGCAAGTACTTGAAGGACTAATGTCAAGAATACACATACATGTTCAGTACAGAGTCCATGGATACAAGAAGCAGATGGTGATTCCACTGCCCACATCTCTACAATTCTCCTACATTCCTCTGATCCTCCATGCCCTACACACCTTTTGAATGTACAACACACTTGTTACCCAATTCCCAAGTGGCTTATGTAGAGAGTCAGGGGTAACAATTAATGCCCTGCCTTCCTTGATGGTTCCCTGGCCAAACACAGCTCTGGGGATCATTTTTCTTCCTTTTTTTTTCTCTTGTCCCTTTTTATCTCCTGATAGTCACTGATTTTTTTTTTTCCTTTTATTTAAATTTGTTCACTCCTAAACTCTCTCTTTGGACTAAAGAGTCCAACATTTTCAACCAAATGTCAAAGAAAGTATACAAAATAAGTCCCTCATTTATTTATGGCCCTTAGATAACCACTGCCCAAACTGCAAGGACAGCTGATCTTTCTTCGTGACTTTCTCACTGACTCTCTGTAAACTGCTCTCTTCATCCACAAAGTTAGCCACACTTCAAACCACAGCCACCACAGCTCTCTGTGTGCTGACTTATACACAATAAAAATGCCAGGTGGTACCAAAAAAAAATTAACTCCCCCCACAAAGCACCCATCATTAAAAGGAATGTTGTTAAGAAATAGCTGTTTTATTTAACAGCTATTCATTTTTATTGAATAAACATTTTCTAGTATGCATTCTGTTAATTGACCTGACAGCATATGCTGTATATGGAGAAACTTCTAAACATTATGTTCTATGTAATATGCTTATCTGAAAACGCTCTCATTTGCAGCAATATGGAAATAAAATTCTGCTTTCTAAAATTCAAGACTTTTAAATTGCATTAATCCACACAGTTTATGAAATTGCTCTGGACATTTTAAAATCCTTTCTTTAAGGGAGAGAAAAAAAAACAAACTTGAACAATCAGTAATAGTATTTGTTGCTGAGTTTTCTAATGGAGTAGGCGATCCCCAGTACAGAACTTACAGAGAGAAACAGGGCGAGCTTAATAGGAAGTGAAGAACAGTCATGGTATGGGGTAAAGAATTACTCAAGGGCTGCAAGAGCATGTTCAGAAACTATCAGATTACATTATTAGAAAGCCATTGTTGTAAAAGTTTCAGGGCCCAGTTATAAATAGAGCTGAAACATTATAGATAATATATTTAGTTTTGAGGAAGGAAGACAGTTCATGAGTTTGTTGGCGGGCTCCTCCAACTAATGGCACACCTCTCTTGGGCTGGTAGCTTCTGAGTGATGATGCCCCTTCTAGACCAGCATCCTCATCCTCTACCTAGAGGGCAGGAGCAGCACTCCGCAGGGTGGGAACCGTGGTGAACTTGTAAGGCTGTGGGCCTGCGGTGCAGAGCAGCAATTCATCTCCTCACAGTGGCTGTCCTTGTGGGACAGTCGCTCAAGGTTAACAGATATTTGATTTTTCAAGACAGTTTGGAAAAGCATGCTTCCTCTCATGTCTCCAGGTTGTCAACTAGATAATTCTTTAAAACAAATTCTATTTGGGATTCAACTTAGGAAACCCGTGAAATTGCTATGGGGGTGATTATTCGTCAGGGCCCCACCTTCCGAAAAGGACGCTTTCTATAATTTGGACTCCTGATTGGCAATAAGCAGCATACACGGAGCTTTGCATTTACTTATTTTAAACTCCCCCATCTCACCCGTGGCTCCGGTGCAAGTGGAAAATTCTATAATATTCAGTTTAACTCCCAGTGTAATTAACTCGTTTTTACACCAGGCTGTTTGAAGCCAGATCTTTGTGTGCCATAGACTTGTGACATATTTTACAGTTCTAATTCTCCTCCACTGTCCTACATTAATCAAAGCTGTAACCCCTGTTGTCTTTGTACTACAGAATCAGAATGTGCCCCTGGCGAGGAATGGGGGAAAAGTCAACAGGAATTAAATTTCAATGCAACTGTTTACTCAACTGTGGCCTGCAGTTATTGAAATTTTATCCGTGGTTTTGTGTGACTACCACGGTAATGAATTCAGCATGGCTGGGATTTTCTCATGCTGGTAGTCTCTCAAGTAAAAACCTGCAGTAGAAAGATGACAAAAACCACCCAGGTCCACCCGTGACACTCACAATTTCTCCAAGCTGTTTAATTGTTGTTTTCAGTGTGAAGGAAAGCTCTGATAACTTTAGGCCTGTGAAGTGTTTTAAGCCTGTACCTTTTCTTCTGTCACCTACAGATTTCCCTTTCCCCCAACAACCTGTTAAGAGACTACATAAGGGAATCAAAACAGCTGTCAACATTTTATTTTAAAAGGCCTAAAAGGGTTTGCCAGCCACAATAAATGGAGTTTTAGCCACAGTCCTAGACCCAACTGATATCTTTCTCCCTCAGATCTATCAATGGCCAAGAGACAGAAAATTGCCGTGAAATACTTTTTCTAGTTGCAAAGTGCAATCAAAATGATATACTTGAACTTTGTATCAATATCCATGACAACAAATTTTCCAACATGGTCACAGTAAAGAAAGAAGACATGATGATAACTAATTATATACTACTGATTAGTTTTTAAGGAAGATGGGATTGAAATGTGCTTCTAGAATTATATTCTATATAGTTTTCCTGTCACCACTATTTGTGTGTGTGTGTGTGTGTGTGTGTGTGTGTGAGATGCACTGAATATGTAAAATTTTGTGGCTGGCTAAATACTTTGAAATTAAAAAATTATTTTGTTGAATCAAGTTGCTTATAATTTATTTTTATCATAGCCAGACCCCCTTCACTCCACTTAACTACCTTCTAGGAGTATTTGGGATTTTTTTAAAGGCCTATATGTGCTATTTTTATATTTTATTTAAAACTTCTTATTACCTTTGAGTGTGTGTGTGTGTGTCAAAGAGAGAAAGAGAGACAGACAGAGAGATAAGGCAATTTATAGGACTTGGTTCTCTCATTCCAGTGTGTGGGTTCCAAGGATCAAACTTGGGGTCCTCAGGCTTGGTGGCTGAGATCCTGCTGGCCCCTTAATTAAATATTAGGGTAAAATTCAAAAGATGTCAATCACTTTTTTATTTAATTAATGCACTGTAAGTACTAATTATTCAGGATACACAATGTATCAATCAATAACCCTATCTCAACTACTTCATAAAGATTCATAAAGATCTTGACTTCTGTCTTGTAATGGCATAGAAAATGGTACTCTAAAAAAATACCAACTATTTATCTTACCATAAATAGCTGAGAATATCTCATAAACATACATTAGCGCTAATACCCTACTGCCATTTGCTGCTGGGTTTTGCTAACAACTTCACTGGTTAGAATTTAGCAATTTGCATTAATTTAAATGTACAAAATGAATATACCACAAGCATCATAAATTCTAGCTGATAGGGTGCCTGAGGTGGAGGCAGGAATGGTTGGGGTGGGAAAGAGATCAAGTCGCTCACAGGGAGCCTTCTGGCCTGGGAGCAGGGCTGTCTGCCCGTTTCCCACCTGACAGGTTCCATAGCCCCACACCGCCTCCCCCGACCTTCAGTGGGTTCAGTTATATTTAGTGACCCCTTATATTTTAGCTCATGACTATAATCCCACTATTTGGGAGGGGGGAACCAGAGTTCATGGTTAGTCTTGGCTATATAGCCATTCCAAGACCAGCCTGGGTTACATGAGAATCTGGGGTGACAAATCTTAGCAAGGAGCTCTATCCCTAACAAGAATGGATATTTTATTCAGATTTTAAGAAAGTAGTCTGAGAGGCTAGAGAGATGGCTCAGTAGTTAAGTGAATTAGCTGTTCATGCAGAGGACCCAGGTTCAGATGCCAGCACCCACATGGCAGCTAACAACTATCTGCAACTCCAGTTCCAGGGGACCTGATATCCTCTTCTGGCCTCTGCAGGCACAGGTGCACTTACATACAAGTAAAATGTTCATATATATGAAATAAAAATAAATACACTTTTAATTAATAAAGTTTTTTTTTAAAAAAGAAAGCCATTTGAAAGGTCTGATATTCTTAAAGCATTTCTTGAAAATTTCTCTATTAAAAAGTTACAGAAACTCCCCAAGATGTATCATTTTTCTTTTTTTCTTTTTTTTTTGGTCTTTTCAAGACAGGGTCTCCCTGTAGCTCCCAGCTGTCCTGGAACTTACTCTGTAGACCAGGCTGGCCTTGAACTCACAAAGATCCTCCTGCCTCTGCCTCCTGAGTGCTAGGATTAATGGCATGCACCACCATTCCCGGCTCTCTCTTTTTTTCTACATAGGGTCTCTCTCTATATCTATCTATCTATCTATCTATCTATCTATCTATCTATCTATAGATATTTCTGTATATATCTATATATATATATATATATATTTCTGGCTAGCTTAGAACTGTCTATGTAAAGCAGACTGGACTTGAACTCACAGAGATTTGCCGCCCATCTATCAGCTCATTCTTCTTATTACAATGCCTTTTTATTTTACAAATAGCACCACAGCTAAAAACAAAACAGAAGAATCATGGGGGGGGGGGAAGCAACAACCTCTGTCTGTTATCAATAACAAAAATTCATAACATTGCCTGATTCCAGAGGTTGGGAAGCCGAAGTCAGCCTTTGAGGAACTGCACTTAAAATTGAAATTTTACCAACATAAAATCATGTCTTCTTGGGTCACCTGTTACTCCCAAGGGCCTATTTACACAATGGGAGGAGTGGAGTAGGAACAAAAGTATCCTAACTCAAGAGCGTGGTACAGAGGCCCCAACAGATGAGTCAGAATAGCAGTAGGACCTGGCCAACTGCACTGCACCGGCCACAGGAATCCAAGAAGCATGTGCAAATGCCCACACCCTGCTTCCAGGTCCGGAGTCATTTCCCAAGCTGAGGCCTGCTTTAGAATCTAAGGCCTTCTGCTTACCAGGTCTACCCATATTTCTCTTGTTTCTGTTCTTATCATCTACTTTTTCTCTTTTGTGTCTATTTCTTTCATCTCTGATTTTCTTTCTTCAAATGGGATAAGCCTGTTTTTTTTAATTGCAATTTTATTTCTCAATCCTTTGTCTAAAGCATAGAGAATCATTTTTCCAAAGCGTAATTTTAATCAAACAGTTAAAGTTTAGGTGACACGCCAGAAGGAAGTGGCCCAAGATTCACTCAATAATAGGTCTAAGCTCCCACAGCTTGGAAAATTAGTTTTTGAAGCCAGCCACCAGGACCTCTGGAAGACTGGTGCCGAAGAAGATGCTGCTTACAGACAGAAAGATGGCCTTCAAATATGGACAGTGGCTGAACTCCCACCCACTGGCCCGACTCCCAGGCAAGTACCTGCTGTTGCTGCTGCTGGACGTGGGCAAGGTCTGCCGCCCCCAGGTCCACCGCAGACGCGTCCCCGTTGGCCCGTGCGTCACGAAGGGCCCCACACTCTAGTAAGTGGTTGCCACCACTCGACCCGTTCTGGATGGCTGACCCGTTACTTTTTGTCTCAGACCCAGATTCTTGCATCATGACTCAAAAACCTGAGAGAAGGATTTCCAGAGGGGTGGGGTGAAGGAAAGAGAGAAAAAAGCAGCTGTTAAAAACAGTTGTTGTCTGTAAGGAACAGGGTTCTTTCTTACACGCTGCCAAACTCAGGAACAGTTGTCATTTTCTTTCACTCTAGTTTTCCCTCATTAGTGGACAGGACTTCTTCTGTAGGAGTATGGAGATGTCACTCCCCATTCGAGTTCCAGTACAGTTTAACTTTAGGAAAGATACTTCCAGGTGAGCCTAGAATTAAGGAGTCAATATTTCCCATGATATTTGGATGTTCTGCTTAAAAATTAAACAAAGTAAGTAATCACAGAAGGTGTAACTTTAAACATTATCAGCTGCAGGTGCACCGGGGCGACACAAAGTTCTTAAAGAAGAAATTCTCCAATTTCACTTGCTCGTGATGACTGACACACATTATGAGGAGGCCCCTTGAGGGAATTTGTCCTGAAAACCTTATAGTCAAACATCCAAAGTGTTTTAAGGATTCTGAATCCTTGATCAGGCAGTTCAAAGATCAATCATTCCTATAAGATGGGCCACTTTGAGAATTAGGAAGGATCAAAAGCTAGTTCCACTTTTCAGACAATGGACTATGATCTTTGTTTTACAGCTTCAGTTCTCTTGAGAAATTACATTCAATGTTAGTTTTTTCTAGTGGTGAATTGCTGACCTCCAGAATGGTGTGGGATCCTGGGTTCAAGCCTCAGTATCACTAGAAAGTAAATAAATTAATTAAAAAAACTAAAATGGCTACTAGAAAAAAAAGTACAGTGCAAAATTAACAAAGATCTATGTTACCTCCTCTTATTTATTTATTCTTCACTTTTTGTTTTTTGTTTTGTTTTGTTTTCTGGAGATCAGGTTCCATTATGTAGCCCAGGCTAGCTTCAAACCTGCAATGCTTCCGCCTCAAACTCCAGGTGGGAATATTCCTGGCAAGGGCCAACAAACCTGGCACCATTACTTCATTCTTGTTACTCTCTGACTGAGCACAGCACCATTATCCTGAAAAGCCAATTTACCTCAAGGCTCCATTAAAGGTATCCAACCATGACAAAGGGTATTTATTGATACCAACTGTTACTATCTATGTATATCCAGTGCTGTGTTCTACCACCACAATGCAGGGGATTTATGTGAATTCTCTAGTTTCTGATCACAACAGCTAGCCCCAGTTTTCAGATAAGACAACTGAGGTTTGGGTTGGGGAGGTGGTTCAGTAAATAACAATTCTTGCTATATTAGCTTGAGTTCAGATATCCAGAACCCAGTAGGGCAAGAGTCTGTAATCCTGGCCAACCTATAGGAAACAGGGTTCGGACACCGGAGACACCTGGTCAGCAGCCAGCTATCCTGGCTAACATAGCAGGAAGCAGACCCTTGTTTAAGATGCTTAAACAGAGTGGAAAGATGAAGACTGACACTCAAAGGTTGTCCTCTGATCTTCACACGTGTGTACTGACATGTAGGTTGTCCTCTGATCTTCACACGTGTGTACTGACATGTAGGTTGTCCTCTGATCTTCACACGTGTGTACTGACATGTAGGTTGTCCTCTGATCTTCACACGTGTGTACTGACATGTAGGTTGTCCTCTGATCTTCACACGTGTGTACTGACATGTAGGTTGTCCTCTGATCTTCACACGTGTGTACTGACATGCAGGTCCCTGCTCCACTCACATACACACGGTTTTTTTTTTTTTTGGTGTTTTCAAGTCAGGGTCTCCCTGTAGCCCCAGCTGTCCTGGAACTCACTCTGTAGACCAGGCTGGCCTTGAACTCACAAAGATCCGCCTGCCTCTGCCTCCGGAGTGCTAGGATTAAAGGCATGCGCCACCACACCGGCTTGTTTTTGTTTTTAAAGAATAAAACCAATGCATGAGTGACTTTAACTTGTCCACTCAGTACCACAGCTAGCCATGGTGGGCTCAGGAGTGTTAGAGCTTCACTTTGATGTCAAAGCTTTTACATATAGCTTGTTTTCTGAAGGCTGAGCTACAGGGTTATGAGCCAAGTTCACAGACTCAGACTTGGAAAGGAAAAATATTAGTCACTAAAGGAAGCAGTCAGTTCAAACATCAAAGCTGAGAGATGCCTATATAATTAAGACTTTAATGTGAAGGCCCAACCCCAGACGGAAGGACAAAAGACATTTCATTTAAATTTGTCTCTATCACAGGACACACAGGTAGGTACTACCACCTATTTCCTTCCCAGTGCACATATGTGACCACAGAAAAATTTAAAAACATTCTGGAGACTTCTACACGAGAGTGTCCCCCTTTTTTTGGTATTTTTGAGACAGGGTTTCCCTTTAGTCCCAGTTGGCTTGGAACTCACTATATAGACCAGGCTGGCCTTGAACTCAAAGAGATCCACCTGCCTCTGCCTCCCTAGTGCAAGTGCTGGGATTAAAGGCGTGTGCCACCACACCCGGCGGGAGATTGTCCTTTTGATATAAACTGGTAGAAGCCTGTTTGCTGAGACTTGCATAAAAAATCCTAATGGAACAGAATTAATTTAAAAAATTAGTATCTTTCATCTCGTTGAGTGTAGAGTATGCTGAAGCACAGTGCAGACTCTGCAAACCCAAAGACATATTTAAAAAATATTTTCTTTACTACTTTTATGTGTATGAGCATATTGTCTGCATGTATGTAAGTGCACCCATGTCGTGCAATGCCCCTGGAGGTCAGAAGAGGGCATCAGATCTCATAGAACTGAAGTTAGGACAGTTGTTACCCACCATATGGGTGCTGGGAATCCAGTCCTGGTCCTCTGCAAGAAGATCAACTCTCCAGCAGCCAAAGGCATATTTTTTAAGTTAATCTCTTTCTAAAGTGAATTAAGAATGGCAGTTTTTTTGTTAACAGGTGTGAAGCAAACTCAGAAACAACAGCTGATTCCCTCTTTGGATCAGACTTTCTAGTAATTACTGTCCTTTAGGAACTGCATGCAGGTCCTTACTGTATACTAAGTAAAAGAATCTATCAAAACAAAACAAACACAGGAACACAAAATACCTTGGGGGGGGGGGAGAATGGCAATGCTTTCCTTCCTTAAGCTGTAAGACAGAGCCAGATGTGGGAAGGCCTTAAACCCCACAACGCCCTTAATCCTAGAACTCTGGCACTTGGAAGGAGGCAGAGGCAGGTGGATCTCTGAGAACAAGGCCAGCCTGGTCTACATAGAGAATTCTATGACTGCTGGGTCTACTGGTAGAGTCTCTCTCTCTCTCTCTCTCTCTCTCTCTCTCTCTCTCTCTCTCTGTATGTGTGTGTGTGTGTGTGTGTGTGTAAGGTAGGCAACAAGACATGGATAACACAAAAATATCTTGCTCATCTCCAAACCACCCAATGGGTGGAAGCAGATTTATTTTTCTCAGCGTTTCAGTTTTTCTTCCATGTGCTTGCCCCCTTTTACAGTATTCAGGCACTAACAGGTACTAAGCTGGATGCAGCTCAGTGGTAGAACACTACCCCTAGCCTAGCATAAAAGACACCCTAAATTCTACCACAAAACAACAAGGGAATGTGTGCTTTCGAGTCATTAGCATGTAAATCCATTGAATTATTGGTTATGACACACATATATCTGAACAGAACATAAGTTTCCCACCTTTTGGAAAGCTTGCCCATCCAGACAGCAGATGCAATAGACAAATGTATTATCTGTATGTGAGCTCCATGCCTGCCCCAGACCGCACCACACACAGCCATGTACTCTGTCCTAATGGAACAGACCTATAGAGTGCTGCCTTCGAAGCACGTAGCCGTGGGACCTGAGGGCAGGTGTCTAGGAGACTATCCCTACTCTGCTTTCCTTCGTTGACACCGTCCTCGTGGGTGGAGTGAGACCCATTTCTGATGCACAATTCCATGAGAAGCTTCTGCTTTTGCTCGGTGCGGTTCCAAAGAAGACTGCCAAGTCCGCCAGTACAAGCTGGGCAGGCGAGGAGCCAAGCAGCTTGGCTCCTGAATTGGGTTTGTGAGAGTGCAGGCTTTGGGACCAAAACTGTATAAAGGATTATTCTGGTCTAAGGATGTCCTTAATTAGTCAAGTGCTAACAGTAGTAGGTAGGCTGGAAGATTTAAAATTTCCCATAATGTACCACATCAATCAGGAAAGAACAGCTTTTCAAAAAGCACATGTTACAAAGGAGTGCCTGTGTCCAAGAGCATTTCTACAGTGTCTGCACCAGGAGTGCCTTTATCAAACATCCCAAGCCACTTAATACACTTTTATATCTCTATATAAACCCATCTGATACACTGCATAAACTCCCAACATGTCTCCAAGAAGAAGATAAGGTCATAAATGTTATTCCCATTGCATAGACAAGAAAGCTGAGGCTGCGCTGACTGAAACAGATAAAGCCACGACGACACCCCACCTCAGACATGAACTTATCCATCCAATATCTGACTGAGAGTTACTGCTTATCAAAGTCCTTGGCTCTCTGGTGAGTAAAACAACCAAAAGAAATTCCAGAAAAGACAAAAGGGTAGCAGGTGGGTGTTAACATACTCAGAGGGAGCCCAACTGCATCTGTCTTTTTCTACTGACTTTACACAGTCAAAATCAGCTGACAGACTTCTCTGTCTCCACTTTACCCTCTTTCTTAGGGGAAGCTTGCCTGTCCCAGGAACTCCGTTTGTATAACCTCTGCCATGCTTACCAAAGGACCATCTTGCTCTGTGACAAATTGAGAACATGACACGACCTACAAGTGTCCACGGTGCTTGAATGTGACGGCCAGGCACATGGGGGACTCAGTCAACCATACCACTAACCTGTCTGGTGTCTGGAATGAGGCCAAGCCTTTCCCCTGTCTCCCTTACAGCTTCTCCACATGTGCAGGACCTGCTACCCTACAAAGGCCGACCGTCAGGCCATTTCATGTCTGCTGAGGTGACATAAGGAAGCCCAAGCATCCATTAACCCTCTTGCTTAGAAATATGACAGAGCCTTCAACTGCAGAGACTCCATTGGGTGCTGGGGGGACTTGCAGAAAAAGGATAAGAACTGAGTTTCACATGCTTATTGACTGTTGTTGCCAACAGAGCTGCTCTGTGGAGGCCTTCTGGAGAATTCATAATGTCCAGGCCAACATATTTATAGTAAATTAAAGTGTGGCTTTATTATGATGATTATTTCCTTGGTTACAGTGTTGATGCCGAAAATTTAGGGAAAATAAAGGCCTTGTTATCATGCTTGTGAAAGATTTTAAGCTAACAAAAAGTTCAGTCTTGATTCCAGGGCAGTTAATTAAGGTTGACCAAGTCAGGCAGAAGTAAATTAACTTGGCTGATCAATTATTTATATGAAGCAGAATAAATGCCCTTAAAGAACTTGGTCTGTTCACAAAAGGATGTGTAAATTAAACCAAACATAGTTTTGTAAAATATGTTTCTACTGCTATGGGCAGAAGAGATGTTCCTGGTAAAGTCACTTTCAGAAAAATGATTAGAGGAATCCTCTACCACCATCACCACCCACTCAAGGGGGGAAAACCATCTTCCTCACCGTATAGCCATATACTGGAAAGAAGGGAAGGGGGTGCAATGTGGAAGAGACAAGAACAGGAGGAGAGGAGGGAAGGAGGGAGGGAAGCCTGAACATTACAATTTCAGAAATAATGAACATTCTAGCTCTAACTTTATCATCAGTTACTTAATAGTTTGTAGATTAGGAAAACTTTTTTTTAATTTTTTATTTTATTTTCGTCTGTGTATGAATGTACTGTGTGCATGCAGGTCTGTGCACCCGTGTAGTGCAATGGCGCGGAGGTCAGAAGAGGATGTTGGATTCCCCTGGAACTGGAGCTAAGGACAGTTTTGAGCCGCCATGTGGGTGCTGGGGATCGAACCCGGGTCCTCTGTAAGAGCGGTCGGCGCTCTTAACCGCTAGGCTATCTCTCCAGCCCCAGAAAAGGACTTTTCAATTACTCATGGTGTATCAAGATTTTAAAATCCTCATTAATCAATAATAAATCACCTAGCATTCAGGAAAAAATAGAAAACCCTGACTCAAGTAAGATAAAAATTCTGTTTCTTTCTGGGTCTCAGTAAGCAAATGAACTAGTTGCCGTCCATGCACACCGGATCTTCAGGGCAACACTAGACAAAGGGGCCTTAAGGAGCATGGTGGGGTGGCCTGGGAGGTTCAGCCAGCTCCCCCATCTCAGTAACCACATGTTGCTCCCATTCAAAACAGAGGGAATAAACAGCAAACACCCTAGAGGCAAGCTGGAGGCTCCCAATGGACAACTTGTGGGACTGGGAACTTCACAGGCCTCATGACAAGGGGCGTGTGTGTGTGTGTGTGTGTGTGTGTGTGTGTGTGTGTGTGTGTGTTACCCTTCACCTGGAAGCAGGGAAGAGAAGAAGGAGCAGCAGAAGGACCACGGTTGGAGTTAGGAAACAAGAGACAAGAGAGCTTGACAGAGAAGCCCCAACTGCCGCACAGCATGGAGTTGGAAATAAGAGGGGCTGGGAAAAGCCAACAGGACAAAATACTACAACAGCCGGCCAATTTCTTTCCTCTTCTGAGATCACCCAGAAAAACCATGAATGAGCCCTTCAAACACCACTGGTATCTATCCACAGCCCCCACTAGTCCCATTTTACAGAGAGACCACCCAAGAGCCGAGTGCAGGAAGAGAAGTCAGGGTACTGACTGTGTTATGAAGGCACCATCTTCCAATACCAAATTTTCGTAATTATAACAGAAAGGCGTAAATTTTCTAATGCATGGCAGTTCAAAAAGTAATCAAGGGAATGAGCCGCAGGGCTATTTTAATGTATGCAAAGCTAGTGACCCACAGTAAATGGGAGGTAAGCTGAAATGAATGCAAAGCATTGCACACAGAGTGCAGTCCTGGTCTGATGAGGGACGGCTAAAATTAACACCCAATTAATTTCCGAATTGACAAACAAATGAAACCCATAAATCTACTTTCTCATTAATTTTCTTGTGGTATAATTTAAAGCAGTAATATGAGGGCAAAAACTGAGCATTATCCATCATAAATATCAAAAAGATAGCACTGTAACACCATAAATTATGCATATTACCTGTTGTTAAAAATGATTTATGTATTATCAACATTATCATGCACCAAAGAGGTCTAGACTTATCTTCTGAAAATCTGGAATTTTAGTTAGAAAAAGTTGAGGAGCAACAGAACTGTCAAATGCATGTTTTAAAACAAAAACAAAACACATGTGGCCCCATATTGAGTCATATGGGCAAAAAGGGCAGAGCTGGGTGGGCACAGGTCTCACTGACCAGAGTGAATATTGTGGGATGGCTGGGGGCATCCCCAAAGGCAAGATCAGCTCCCCCTAGCACACAAAGTGATGACTCCTATGCCCTGTTGGATTCTGGGAGTGGAGAACTGGATGCAAGGACAAACAGACACGGTGGATAAGCAGACACACAGATACAGTAGATGAGCAGACACACAGACACGGTGGATGAACAGACACACAGACACGGTGGATGAACAGACACACAGACACGGTGGATGAACAGACACACAGACACAATGGATGAGCAGACACACAGACACAGTGGATGAGCAGACACACAGACACAGTGGATGAGCAGACACACAGACACAGTGGATGAGCAGACACACAGACACAGTGGATGAGCAGACACACAGACACAGTGGATGAGCAGACACACAGACACAGTGGATGAGCAGACACACAGACACAGTGGATGAGCAGACACACAGACACAGTGGATGAGCAGACACACAGACACAGTGGATGAGCAGACACACAGACACAGTGGATGAGCAGACACACAGACACAGTGGATGAGCAGACACACAGACACAGTGGATGAGCAGACACACAGACACAGTGGATGAGCAGACACACAGACACAGTGGATGAGCAGACACACAGACACAGTGGATGAGCAGACACACAGACACAGTGGATGAGCAGACACACAGACACAGTGGATGAGCAGACACACAGACACAGTGGATGAGCAGACACACAGACACAGTGGATGAGCAGACACACAGACACAGTGGATGAGCAGACACACAGACACAGTGGATGAGCAGACACACAGACACAGTGGATGAGCAGACACACAGACACAGTGGATGAGCAGACACACAGACACAGTGGATGAGCAGACACACAGACACAGTGGATGAGCAGACACACAGACACAGTGGATGAGCAGACACACAGACACAGTGGATGAGCAGACACACAGACACAGTGGATGAGCAGACACACAGACACAGTGGATGAGCAGACACACAGACACAGTGGATGAGCAGACACACAGACACAGTGGATGAGCAGACACACAGACACAGTGGATGAGCAGACACACAGACACAGTGGATGAGCAGACACACAGACACAGTGGATGAGCAGACACACAGACACAGTGGATGAGCAGACACACAGACACAGTGGATGAGCAGACACACAGACACAGTGGATGAGCAGACACACAGACACAGTGGATGAGCAGACACACAGACACAGTGGATGAGCAGACACACAGACACAGTGGATGAGCAGACACACAGACACAGTGGATGAGCAGACACACAGACACAGTGGATGAGCAGACACACAGACACAGTGGATGAGCAGACACACAGACACAGTGGATGAGCAGACACACAGACACAGTGGATGAGCAGACACACAGACACAGTGGATGAGCAGACACACAGACACAGTGGATGAGCAGACACACAGACACAGTGGATGAGCAGACACACAGACACAGTGGATGAGCAGACACACAGACACAGTGGATGAGCAGACACACAGACACAGTGGATGAGCAGACACACAGACACAGTGGATGAGCAGACACACAGACACAGTGGATGAGCAGACACACAGACACAGTGGATGAGCAGACACACAGACACAGTGGATGAGCAGACACACAGACACAGTGGATGAGCAGACACACAGACACAGTGGATGAGCAGACACACAGACACAGTGGATGAGCAGACACACAGACACAGTGGATGAGCAGACACACAGACACAGTGGATGAGCAGACACACAGACACAGTGGATGAGCAGACACACAGACACAGTGGATGAGCAGACACACAGACACAGTGGATGAGCAGACACACAGACACAGTGGATGAGCAGACACACAGACACAGTGGATGAGCAGACACACAGACACAGTGGATGAGCAGACACACAGACACAGTGGATGAGCAGACACACAGACACAGTGGATGAGCAGACACACAGACACAGTGGATGAGCAGACACACAGACACAGTGGATGAGCAGACACACAGACACAGTGGATGAGCAGACACACAGACACAGTGGATGAGCAGACACACAGACACAGTGGATGAGCAGACACACAGACACAGTGGATGAGCAGACACACAGACACAGTGGATGAGCAGACACACAGACACAGTGGATGAGCAGACACACAGACACAGTGGATGAGCAGACACACAGACACAGTGGATGAGCAGACACACAGACACAGTGGATGAGCAGACACACAGACACAGTGGATGAGCAGACACACAGACACAGTGGATGAGCAGACACACAGACACAGTGGATGAGCAGACACACAGACACAGTGGATGAGCAGACACACAGACACAGTGGATGAGCAGACACACAGACACAGTGGATGAGCAGACACACAGACACAGTGGATGAGCAGACACACAGACACAGTGGATGAGCAGACACACAGACACAGTGGATGAGCAGACACACAGACACAGTGGATGAGCAGACACACAGACACAGTGGATGAGCAGACACACAGACACAGTGGATGAGCAGACACACAGACACAGTGGATGAGCAGACACACAGACACAGTGGATGAGCAGACACACAGACACAGTGGATGAGCAGACACACAGACACAGTGGATGAGCAGACACACAGACACGGTGGATGAACAGACACACAGACACAGTGGATGAACAGACACACAGACACAGTGGATGAGCAGACACACAGACACGGTGGATGAGCAGACACACAGACACGGTGGATGAGCAGACACACAGACACGGTGGATGAGCAGACACACAGACAGGGTGGATTCACCTCAGATGACCAGGTTTAGGATGTCCAACACAAGGGGCCAAGAGCCCTGGCTGGAAGTCACAAAGTTAGCCTTCATTTCAACAACATCCTACACTGCCTTGCCTCTCTTGCCTTCATCCAGTTCAGAGAATGGAGAGAAGCAGGAATCATGTAAACCAGCTTGTGTTCCTTAACTAAACCAGTTTATATTTACCAACTAAATGGAGAGGAGACACTTGGATTAAAAGTTTCCGTTTCAGGCTGGGGAAATGGTTTAATAATAAGTACAATATCCAGAGTTCTATCTCCAGAATCCACAGAGAAAGCTGGGCATGGCGACACACATTTGAAATCCCTGTGCTGGGAGGTGGAGACAGACAGGTCCCCGGAGCTCCCGGCCAGACAGCACAGCCCAATTAGAGGACAGTTGTCAGAAAAAAACTCTCAAAATAAGATGGCCATTCCAGAGGAGCAAATGACACCCCAAACTGTCGTCTGGCCTTCCCACACTCATGCACACATGTGCGCCCAGCCACAGACACAGACGCAGACATACATATCTACATGCATGCATGCATATTCCATTTTCACCTTTCTATATTCATTTATTAAATAATAATAAAAAATTTATGTCGAATTTCGTTTTCAAGTACTCCTTCCACATAAGAGAAATTTTACAAGAACTACTAGATTTGTGATTACATGATTAGATGACTGAAAGCCCCAAGTCCAATCTCTTGATCAGACAGAACTGACGTCTGTTCTGGACACTGACTTTGTTTGCCAACTTTTGAAGATACTCTACTTCCTGGAATTTATTTGGAAGGAGTAACTTATGGAGATTTGAAGTTCAGTAACTTAAATCATGCTTTTTTTTTTTTTTGGTGGAGGTAAAGGATAGGACCTGGGGGCTTTGCACATGCTACACTAGTACTCTGTCAGTAAAAAATATCCTCAACCCTTGGATGTTTGAGACTGGGTCTTGCCACATAGATAAGCTGGTCTTTAAGTTGTCATTTTTCTATCTTAGAAGCATTCGCCACCAGACCCAGTACAGTCATGTTAAATCTTAACAGAAACAGGACTGTCTCAGTCACTGAAAATTCAAGATAATCACCCAAAGGAAGAAAGAAAGAAACTTATTCTGGCCCATGCTGGTGAGCATTTAATATATACAAAGGCAGTTCAGACAGACTGGAAATGGTAGAGAACAGGATGTTTAATTTCCCCTGCAAGCCATGACGTAGACTAGAATTGGCAGAATAGGGTGGCAATAAAATAATCTTCCTAACAAAAGTCATGGTTTCCCTTTGCCACCAGGTTTTCAGTGTGAAAACAGGAGGCTTCACATTTCCAAGGAGAAAGGATTCCTGACTCTCTCCATCATGGTGGCGAAGGACTTGAAACCATTATGACCCTCTTAAGCAAGCTTTCCAGACACTGTGATCTTGATCAGTCAGTCCCTCCTTCGTGAGTCCAGGCAATAAGGTCCCCCAACACTGAGTTTTACATATTTGACTTCGATGGACTTTTCTCTTTTTTGCCAGTAGATAGGAGGTTAGGTATGGTTATGGCAGCACCTGTGGACAAGCTATGTTAGTGAGAAGGCCCCAGCTAGGAAATACACTACCAGTGAGAATGAGAGCCCGCTCCCAGGCACACTAAACCAGCCTTGCCCACGTCATTAAGGACAGAAAGGGAGCTTTGCCAATCCAGGGTAGGCTGTTTGCTTTGCCACAAGGAAGCCACTGAAGGTCAGGCATGACCGGGGCCAGGTGTTCCAGGGACATACGTCTACCCAAGAAAATAGATTTTAAGTCTGAGAACGAACAAAGCTGGCTGAACTTGAATCACTGGAACATTCAAATAGCTGAACTCTCTCATAAAAAGCCCAGTAGAATAAAGTGACCAGCAGGCAGCTCAGAGAAGCAATTTTTTTCATTTCCATATTTCATATAATTTAATGTACACAAGGCCAGATTCATCATGTCCATTAATGAGTGGCGTGTTCGATGACACACTTCATGTGTCTGCCGCTTCGCCTGCAGCCCCTAACCGCTCAGGTGGCCAAAGCGAACAATATGTTCATAGCAACATGGCAACTCGGTGAATGGGGACCATCAGGACTCTGTTGCTTGCATTTCTGTGTTATATGAAAGGAACAATTATTTAATTTTATCCTTCAAAAACTCCAATAGACACGCATACATATTTTACCCCTGAAAGTTGCTCTCCCAGATAGATTAGCCAGCCTTCTCTGTGATAAAAGGCACCATTTGTCACGGAAGGTCAGAGGCCCCCTGGCCTCCACCCTCACCGTATCCTGTGCTGTGGCCCTAACACAGAGCAGGTACTGGGAAGTCTAGCCTGGGAAGTCTAGCCTGGCATTACACAGGAGGCAAATTCAGAAACCACAAGTAATAATCCCTTTTTAAAATATCGGGGCTGGGCGTGGTAGCACACGTCTTTAATCCCAGCTATCGGGAGGCAGAGGCAGGTGGATCTCTGAGTTCAAGGCCAGCCTGGTCTATATAGTAAGCTCCAGGCCAGCTGGGACTAAAGGAAGACCCTGTCTCAAAAAGACAAAACACAGGCTGGAGAGATAGCCTAGCGGTTAAGAGCTCTTGCAGAGGACCTGGGTTCGATCCCCAGCACCCACGTTCGATCCCCAGCACCCACATGGCGGCTGAGAACCGTTCGTAACTCCAATTCCAGGAGAATTCCAGTTCCAGGGGAATCTGACACCCTCTTCTGACCTCCACAGCATTGCACAACGCGGATGCACAAACCTACATGCAGACAGTACATTCATACAAATAGAAAAAAAAAAAAAAAAAAAAAAAAGACAACACACGCACACACACACACACACAATCTAACAGCAAAGATGGTGTGAGCTGAGTTTTCTCGGCTGTCTGCAAGACATAACAAAGGACCAAGTCTTACCTACAGAGACTCACAAGGGACAAAGTCTCTCATACATACGAAGCAGAATTTAGAAATTACTTAACTACAAATGGCATAAAGCAGAAACTTGATTTTTAAATAAAACAGGTAAGAAGTTCAAGTTAGAGTAGAAACATTGCCCACTTAAAATACATAAAATTTATGTTAAAGGTGCAGGGAGCTCCTTCTGAGTTAAAGACTTGTTCGATGGGAGACTTTTTCAGAGTATATGGAGGTAAACGTCAACCCCGGTCTCGGACTTAACAAAGAAAAACACACACGATGATCAAGATCAGACCAAATGACAACGCACAGGACACGAAGCACGCATACAATGAAATCCATGGCTGTACCTTCTGACGCCGCGGCTCTCATTTCATAGTACCAAACTTTTCTTCCTACACCTTCTAAGTCCTTGTTTGTTCCACAAAGAATTTTCTAGGCATCTGATGCTCTCTGACTGAGCTAGTGGCCTTTCAGGAGAGCTCTCCCCTCTCTGAAGAAAGCAAACAACTGCATAGATATCATTACACTAAGGAAATCTCTTAGAAAAACCAAACAAGTTGCTAATCTCTCCAGCCCCTTCATCCAAGCAACAGATAAGAAAAGCAAACGTAAGTCTGTTTCAACCACATTCCAGGCACAAGTTCCCCTTTTTCTTTATCAAAATTCTAGCATTTAAGTCTTGTGTGTGTGTATGTGTATGTATTTGTGTGTGGTGGGTTATTTTTTTTTTTCCTTTTTAAACAGACCTTTACAGGATAACTGCTGCTCCCACCCGCAAACAAAGCAATGTTTGTTTAATAAAGATTGCTGCCATGGGTACAGTAAACAGGGGGCCCGGCATTTGTGTTTATGAACAAACACATCATCTTACCAGAGCAATTTAACATTAACCAGGTGGAATAATCAACAGATTTCATGGGTGACACCCGGGGCAGGGCTAAGGTAAACAGAGCTGGGAGGAGAGAGGGGCCACGCTCCTGGAATCAAGGTCAGGTAAGGAGGTAAATGCATCAGAGAAGTCAACAGCTGGGGAGAAGGCAAGATAAACAGGCAGCCATTCTTCTGACATTTAGAGAGGCAGGAGGTTGGAAGTTACATGGCTCAGCTGCTGACCACCATGAAATCCACCCAGTTGGAGACCAAGCTTGCTTGCCTGCACAATGCCGTGTTTGCTTCTAAACAGCAATTTGCTGTTCCCAACCGCTTCTACTGCTCACCAGCATTCCAGCCAGGGTGCAGCAAGTGGAATCTGCTTAAGTCTTTCCTGGAGGTTCAAAAAAGAAAAGAAAACCACCGCAAAATACACAAAGACATACCCCCCACTCCTGCCCACCCAACCCAACCAAGCAGGTCATCCCAAACAAGGCAGGCAGAGCTGAGGCAACCCCTTTATTTCCTGGTTTGCCATGAAGGGCTGAGGTAGGTACTCAAGGCTGGATTTGGGCCCAGCTTTCAAAAGCCTTCAACGTTTTCATGCTTGAGTAACTCTACATTCATTTCCTGGGCTTATCTTTTATCAATGAAGTATATGGGTCAAACCTAGATTCTTCCAGAAAGAAAGCCCTGTTGCTTCTTTTCATCCTGAAATGCCTGTACGTCCTCTAGGCCAACAAATACATTCGTAATGCTCTCACAGACTATGAAAATCAAACTATGTCATGTAACAATAGTGTCCTTAATAAAAAAAAGACATAATCAGTTGATGGTACATAACAGTAACACCACTCAGGAGTTCCCTGTCAGGTCAGCATTAAGAAACAAAACTGTAGCTCTTCAAAGACCAGAATGAATGAATTCAACATATTCATTAGGAAGAAATGCTCAATCTTTTTTTTTTCTTTTATGCCAAAGATGTAGTGGAAGAAATGCTCAGTCTTAAAAAAAAATTGCTAAACATATATTCAACTATACAGGGCAACTTACTGCACATTGTAAAGATGTTATCATGCCTTATCAGAAATACTATAAGTAGGGGTTTAATCCTACAATAAAAGCCGTAGTTTGGACCTATTTACAGATTGCTTAATATCATTAAAGTACTTAATTTTGGTACGTGTGACTAAGATCCCTCTATTACTTAAAAGCTAATAAGCAAAACATGTTGAAGAACAGTTTGGTAATATATCTAACATCTTACACTTATAATTGATTAATTAATTAAAAAAATTCCACATTCTGCTAGTGTAAAATATGGCCAAACATAGCCTGCTGGATATCCACAGCAAAAATTGAAAGTGAGAAAAGGAATTAAACAGAAAAGGACGACCTCAGGACTCCGGCAAGGACGTCATGCAACTTTTCATGTGCCTCACAAGGGAAATAAAAACTTTGTTGTGTCCCCTGACCCTGACCCACACCACCACCTGCCCTGGCTTTACTGAAGAGTCTAAACCTTCGAGAGCCTTTGTTACCATCTCCCGCTTCAATTATCTAATCACTATTCTACAAGCCAAAGTTACAAAGCAACTCCAGTGTTTTCCTGGGTGTTTTTGTTTTGTTGTGCCATGGTCTGTTTCCAAAGTCCTCTGTTGACAGCCTCCTTTCCCCAAATCCACACAGCCCAGAAGGTTCAGCACTCCCTGCCTCAGGAAGAACTTTCCACTGAGCATTCAGGGCCCCAGTAATGGGCAAATGGGGCTCAAAGACTGGTCAACACCTTAAAGATTCTGTGGTGCTTTAAGAAGCCCTCTGAGGCCAGAGCAGCTCTATTGCCCTGGAGAGAGCAAACTCTGCTTGCTCAACTGAAGGATGATGCAAAGAAGACTGACACAGGGAATCTCCCTCCAGGGCCCTGGGAACAGAACGTTCCCACATTCCACACGCCCATCACTGCGGATACAGCCAGCAGGATAAGGAGGCAAAGGAAAGCCAAGGGCCTTGCCGGATGTGCCGGTGAGAACTCCAAAGACAAAAGCATGTGATGTAGCAGAGCGCTGCACCTGCCATCACTCTGCCCACTACTGGCCCTTGAACTCTTTTCCCAGTCTCCTCAAACTTACTTCTATTTCTCCCATTTATTTATTTATTTATTTATTTATTTATTTATTTATTTATTTGTTTGTTTGTTTGTTTGTTTTTGCCTGAAGCTGAGATGAACTAGGATACCAGTGAAATGTAATCAACACAGTTCCTAATTCCTAAAAGCAATCCAAAGCATTGCCACTATGGCCCGGAAGTGTGCCCTGGAGTCTTTAGGAGGTGAGCTGAACCCTCCGTGGAACCATTATCTGAACAGAGGGGAAGGGGCTTCTCTGAATTACCAGGTGATTCTACAGCTTTCTGACCATGGGGAAGACAAATAACTGGCTTCAGATCCTGTGAGGCCACACCTGTCCTGTGCCGCTCTGAAGCTGACTTTCAAGGATTCAGCTTATTTTATTCTCTATGGACCTCAAGTTCTAAAAGGTTAATTTTAAAAAGAAATCACATATCGATTAAGAAGTCTTTCATACAAGCTCTTTACTCAGCTATTCAAGAATAGTTCCATGGAACCTCTAGGGGGACCCGAATGGGAAATCTGAGATGCCAAGAGTCTTAGATGTGTGTATCTGAGTGGCCACTGGGGTCTGTCTGTTCCCCAAGCCAAAGGCTTGCTTCTACTTTCATCTTTTTTTTTTTTTTTCATTTTGTTTTGCCATTTCCATCAACACCCACTCCATGCTATTTTTAAAAATGGCTCGCATTTGATAAACAAATAGATCTCTTTTCAGGGGAAACTTTGTATCACTTCTTCAAATGGAAACCCAATATGAAACCCTGGTAAAAGACAAAGACTCCAGCACACAGGGCAGAAAAGCCCATCAACACTACACTCAAGTCAACTAGACCCCGCTGTCCTCAGACGCTGAGTGGGAACCATGACCTTTTTTTGTTAAACAATGAACTTCCTCAAGTAGAGAGAGAGAGAGAGAGAGAGAGAGAGAGAGAGAGAGAGAGAGACTACAGATGTTCTACCAGATGTTCTCATAGGCTTTATCAGGAGTTAAAAGTATTTGAAAATGGGTCACTGAGGTGACAGAGCAAGTAAAGGCACCTGCTGCCAAGCCTGACGACTTCAGTTTGATCCCCAGGATCCACATGGTAGAAGAAGAGAACCTTGGCTTCCACAAGTTGTTCTCTGACCTATACACACACCCTGGACCGTGCGTGCCTACACGCATACACACTACCACACAAAAAATAAATACTTTTTAAAAATTAAAAATATACATATGAAAATGGTAAATTACTTCATTACCAAACCACAATACTGAGGATTTATAAGAAACCCAGAAATCCTCTCCAACTCATGAGTGAACAATGCAACGTTTAAATATTGGGGAATATATTGGAACTAGAGGAGATGCACAGAGACCCATGAGGTTCCAGGCTGCCTGTAAACTAAGACAATGTCGTAGTAGTATCATTCACAAAGCATTTATTAAAGACATACTGGCCACATTCACACTACTAGAGAAATAATCAATTGTGAAGTCATATTTTCTACACTTGCTCCAAACCAAACAGGGCTCCTGGACTGTATTATGCATATAAGCACCCCAAACCTCAAATGGACAGCTCCAGCGCAGGCCCTCTCTCAGCCCTACCTCGTCTCACTCTAGCAGAGAGCCCTGCCTGCATCACCCACTCCAGACTTGTGGCCTCCGCACAACGCAAGTTCAGAGTTTATTCAGTATCAAGTGACTACCATATGATAAGAACTATAAGCATATCATTCAAATGCTTTATTGGTCCAAAAGATGGATGCTTTTATTAGTCCAACCTTTTTTGTAATGGAGTGCCACTGATGACCCAGCATTAGCCTCATTCCCAGCTATTAATCATACTTCTAAGAGCTCATTTTGCCTTAAAATCCTAAGAAATTGCTATAATTTAAAGACATGGTGTCTACATAATGGGAAATGCTTCACAGATTGTATCATTTCTTAAAATACAATAGATTTTAGGAGCACAATGACCATGATGCTAACATATTACAAAATGAGAATGATTATATATATGCACATATATGTGTATATATACATATATATGTGCATATCTATACATATATACATATATATATATATGAAAGTCAAAATGTGAGCTGTCGTTCATATTTGTGGCTTCCCACATCTGTATTCTTTAATCACCACCTTTTGGAAGACCAAAGGCATAGGTATGTAGTTTACAGAGACCACCCCCCTCCAAAACAATGAAAAATAAAAATGAAAGGGAGGAACCTTGTGTAAGAGAGACAGATGTGAAAACGCATGGCGTGCTTTAAGAAAATTCCCCCCATCCTCTGTCCCTCATTCATCATCCATACTTCCTGTGCCTCATCTGTTCACAGGAAGAGAACTAAGGCAGGCTCTTCAATAGCAACTTCAGGACGAACTACAGGTATCTGCCAATTTACTTTCTGTATGATTTCAATAATATAATGACACCCTTAGCTCAGAAGTCCTCATCTCATTAAACCACCTTCATGATCAGCTTAAGCACGGTTGAACCCTATAAAGGAAAGCATCTGAGAGGTTTCAAAACACAGAGTTCAAACACATCTTTTCGAGTGTGCCTTTTCTTCTTCTTTTAATACCACACAATTAGAATGCAACATATACCTGTACATGTTCGAATCTTAAATATACACAAAAATAGAGAGAGGATAAAGGAGGGGTAGGCTCCAGTCAGGCACGGACATTGTGAAGACGTTTGCCTCCACTGGCTTTAAAGAACTGAGGATGAACTAGCCTAAAGCTTAGGATCCAAAGAGCAAGTCTCACAGTGGGCAGGGCAGGACTGTCTCTGGGTTTGGGAAATATCCAGGTGCTGGTGATAAGAGTAAGGTGGGGCTAGGTCCAGGAAATCAGATTGCTTCCTCAGTGATAGGCCAGTCCCAAAGGAGGGGCACCTTTTCAGAGATATGCTCCTCTCAGTGGTGCCTCACAGGCAAGGTAAGCACTAGACCCTGGGCATTCAGACTAACAAAAGGCCAGCTTTTGAACTTGCCCTCAGGAGCTGTGGGGCAGTGCTGGACCAAGGAGGGCACTGAGAGATGTAAATTCTTCATCATGATTCCTTCACCAGGGTGTCTCAGGCATTCCAGCAAGTCAGCCAGAGCAAGGAGCCCAGATTAGATGGGGAGGGCAGGGATTTTGGATATGATGGTAGAGTTTCTTCACACTCTGGCTGTTAGAGCCACGGCTTAGCTGAAGAGCTGAGGTTGGGATCATCACGTTTCATGAAGTGATTCTCAGCAGGATCCAATGGTCAGCCAAACGCCAAAGGAAACTTCCTAAGCACGCGGCTGCTCTTTGCCACTTCCTTGGTAAATATGACAGACAGAGGGATGGGAGAACTTCAGAGTAGAATATCTATTGATGAGCACAGGCTTATTAATCTACCCCCTAAAGTGGCAATTACAATTACTGTGCAGAACTTTCCTCACCTATAAAATGGACATAACAGGGCCCATTAGCATCATTGACACCAGAGGAAGACTCATCAAAGATCATAGTCCTTGGAGCACCACCTGGAAGGGACCAAGAGATGATCCCGAACCCTTGAAACACATTCCTTAGCCAATCAGCATGGGTACAAGGAACCAGTATCCTGAATGGGGTTTCCTGATGGAGACATGCTTTTCCTACTGTAACTTAATGCTGCATATCCTCGGGCGTAGGGAAAGAGAATCTACCTTTTTATCAGACCCTCCCAGGGGAGCCACGTACACATTACCCTTTGAGGAGGCAGACGGACTTGCTTGGTTTTCATCCTGAGCTCCTCCAACAAGTCACCAGCCTCACATTTTCCCCTGCCTTATCTCTAAACTCACACCTCTCTGTATCTGGGTTCCTTCTTTCCTTGACAGAGTATTATTTTATGCCCAGTTATGCCAATACTGGTACTAAGTGTTGGGGCAACAGTGGGGAACAAAAATCAATAGAGTCCCATCAACATGGTGGTAAAGATCTAATGGGGAAGATCTGCATTAATCAATTAGCCGTGCACTAAGTGGAGACTGCTGTGAAAAAACATACGGAGCTCTGAGCACACCAAGATAATATATGTAAAGTGCCTTGCATGCAGTAGGTGCTCAATAAATCACAGTGATTATTACTATCCCATAAAATCCAGCCCTCTGGGAGGCCACTGGGAAATACTCAAGTGCAGAACACTCTTGTGCCTGCCATAAAATGAACTGAACTAGGACTGTGTTCTCAGCTACCCTTTAAAAAAATGTTTCTCCCAATCTCTCCTGGCTGTACAAGGAATGCGCCATCAATGCACTAGGCTTTCTTCTAACGGCCGTTCAGAGTTGGTTCCAGCCTACTAAGCTAAAGAGAAAGAGAAAATCGCAGAGCAGAATGCGATACTGCAAACCAGTGTGTTCCAACACAGTTTTCGGATTATCATTTTAAAGCCTCAAAATCTAAAATTAACAAAAAGTCCTTAATTGGCATTTTAGCAGCATTCCTCTTTTGTGTCATTTCTGCTAAAGTCAAGAACAGACACACTAATAATTGCAGGTAGGCTCAGCAACCTGAATGTTAAAATGTAGATACCAGTGGTTAGTTATTAGGGCCCCTCGCCAGTGTCCACACACAGGAACACAGACAGACTCAAACAGTGCCAATGACCAAACACCAACGCCTGTCAAACTTGTAACCCATTAAGATGTGACTTGGGTCTGTAACACTGAATGGGGAATTACATTCAAGGGTCGTCAAACAGCCTTTCAATGCCCCATGTCTTCCCTGCGCAGGCTTCTCGTGAATCCAGAAGTATTATGTACTATAGGCCGGCCTCGAACACATAGAGATCTGCTTGCCCTGTCTCCCTCCCCTGTGTTGGAAGTAAAGGCACGCACGTGCCACCCCATTCACCCTTGAATCCACAAATGTTAAAGCAGACTTTTAAACACACTATAACAGGTTTCCACATTTGTAAACGATTTTTCAATTTTTATTTTATTTTTTACTTTTTTTTTTTACTTTTTGAGATATGGTCTTCCTGTAGCCTCGAGTGGGCTAGAACTCACTATGTAGGCCAGGCTGGCCTGGATTTCAGAAAGCTCTACCCGTCTCTGCCTCACAAGTGCTGGGATTGATGGTGTGTGCCACCACACTTGGCTAATTTTTATTTTTTATTATATGTATGTGTTAGTGTACATATGTAGGTGCCTGCTGATGCCAGGCGCATCAGATCCCCCTGGAGTTACAGTAGTTATGAGTCAAACAATGTGGGTGCTGGGTCCTCTTCACTACTGAGCTCTCCTCCAGGCCTCTGTAAAAGTTTTGTATGGTTGCCTTTGTTTTTGTTTTTTTTTCCGTAGAAGCTGGCCACCTTCTATGAGGTAGACATTTGTAGTGGGAAAATTGTGAGTGTATTTTCATCACAACATGAAAGGAAAGGCAAAGGCGGTGTGCTCAGGGCAGTGTATTTCATGTGAAAGATTTCAAGATCTTAAAATCCAGTAGCTGAGGGGCTGGAGAGATGGCCTAGCGGTTAAGAGCACCGACTGCTCTTGCAGAGGACCCGGGTTCGATCCCCAGCACCCACATGGCGGCTGAGAACCATCTGTAACTCCAATTCCAGGAGAACTCCAGTTCCAGGGGAATCCAACACCCTCTTCTGACCTCTGAGGCACTGCACGACACGGGTGCACAGACCTGCATGCAGACAGTACATTCATACACAAAAAATAAATAAATTAAATTAAAAAAAAAGAATACGGGAAGACATGGAGAATGATGGGACAGATTAGGAAAATGTGTTCTGCCATAGCCGTAACATCTGGTGACATATGTTTTTTTTTTAATATTTTATTTATTTATATGTATGAATGTACTGTCTGCATGTAGGTTTGTGCACCCGTGTCGTGCAATGCCGCGGAGGTCAGAAGAGGGTGTCGATTCCCCTGGAACTGGAGTTCTCCTGGAATTGGAGTTACAGACGGTTCTCAGCCGCCATGTGGGTGCTGGGGATCGAACCCAGGTCCTCTGTGAGAGCAGTCGGCCCTCTTAACCACTAGACCATCTCTCCAGCCCTCATCTGGTGACACATGAAGACACATCTCGCTATCTCACTTTGGGAGGGGGACGTTACTGGTTTCTACCGGGACACCATGACATGTTTTGTGATGCACAGCACAGTCTTCACAATAACTAATATCTGACCATATGAGTCCAGAGAGAGACAGTGAGAAGTGTTCTGTAAGAACTTCTGAAGCGGATGTGGTAACATGCAGCTGTAACCCTGGCTCTGGGAAGACAGAGACTCCAGCCATGAGGGTCTCTAGGTCAAGCACTTCGCTCTGAAGACCTTGACCTTCCCGTGTCTTTATCTGCTCCCTCATCATACTGCCTCCTTAATCACTTTCACCAAAAAGTCTCTTTCCAGAGGTACAGACCCTTCTCCTCACAATCTTCTGCAGTTTTTCCCTTTATTAAAAACCTGAAAGAACCTTGAACTTTGTCTTGAACTAAATCTGCTTCTCCATTCATCCATCCGAACTCCCAGATAGTTCTGCATTGGCTGGGAAGGGGTCGCGTGCAGACCGGGAGCTATTACCAGGCTGCCTTCTCGTCCACATTCCCTATGACTGGCTCCAACTTAAATATCTGTGTGATGGTTAATACTGTCAACTTGACAGTATCTGGACTCATATAAGAGTTAAAACTCTGGGGGCTGGAGAGATGACTCAGGGGTTAAGGGCACTCGCAGAGCACCCACATGGCAGCTAACAATAGTCTGGAACTCCAGTTCCAGAGGAATCCAACGTTCTCTTTCTGACCTCTGTGGGCATAGCATGGGACAGGTGTGCTTACATACATACACATAACATAAAAATAATAGTAATTCTGAGCCTGTCTGTGGGATGTTCTAGTTTGGGCTAATTAAGGAGGGAAGATCTAACTTTAGATATGGGCAACAGCATCCTAGGCTCTGGGATTTCTCTAACTGAATAAAATAAAGTCAGGGAGCTGAGCACCAGCACGCATCTCTCTCTGCTTCCTGACTTTGGATGCCATGTGACCAGCTGCCACAAGTTCCTCCCGCTTCCAGACCTCTCTCAGTGACGGAGGCCACCTTCCAGCCAAAAGAAACCTTTTCTTAAGTTGCTTGGTCAGATACTTTGTCACAGCAACAAGAAGGCTGATACAGTCTGTTTCCTGATCCATTTTTACTTGAGAGGATGTTTCCATCATTCTATGAATCTGGTAGTAGCTGATCCTGACTCTAGTCTGATCATAGCATGGCACCTCATCATGCTCTTAAATTGCTTTAAATCCTTCAAGACACCTATTACCACAATAAGATCCCAACCCTCTCAGCCTGATCTGTTCAATACAAAAGCCAGCAGTCATATGTGGCTATGAAGCACTTAAGTCTGAGTAGAGGAAACACAGCTATACATGTATAAGTTTAACATAAATGGATTTAAATAGAAACTTTAGGAACTTGCTGAAAGTTGTATGAAAGCTAACATCAGATCAAATATTTCTAATGAAATATTAATGTCTGAATTGAGAAAATTTAAGAGAAAGAAAATAAATATAACATGTTTTTATGCATTTTTATTACATACTATATATCAAAATAAAATAATTATGTTTTGGTTATACTGTATGAAATAAAAATTTATATTTTATTCTTTTTACCTTTTTAATATGGCTACTAGAAATTTTAAAATTCTATCTTTCTATTTTATTTATTTATTTATTTATTTATTTTTTGGCCTTTTCGAGACAGGGTCTCCCTGTAGCCCCAGCTATCCTGGAACTCACTCTATAGACCAGGCTGGCCTTGAACTCACAAAGATCCGCCTGCCTCTGCCTCCCAAGTGCTAGGATTAAAGGCGTGCGCCACCACGCCAGGCTAAAATTCTATCTTTCTAACATTTTCTAGCTTTCTTACTCCATCTTCTCTCCTCGCCTATTAAATTCACATTAAATGTCTCACCACTGGCTCAAGCTGGAAAGCCTTGCAGAGTCTTTCCCCCACTAAGTCTAGAAGACGCATTCTTCCACAGGGCTGAAAGTTTTACCATAAACTACCGTATTTATGCTGGGTTCCAGTGTTTTGAATGGTAACAATAACCCAGGGATTGTGTTTTGTACCTAAAAGGTACAAAAAAAAAAAAAAAGGCTGCTTGATAAATAATTCAGTATAAGACAGGTGGATAGGTGGGTGGATAGGTGAGGGAAGTATTGTACAGCTAGGGTTGAAAACATGTGCCTGTCTGGTTTTAGGAACAGAGCCAGTGCTGATGATGTCCCCTGCCTTCCAGGGCCAGTACCGATGATGTCCCCTGCCTTCCAGGGCCAGGTGAAGGAGGGAAGAGGGATGCTCCTCTGATACTGGCCATCGCACATTATGGATGAGACTATTCTTGGGAAGAAGAAATGAAAACAAAAGCTGGCAAGGAGTCCTCACTACAGACACGACAGTCCGAAGGGAGGCAGCGGGTGGGACTGACAGGAGAAGGGAAGGCCTTACAGTGAATAGAGTGGACAGTGGACAGGCAGGAAACAGCACACAAGACACATCCTGAGGGCCAAGTTCTGGACCCTGCAGTCACCCTGTAAACCACAGATTAAGATCAGGGAATAGTAACACATAAACACGAAGGGAGCAAATAGCAGCACGAACATAAAGCTATCCAACCTGTCTATTACAGTCTAAGAGAATCAAGCTTCAGTGCTGGGCCAGGACAGAAGTGGGAAGAGCATTTCCAGAAGGAGCAGCCAGTGGTTTCAAGTCCTTCAGAGGGCCCGAGTACAGTACGAGGGCACACAGGGAGCTCCCCTACCCTACACCACCAATCCTTATCCTTCTGTCCATTGCACTGCAAATAACAGAGAGCTTGCTTTCTGTCATCCAAACCTGTCCTCTACTTATCCTTACCCCTCCAACACCACTCTCGTGTCTGCTGGCCCTCAGTTTAGTGTATCCGGACATACACTCAACACTCCAACATGCATTTCTGGGGTCTACTTCTACCCTTCTAGTTACTATCCTGCAACTTCTTCCTCTTGCCAACTTAAGCTTTTCGACAGGTGCTCTCTCTCACTTCCACTTACAGCTCTCTACATTACAGGCACAAATCTTCAGCATAGGACTGCAGCTCTGAGAGGATGAAGCAGCTCCTTTGCCAGAACCCTGAGCAGCCAGGCTAGGGGAGAGGTCTGCAGGGACCACTTTCCTCGTACCCAGAAGAAACATGGCTTCCCATCACTCCTCAGTCAGGTCACTCTCGGTTTCCAACCTCCCCAAGTCCTCTACTCTTGCAAGATGGTCTTCATTCTTTTAAAAGTCTCCTGTGTAATTTCCCAGATTTCCGCCCTGTTCATGTCCACTAAGCCAGTATCACTCCATGTCAGGAGCTCTTTTTTCTTTTCTTTTTATTTGGTCTTTTTGAGACGGGGTCTCCCTGTAGCCCCAGCTGGCCTGAAATTCTATGTAGACCAGTCTAGCCTTGAACTTTAATCTCAGCTGCCCTAGAGCTCACTCTGTAGACCAGGCTGGCTTTGCACTCACAGAGATCTGCCTGCCTCTGCCTCCCGAGTGCTGGGATTAAAGGTGTGAGCTACCATGACCAGCCTAGGAGTTGTTTTCTTAACACCCTTGTTTTTTCATGTGGCTACAGGACATCAAAACAGATGTCTTGAAGGTCCCTTTTCTCCTTCTTTGATTCAGAAATCCCTGGGACTTCTCTGAAACCCAGACTAAATGCTGCCTTTAGAGAAGAGATATTTCATCCTATCCTGATATTTACTTTATTAGTATGTTGGCCAAAGTTCAATTATATCTCAACATAAGAAAATGACTATATGACCACACCCTAGTCCAGAAGTAGCACATCATAGCTTCACTAAAGTCTCACAGTGGTAAGCATTAGGAATCACTTAGTGAATATTTACTGGATAGACAATCATGAATGGATGGATGGATGGATGGATGGATGGATGGATGGATGGATGGATGAGGTCATGAGCACTGAAATGATATAACACCCTGGTCTAGTTAACTACACTGAGTGGAATATGGCAGCTCCCCAAAAGAATAATTCTTTCTCTGTCACATGCTAAGGAAGTGATTCAAGAAAAAAAAATTGACTGTATCAAGTAGAATCTCAAAGGAAAGAGAATTTTTCAAGTTATTATTTTTTATGTGTATGAGTGTGCTGTCTGCATGTAGGTTGGTGCACCTGTGTCATACAATGCCTTGGAGGTCGGAAGAGGGTGTCAGATTCCCCTGGAACTGGAGTTAAAGACAGTTCTTAGCTGCCATGTGGATGCTAGGAATCAAACCCCCGTCCTCTGCAAGAGCAGTCGGTGCTCTTAACCACTGAGCCATCTCTCCAGCCTCAGGAAAGAGAATTTTGACAAGTCATAGGATCGTTATAAAAAATGAAGAATGGGGGCTGGAGAGATGGCTCAGCAGTTAAGAGCACTGGTTGCCCTTGGAAAAGAGTCTGGTTTGAGTCCCAGCACTCACATAGCACCTAACAGCCATCCATAACTCCAGTTCCAGGGGATCTGATGCCCTCTTTTGGCCTCTGAGGGCACTGCACACCATGAGTGAACTTAACAAACGTGAAGGCATAACACTCACACATAAAATTAAAATAAATTAAAAAAAGAAGACCCAAATCATCTTGTGCAAGCCAATGAAGGCACAACAGAGAGTTGTGGTCAAGTTTAAGGACTACCACCACGCTGGGCAGGAGGAACCTGCAGCCATGCACACAAAGGAGCAAAGAACGCACGAAGCCTTCTGAACAGTCTGTGATGCATAACTAGGCACGTCATGTGGCTTTGCAAAAGCACCAGAAATATTAGCCCTAGAAAGAACAGGGGGCTTGGCTAAAGACATAGATGAAAGCAGTGGAGAAAGACAAGGTAAGAGCAGGCAGAGAGGGAGATGGCTGTGTGCATTACTGAAGTGGGTAGACACAGGCTCTATGATACATGAGAAGAGAAGGATACATTACATGGGGTTGGGGATGATCAGTACAAGTGAGGGGGACGGTGGGGGTGGGAGGCTGTGGCCACATCTCCATCTCCTTGTCCGTATCTAAGTGAAACTATAAAGAAAAACAGAAGTGAGACACACAGATTTCTAAAATCATTCAGAGAGAACAGCCGGCAGCCAGCACAGAACAGGTAGGTGATCAGTATTTGCTGAACAAGTGAATTGAAAAACAAATGGAACTGAGATGCCCCCTCCATTCCATGGTCTACAAGCATCAAATAATCAAGCTCATCAGAAGAAAACTACACATTAATACTCTAGCCCAACAGAACATTTTTTTTTCTGCTGTTCTTTTTGAGACAATATTTCCTTACATTGAACGGGTTAGTCTTGAACTCCTAAACTCAAGTAATCTCCTTGTCTCAGATTCCTACTTTGCCACGCCCAGCAGATGCTTGTTTTGAGAAGGTTGTATACTACTCAAATGTGGTAATACGGACAGTACATTTAAGGGAATCAGAAAACCTGGCAACTCCGATACAGAAATATGCTGAGACCTGGCAGATAAGCAACATTGGGTACATAGTTCGCATGTGTTGAATGAGTGAATGAACGAATGAATGAATGAATGACTATGTAGGTGAACTAGAGAATGAAGGTCAAGCTTTTCCTAATCAAAAAGGCTTAAAACCATAATTATGTCATATTAAGATTCTTGTTAAGATCTCGAATGCTTGCACATACATAAGATATGCTGGGAATGGGAACTAAGTCAGAGCATAAAATTCAGTTATGTTAGCCGGGCATGGTGGCACACGCCTTTAATCCTAGCACTTGGGAGGCAGAGGCAGGCGGATCTTTGTGAGTTCAAGTCCAGCCTGGTCTACAGAGTGAGTTCCAGGACAGCTGGGGCTACAGGGAGACCCTGTCTCAAAAAGACCCCCCCCCAAAAAAAATCAAAAACAAAAACAAAATTCAGTTATGTTTCATACACACAGCCTCTTGTGTTTTGACCGTGACGTGTCTGTACATGAGGTCCTGGGTGGGCTACACTTCTGATAATGGTAGCGTGGTTATCAACAAGTTTCAAGTTTTGAGCATGTTGGATTTCATATTTTCAGATAAGGGATGGCCAACCTGTATGCACTACCCGTACTGCCTGTGCTCAGGAACGACATCTTGAGGAACACGCAGGAGGGGAGAACTTTAACTGTGGCATCCTGCCTCACCTAGATTCAGATGACAAAAGGCCCTCCCTGGAGGTGGCAGTGTGAGGAGGCAAAGTGGCCTGCCATCCTGCCGCCCTCTTCTACCCTAACACATAAGCTGGCTAAGTCCTAGACCACCAATCCCCTTTGCCTGGGAGCCACAGTTCAAGAGCAGCTCACGCTGATCAGCAAGGGGCTCTGTATTTAATGCCTCTTATTTCATAAAAGATGAGTGTAGCTCAATTTTCCCAATGAACTGGGAAGGAAGAGGAGCTGATAAGAGAATTAATGCTTTCTCTCAAATCACATCATCGAGGATAATAAAGGCATGTTAAACAAACAACTCATAAAGAAATAGGAGAAAACATTTTAGCATGAAGCTCTAAGCTATATTGATGTTTGTAAGTGTTATGGGAGGGAAGGAAAAAAATGAACTTCTGAGCTCAGTCATAATTGCTAATGCTACGGATTTATTCCCTGTAGAATTCTCCACGATAAACACAGATTTGCATATTTTGAAGGTATTTTTTTTTTTCTGTCTGTTAAACATGCCTCTCACTGTTAAGATTTTTCTTTTGCTAGGAAGAGCCTTCCCCGTCACCTCATTTCTAGTTCTTTGCCCAATTACTTTCTTCTTGCTGGGTTGTGGGATATCTCCCTCACATGCTGGGGAACAACTTTTGAAGGATGCAGACAGGAACCCGATTGTATCTAAGGAGTGGAAGGGGAGCCTGTGACAGGACACACCTGCCAGCCTGTCATTTGGGGGGCTGGGGCAAGAGGACCTGAGGTTCAAGTCGGGTGTGGGCTATTTACAGTAAGTTCAAGACTAGCCTAGGCTACATGGAGAGATCATGTCTCCAGAAACAAAACGAAATACAGGAAAACAGGAAAGGGGAGAGGGGAGGAAGGGGAAAAAGGAAAATAAAACGCAGAAAGGGGATGAGAGAAAATTTCAATGAGGAATGAGAACAGGAAGAGGACTGGGGGCCCTGGGGGCTCATAAAGGCACTGTTCAAATATTATGTCATACGCATTTTAAGATGAAGCCCCTCAAATGATTTCGCCTTCTAGATTCACAGTGTCTTTCCAGTTTCGACTTGTATGATTCCAAGTTTTAGAAGGCACTGGGGAAAAGGAGTGGAAGATGAACTTCCAAGCCACGACTTCTATTTTTAAAGCACCCTCCCCATGACAGCAAGAAGGCAGGGCACCCTTTTGGCAGGCTGGACCCCTCTGGAGAGAAAATGCAATTACATTGATTTTAATCTTTTCATTTACTGGGAACCCGGGTATCACACTTTTCTTCTTGAGGTCTCAATGGGCAACAATCTCAGGATCTTTCTTACTGGCAAAGCTGGCACTTTTCAGTGTAGAGTTTTGTTCTCAGGCTACATGAAAGGTGCTGACATCAAAGCATCGTCTTGTCGGGCCGACTTGCCAGAGATGGCTCACGAGTGACTCCTGCAGCCTCACTGGCCAACCCCAGGCCACACTGCTCCTGTATGAAAGAGCCTTTGCAGGCACAGATGACGTCAGGGTCTACCCTGGGTTTGCTCTTGCTTCCTGGGTTCCCTGCCTGTGTCCCCCCTTCCCCACTGTGTGCTGTAACCTCTTTCACTCTGTCTCACTCTTTCGGCCTCTCTTCCTCTTTCTGTTATCTTTCTTACATCACCCTTTCTATCTTTTTCTGTTTGCCTTCTCGGCCTCCCTCTTTCCTCCTCTCACATTCTGTATTTCGCAATCTCCCTGCTTTCCCTACACCTTTCTCGCCAGGCATATCCTCAGACCCCCTGTGCAGTCAGCCAGTAATCGACTTGTCATCAGCCAGGAAAAGGGACCATGGTCAAAAGCATTAGTCAGACTGGGCTAAGAGCTGAAGCATGCAGGCTGCTACCGGGCTGCTGTGGTCCCCTCTGACGGTGGGGCAGGGCACATAGGATGCGCTGGGCTTGGCTGTGGGTGGGGAGAGTCGCTCTGGGCTCCGTGGTATTGACAGTGTTGGCGCTCCCTGGCCACATGAGAAAGTGGAGGCTCTGGCAAGAAGCAGCCTCCTCACACTGTGAGTCACCCTCCCTCGAGGGACCTGGGCTGTCCCCTCCTTACCTCCAACCCTAGCCCTCACCTGCAGCTGCTTTTATGGCCACACAGGCAAAAAACCACATCAGCACCCAGACATTGGCCACTTGGATCATAGTCCTGTTTCTTCAGATCACCTTCCAATATGGCTCTGGGATGTAGAACACAAACCACGTCTGCCCGAAGCCCACTGACCAAGAAAAACGGCAGTGTCATCCCAGCAGAAGAAAGAGCCAGGCCTCTGACAGGGTGTGGCCACAGACACACCATTGTGGAACCAAGTTGAAAACAGCCCCCCAAAACACCCCCAAATGTCACTCAGTGCGAAATTATTCTAAGGTCCAGCTCAGTCTGTAGCTTATCTAACGGTCTATTGAGTTCTCAGTAAGTCATGTGAAAGGAAGTCCTGTGATAACATTTCCTGAGACTTCGAGACATTTGATTAAGGAGTTATAAATCTTAGAGTCTGACTTGTCACAAGCAGAGGGAGATTACACCCAGGGCTGTCAAGATTAAGTAAACTTGTCTTGTTCTCTCACAGGTCTTCTCAGCCTTGTACCAGAGATTAGAAGATGTTTTTAAGATTAAAAAAAATGGTTACCACCATGCACAATGTATAAAAAAGATTTAAAAAAAAAAAAGAGTATAAAGTGACAATGTCCTACCTTCACATCCTTAAAGATGTTTACTTGCTGTTCATCGATAAGATTTTAATAAGTAGTAAGTAAAAAAGGACGGAGGATTGCCCTTCAGGCTGGTCCCACACTGGTCCCTGATTAATTTGTTACAGCTACATGAATAACCTGTATTCAATCGAAGAATGTGTGTGAGCTACAACCTCCCCCCACCCACCTTGATCTTCCAGGAACTCATTCCAAGATTGTGGGAGAATAAAATCAATACCACGGGAAAAGGGGCCAGGAACCTCCTCCCAGAAGCCCCTGTCAGAGTCCATCGCTAATTGTGAATTGACACATTATTCTAGGAATGACCAGCACTTAGCATGTCAGCAAACCTGTGGACACAGACTTTAATCCAACATGTCCCTACTGAGGGAGTTCTAGGTTACTGGGCTCCACCTCAGCTCAGTGACAAGAGAGTTGGCACCTAAGTGGAGAGCTTTCTGTTTTCAATTCTCTGTATGTGCTGAAATTATTGGGTTAAATAAAGACATGACAAGCTATAAATCAAGTTGCTTTTTTTTTCTTCCTGGGGAGTTTTAACTCAGGTGTGTTCTGAATGTGCATTAAACTGCAGCTCCATTAAGCAGTTACAATGAAGGTAAAGGGCACGGGGCTAAATACCACAGGACCTTGTATGGATCTCATAGCTTTAATGGAATCAGCTTTTTAACAACTCTTTTTTCGTTAAATACAGTCAGTGTCAGGAAGATGCGTCCCACTCATAAAGCAGCGCCATGACAATGTACAGTGGCACTAACACAAGGACATAGTTCATCATGACATTTCCAGCAATTCCCAACTGATTAGGGTCATTATGTTGGAGGTCTGATTTATGTTGTCATTCCCTCTCACCGATCCTGCATCAATGAATCTTAATGAATTGGTAAATAAGGGTGAAGATTACACTCTATGACACTGAAGCATTCCTCATTCTCAACACCCGAGATTTATGTAGCCAATTAGTGACTAACAGAGAAAATTGGCTGGCAGAAAAATAATATTCTTTATGGTACAAAATGGAAAAAAGCTTTCTCGTTGAAGGGCAATGCCACAGCAAAAAATCCATAAAGTAGCTTGCTATGTGGAAACACAAAAGATGTTGGAAATGTGTTCTAAGAGGGTTCCCTGGTAAAATGCTTTTACTATGGTTGTTTTCTTAATGTCTCATTTTTTAAAAAAGGTTATTGGTTTAATAAGCAGAACTGTATTTTCCAAAGGGTTGAAAAAGTTAGCCTTTAGGGGGAAGGAGTTAAGTATGCCCCTGTATGACACAAGTATGAACATATTGTATTTACTGGAATAATATTCAAAAGAAGAAAGGGGACACCCCGTTTCACCCAATTCTACCCATTACATTGTCTCCTGACTTCTTGCAGACAGGTAGCCATAATCATTTGTATATAATCGGGAAGAGCACTAAAATCTCTTATTCTGATTAATTACTGGTAAGAGTGCTTAAAGTACAGGGCATGTTTCCCATACGAGAACTTTTTAATTAAAAAAAATAGCCCGATCATTAACACAGAAGCCACTTCGCTTACTAGTATTATTTTATATTCACCTGTTCCTGACCTCATTATAAAAGCAGATGAAATGACTGTCATAAACAGGAAGAAAAGGTAAAAATTCCCCAATGAAACATAATTCAGGAATCTCGGCTTCACCTACTGCTTGAAGCGTAAGCGTCGGGTGGTGTGTGTTCAGGAGCACAGAGCCTGGGTCTGGAGGCATTACAGCTCAAGTATATACTTAATGGTGAACACTGCAGAGAAAAAGCAGCTTCTCAAAGCCCTCGTATTTATTCAGATTTCGTCATACAGGGCTTCACAGTGTCCTTGTAGAACATGCAAATCACTCGTGTCTCTTTCTGTTGTTTTCTAGGCAATGTCACCAACAGTGCTGTGAAATCCACCCCCCATCCCAGACCCCCCCAAAGGGCGCAGGAAGTTGGGCGAGCTACAGTAGGTCCCCTATCATCTCATCGAGGTGTCCATGAGCAGGAAACACTCACAACAATCAGATATAATCTGCGCTGACAACAGGGCTCATTTTTTTTTTTCAGCTCTGGAAAGCTCCACGGCCACTTGAGTCCCCTCCTCAAGGGCTACTGCTTCATCAAGGACTTCGGGATAATTGTGCCACTTCTGTCACGCTCAGATCACTGCTGAGGCGTTGCAACCTCCAGGACTCCCTGGAAACTTATTGCTCACAATGAGAGCAACTCCGGCAGCCTCAGGTTCCAGAAGATGTGCCAAATAGCAGGGCTGCAGGAGAAGATACCGTGGGCCAAGCAGCCACCGAGGAGGGTAGGGAGGGATAGATAAGGAAGAAAAGACACACAAAGCCGGTAGAGGCCCCGGGTACACAGGAGCATCTCTGCACCGCAGGTAAGTACTCAGAGATGCCAAGCGCCCTGTGCAGCTTTTCAAATAGAGGGCTTTTTTTTTTCTTCCCAAGTTGTTCTTTGAATCAATTTCTCGGCCGGTACAATTACAAGGGCGTGCAGTGTTTCTGTCTCATTCTACTGCCAACAAACCTCCACTTGCATAGCTGGATGTCTTGGGCACACCAAACTATCCTCACAGCTAGTACTGTTTGCTCAAGGCACATCAATGATTAAAGCCTCTAGCAGCTTCTTGCACTCCAAAGAACAAACAGGAGGGTAAAAATGCATCTCACTGACCTATGACAGTAAACAAGACAATATTTTACAGAGCTAAGCACAAGCTACTATTTATTAAGCACAAATATATTATGAGTCAATCAGGAGTTAAAACCCTATCAACGGGGTTTTATAAACAGCTGGTAAAGTGCTTGCCTTGCAAGCAGGAGGATCTGAGTTCAATCCCCAGAGCCCACAGTAAAAAGCTGAGCAAGATGGCACACTCCTGAAATCCCAGTGCTGGGGAGGTGGAGATAGGTAGAGCCGTGGAGCTCACTGGCCAGACAGCCTACTCCAATCAGCCAGCAGTTAAGGTTGCAGTGAGAGACCCTGTCTCAAAAAATAAGATGAAGAGCACCTGAGGAATGCTGCGCTAGGTGGTCAACTGGCTTCTATGCCCACATGTATGTGCACCTCCATACAGACAAACACACACAAATGAAAACAGTCTGTCCATATGACCATGAAGGCCAAACCTATAGGTAAAATGACACTGTGAAATAAAGAAAGGCTGTTAAATAAACTCAAGGGCAAGGAGATGAGCACATGCTCTCAAAGTTCCCGTATGGTGCAAGAGAATTGTCTGTTTTACTGTAAATTTGCTATTTGATTCTGATTCCAATGGCAAAGGTTCTGTAAAATATCGTCATAGTAGGTGGCATTACTTCTCAGATATAGGTGGGGTGTGCTGGCTTGGAGCATTTTTCTTTATTAAATTATCAAATAATTATTTAAGTGGCTTTCACACACTCTGTGGCATGGGAGTTACACCTTTTAGTGAGGTAAGCTTGCCAGAGCAAAGGAATGCAAAAATCTGGGAGTTCCTGGCTCTCCAGACACATGTTTTTTCCTCTTCTTTTCCTGCAGTGGGAATGGTAGGGACAACTCTACAGATCCACTTTTACCAACACACTGTTTTGGTGAAAAATCATGTTTCGGCAGGTCACAGCAGAAGTTCTATTTTCTTTCAATACGGACAGTTTAGCTTAACATAGCTTCTTTACTTAAATGAACCACCAGTCAACTTCACTGACTGTGACAAACAGACATGAAGACATATACTTTAAAATGTGAAAAATAACTCGATGTGGCCAGATATTCAGACTTGCTCATGCCCACTTCCTGCCTGTCCTATGCCGCGGAAGGTGGAGAGATGCTCCTTCATACCTGATGAACACAGTGAATTGAAACAAAGCATCCCAAAGCACAGATGAAGAAAGAAACCCCACCTGCTGCAGCAAAGCTGTGTATTTATTATACATTTCCAAGAAGTTGGGACAGTGAAATCAGAGAGCCAGTGGTTACCAGAGAAAGCAAAAATCCGAGACATTTCAAACTTTTTATTCATTGCAAATAAATAAACATTAAATAAATAAATAGACTACAAGCATTACATATCAAGTGAGGTTTCTTAGAATATAGACTCAAGAAAGAAAAGTTCTAGGAAAAAGAAGTTAAGCACTTAAAAGAGTGAGAGAAGGATGCATGGATTAAAAGGAAAGCTATTTTCTTTTCATCCTGGTGCATAAATAAAGTGATGGTAGTCTCAACTATATTATGGTCAGAGGATATATCAAACAAAGTTGGATGTCGGGTCCTAGAGTCCTAGAAATTCACAATGAGGGGGAACAGGCAATTTCCCAAAGGGCAAAGAGTTCACGGTAGAGCGTTATCTGAAGTACGAGGGCCACATACATTTCCTCCAAGATCTCCAGCTGCATGCAGAGAGCATCCTGCACCTGACAAAAGGTTACAAGGCTCAAGGGAGAATTGGTACTTGCCCTATTTCAAAACTACCTCTGATGGGGATTCTGGGAGCTATCTAGTCAATTCCTAGGTCAAATTTAAAAAAGAGCAGGCATGTAGAAAGCTGCCTCTTCAAGGAACACATGGTTTAACAAATTAAAATAATGTAAAAGGAGGTAGACAGTGACAAGACAAAAGATGTATCGCTATTTATTAGCATTCACTCTGCCAAATTCATTCATAGTACATCTTAGCACAGCAGGGAAAGTACAAAGACTTCATGCCAAGTGCTATTGATTAGCAGTGTATGGTACTCTATGAAAGATGCTTAGACAACAGTCAAAGGATTGCTGAGGAAGGGTACTGTGATACATTAGTAATGTCTGTCATGAGAACTGGCAAAGGGGTGGGTAGTAACAGTCATTCTAGACATCTGTTAGCTACTGCATTAGTGGTCTGCTCCATGGATGTCCCATGCCATCTCCATGGTAATAAGTGAAAGCTAAAATGAATTCCTAAGTTATCTCTAAGGTGGGAAACATATTCATTCAAGATCTCAAAATATAAAAACACGCAATCACTACAGGGAGACCCTGTCTCAAAAAGACCAAAAAATAAATATGCAATAGAAATTTCCGTTCAAACAGTAGTTTCCAAAGGTCTTTTCAAACTATGAAGAAGAGGGATTCAAGCTTCCAGAAGGCCACAGCATACCCAGGACTGAAACAAGGGCCAGAGCAGCAGTGGTACTGTGATAGCTCACAGTCTGTTATTGGTGGGGTTACTGTGTAGGATGGAAGAGGAGGACTTCAAGCTGGAAAACAGCATGGAGGGCAGCTGACATCCTGAGATGCACAAAGGTGGGACAGCCTAGAAAACCTAAGTCCTTAGCACATCAATACTCTTTGGGGCGGGGGGGGGCTGGAGACATGGCTCAGCATTTCAGAGCACTGGCTGCTCTTATAGAGGACCTGGGTTTGGCTCCCAGCACCCACATGGCATCTCACAACTGTCTGTGACTCCAGTTCCAGAGGATCCAATGCCCCTTTTGCTGGCCTTTGTGGAGACTGCATGACACAGGTGAACTTACATGGAGTCAAGACACTCATACACATAAAATTCAAAAATATTCCTTTTGGCCCAAATAAAACTTAATTATAAGATAGTGAAAATTTGGACCATTTGGGGGTGGGAAGTACATTAATGTTCTCTAGCACCTCCTTTATTGAGTAAAAAAATTTTAATTTACTAGACAAGTCTCCCTATGTAATTCAGGCTGGCCTGGAACTCACTATGCAGTATCAGTCCGTTGTGATCCTCCGGCCTTGGTCTTCCAAGTGCTGGACTACTGGTGTGCATCCCACAGCTGGCCAGGTTGTAAGTGGCATCTGGGGGTGTTAAGGCTGCCAGTAGCCCTGGAGTTTGAACAACCTTTACTGACCTTTGCTGGTCCGAGTTTCCTTCCAGACATTTCAGTAGTGTTATTTCCTGCATGTTGATTTGGGGAGATGGAAGACAAGAATACACTTCGATGATGAGCCACAGCTTCTATGTGTGTAACAGTGTGCACACCAAACAGTAAAGGAGGTTTGAAGTAGTAAATCTAAAGTCCAAACAGCTCTGGGGACAACCTGAGTAGCTGTCAAACAGATGACAGGGACAAACACATCAAGACCTCACATGATAAAATAAGACAAGCCATTCATACAGCCCAACCCCAAACTCCTATAATGCAATCGGAAAGCTGAGCTTCAGCACTGGAGACCATGTGACTAAACACACAAGTGCAAGAGCATCAAAGGCTGTCCTGGAAGAACATGCTCTGTGTCTCCCTCCTTGCAAAAGAACCCACAGAAACAGCATGTGGAGTAACTGGCAGTTACTGCACAAAACCTTGGAGGTACAAGTTGCAACTGCCTGCAAAAACTTTGTCACCCAAGGACATTCCCCAGGTGCCCTCAGCCTCTGCTCAGAAACACCATCTGCTGGGGTGGGGGGTCCTGCTGAGAGATGCTGAGTAGAGGGGTGTGGTCCTGCTGAGAGATGCTGAGTAGGGGGGTGGTCCCGCTGAGAGATGCTGAGTGTAGAGGACTTGAAGCATTTCCTCCCCAGTTCTGCACAGAACAAAACTGCCATTAGCATTCCGCCCCTGTGAAGGTTCAAAGAGTCTACCTCAGGCCAACCCAGGGTACTAGAAATGGAAGCACTGTATGGAAAATATCAGGCTGTAATCATCACCAGGAGGCAGTGGCCCAGAGATATAAGCACCCTGCAAACCAATTGATACTAATGAAGCCACAGCTCAAGGCAGAATAGGGCAGAGGGAGGGGTGGGAATTTTAAAGCACTTAACCAAGTAAGTGGGCACATTTCAGGCTGGGTACTGATCTTTGCCAGGACCCAATCTTCCCAAGGCTATCTCTCATCTAATACCCTGTCCCTTGACTCCTTAAGTACCAAAAAGTAAAGTGGAATAAATATCTCACTCGAATGCCTGCTTTTAATGGATGACGTGACAGCTATAATTTCCACGTGTTCCAGAGAAGGCTTCCATTTATTCTGATGGCTGAAAAAAAATCTTAGAAAAGAGGCTACAGCTTGACCTCTCCTAGATTCAAGGGCTGGTATAGATAGTGAGGGAAAGAATTTTTAGAAGTACTAACCTAGAGTGGGGGGGGGGTTGCTGAAGTTTGACAATCCTAATCATGTTTTCACCAAAATTTCTGTACAAAAAGTAGAGTGTGAGAAATTTGGGCTCCTTCACAGACACTGATTCTAAACAGCCTTAAAAAATCAGAGTCCGATGGATAAAAGTGATGCCTAGCCGGGCGTGGTGGCGCACGCCTTTAATCCTAGCACTTGGGAGGCAGAGGCAAGCGGATCTTTGTGAGTTCAAGGCCAGCCTGGTCTACAGAATGAGTTCCAGGACAGCTGGGGCTACAGAGAGATCCTGTCTCGAAAAGACAAAAAACAACAACAACAACAACAACAACAACAACAACAACAACTGTATTTAGAAGCCAGGTATGGCAGTGCACATCCATAATCCCAGCATTTGGTGAGGAAGATCAGTAGCTCAAGGCTAGCTTGGGCTACAAAATAAGTCCAAAGCCAGTCAGCCTGGGCTAAGAAGCCTTGTCTCAATATGTAAATAAGTAAGTAAATATCGAGATAAATAAATAAAACCACATTAGCTGATCATGACAGTGCATGCCTGTGATCGCACAGATTATGAAGCTGAGGCAGAAGGTTTGTGAGGTAAACACAGAGACACTTTGCCTTTACAACAAAACCCAAAACAAACAAAAACTCCACCACCAACAAAACCCCACCAAAATTATAAACAAACAGAAACTACATCTAGACACAAATTTTATTTAAGGCAGAACATATCTACACTAGGTAGGAAATTATGGGTTTTTAAAGAAACAAATCAATCTATATTTGCCTAAGGGAAACACTTCCTGAAAACCAGCAGCAGGAGGAACCCACATGCTAATCTGTGCAGGTGAAAGAAGGTTTTTCAAAAACAAGGCACAATTGCTGATGAGGAAGGACAAAGTCTTGCATCAAGCAGGGGGGGACTGTCTCCATCACCTTGTCCACTCCATGTAGAAATGTGCTAGCTGAGGCGACCTCCTCAAGGGCTGAGGACCACATTCCCCACCTCACTGCAGCTCTCTGTCCATTTTAAGAACCACTCGGGCCACATCCTCTCACCAGTCAGCATGTCAAGAAACATACCAAGGAAACACTACAGCTGTACTGTCCCCTAGACACAAGAAAGCCTCGGACCCAAGTCACAGAAATGATGCGGAAATGTCCAGTAGCACGATTAGAAAATAAAAGTCACTGGCCTGGTGAGATGGCCCAGCAGGGGAAGCACCTGCCATGCAAACCCGGGGACAGTGCAGAAAGAGAACCCATGTCACAAAGGAATTAATACCAAAGATTAAGGAGACAGCTTACAATCTTGTTTTCTACTAGGTGTTTGTACTGCAATGTGTCTCTCAGAGGTACTCCATATTGAGTCTGGGTAGTCATTGTATTTAAGATTTATTTTTAATAGTGTGTGTGTATGTGTGATGTGTATGATGTGATGTGTGTGTATGATGTGATGTGTGTGTGATGTGATTTTGTGTGATGTGTGCGTGATGTGTGTGATGTTTGTATGATGTATGTGATGTGCGTGGGATGTGATGTATGTGTGATGTATGTGTGATGTATGTGTGATGTGTGTGATGCGTGTGTGATGCGTGTGTGATGTGATGTGTGTGATGTGTGTGATGTGTGTGTGAGTGTATGTGTATGTGTGATGTGTGTGTGGTGTGATGTGTGTGATATGTGTGTGATATGTGTGTGATGTGATGTGTGATGTGTTATGTGTATGATGTGATGTGTGTGATGTGATGTGTGATGTGATGTGTGATGTGTTATGTGTATGATGTGATGTGTGTGATGTGTGTGATGTGATGTGTGATGTGATGTGTGTGGTGTGTGTGTGTGATGTGATGTGTGTGATGTGTGTGATATGATGTGTGAGTGATGTATGTGTGATGTGATTTTGTGTGATGTGTGTGATGTGCGTGTGATGTGTGTGATGTGCGTGTGATGTGTGTGTGATGTGATGTGTGTGATGTGATGTGTGTATGATGTGTGTGATGTGTGTGATGTGGTGTGTGTGTGTGTGATGTGTGTGTGATGTGATGTGTGTGATATGTGTGTGGTGTGTGTGTGGTGTGTGTGTGATGTGTGTGTGATGTGTGTGTGGTGTGTGTGTGATGTGATGTGTGTGTGTGATGGGATGTATGTGTGATGTGATGTGTGTGTGATGTAAATATGTGTGTGGTGTGATGTGGATATGTGTGTGATGTGATGTGTGTGTGTGGTGTGTGTGTGATGTGGATATGTGTGTGTGATGTGATGTGGATATGTGTGTGTGTGATGTGATGTGATGTGTGATGTGGATATGTGTGTGTGATGTGATGTGTGTGTGGGATGTGTGTGTGATGTGATGTGTGTGTGGGATGTGTGTGTGTGATGTGATGTGTGTGTGGGATGTGTGTGTGTGATGTGATGTGTGTGTGGGATGTGTGTGTGTAATGTGATGTGTGTGTGGGATGTGTGTGTGATGTGATGTGTGTGATATGATGTGTGTGTGATGTGATGTGATGTGTGTCTGTGATGTGTGTGTGATGTGATGTGTGTGATGTGTTATGTGTGTCATATGATGTGTGTGGTGTGATGTGTGTGTGATGTGTGTGATGTGTTGTGTGTGTGATGTGATGTGTGTGTGAGATGTGATGTGTGTGTGGTGTGTGTGTGGGTGTGTGTGGTGTGTGTGTGATGTGTGTGATGTGTGTGTGGTGTGTGTGTGATGTGATGTGTGTGTAATGTGTGTCTGTGATGTGTGTGTGATGTGTGTGATGTGCGTGTGATGTGTGTGGTGTGTGTGTGATGCATGTGTGATGTGTGTGTGATGTGATGTGTGTGATGTGATGTGTGATGTGTGTGATTTGAGGTGTGTGATGTGTGTGTGATGTGATGTGTGTGGTGTGTGTGTGATGTGATGTATGTGTGATGTGATGTGTGTGTGTGATGTGGATATGTGTGTGGTGTGATGTGACGTGTGTGATGTGATGTGTGTGTGTGGTGTGTGTGATGTGATGTGTGCATGTGATGTGTGCGTGTGATGTGGATATGTGTGTGTGGTGTGATGTGATGTGTATGTGTGATGTGATGTGTGTGTGATGTGTGTCATGTGTTATGTGTGTGATGTGTGTGTGATGTGATGTGTGTGATGTGATGTGTGTGTGGTGTGTGTGATGTGTGTGATGTGTTATGTGTGTGATGTATTAAGTGTGTGATGTAATGTGTGTGTGATGTGATGTGTGTGTGATGTGTGTGTGATGTGATGTGTGTGTGATGTGTGTGTGATGTGATGTGTGTGATGTGATGTGTGTGTGGTGTGTGTTTGTGATGTGATGTGTGTGTGATGTGATGTGTGTGATATGTGTGTGTGGTGTGTGTGTGATGTGATGTGTGTGTGATGTGATGTATGTGATGTGTGTCTGTGATGTGTGTGTGATGTGTGTGTGGTGTGTGTGATGTGATGTGATGTGCATGTGTGGTGTGTGTGCTGTGATGTGTGTGTGTGTGATGTGGATATGTGTGTGTGCTGTGATGTGTGTGATGTGATGTGTATGTGTATGTGTGTGTGTGTGATGTGATATGATGTGGTGTGATGTGATGTGTTTGTGTGATGTGGATGTGTGTGTGTGTGATGTGATGTGTGTGTGATGTGATGTGATGTGATGTGTGTGTGTGATGTGGATATGTGTATGTGTGATGTGTGTGTGATGTGTGTGTGTGATGTGGAGATGTGTGTGTGTGATGTGATGTGTGTGTGTGATGTGTGTGTGTGATGTGGATATGTGTGTGTATGTGCGATATGTGTATGTGTGTGTGTGTGATGTGGATATGTGTATGTGTGATGTGTGTGTGATGTGTGTGTGATGTGGATATGTGTATGTGTGATGTGTGTGTGATGTGTGTGTGTGATGTGGATATGTGTGTGTGTGTGATGTGGATATGTGTGTGTGTGTGTATGCGTGTGATGTGGATATGTTCACAGGCCTGTAGATGCCCATGGAGGCCAGAGGCTTCGGATCCTCCAGGAGGTGGAGATACAGGCAGTTGTGAGTTGCCTGGTGTGGCTGTTGGGAACTGAACTCAGGTCCTCTGGAAAAGCAGCAAGTGCTCTTAACTGCTTAGCCATCTCTCCTCTCCAGCCCCAAGTCTGACACACTTCCTGGGTTCCACAGTCACATCTGGTGAGTGGCTGCCATCTGTCCTGGAAACTCGTGTCTAGGAACCGGGAGACTGGGTTGGCAGCTCTGCATGGGAAGGGGACAATGCTGCGTAAACTGTTACCACCTTTCATCTCTGAATGGGAACTGCTCAACTACAGGGCCAAGGAATCCAGTAATGAAAAGAAAAAGAGGGATAGATTGTGCTCAAGATTAACCTAAGGCTTCTTGTAGGGGGTGACCCACAACATGTAGAAATAACACCACCTAAGACTTATGCCTGCACTTAAGGTCACACACAAACACGTGTGTGTCTATCCATGTATCTATAAATTCTACAGTGATATTCATCCTGTCACCTGTCAAGATATCAGTAAAGGAGACTTCAATCAAAGGGAAGGAGGCTGTTAGAGTGCTGTTCTCACTGGAGGAGGAGGAGGAAGAGGAGGGGGGAAGGGAGAAGAGGGGGAGAAGGTGGAGGAGGGGGGGAAGAGAAGAAGGGGAGGAGGAAGAGGAGGAAGAGGAGGAGGAGGAGGAGAAGGGAAAGAGAAAGAGAAAGAGAAAGAGGAGGAGGAGGACAACGAGGACGAGGAGGAGGAATAAAAATTTAACTATAGCCTTGTTTGTGTGTCTCCAGGGGCGGAGGGCGGAAGACAAGGTAAGCTTCCTGCCAGGAATTTACATCATACTAAAGGACTGTGGAATTTGGAGATTCTTCATTTATTTAGACTACACATTTCAAAGTCTGAATCTCTAAAATAAAAGATAAATATGAAAAGCCTTACATACCACAGGCACTGTGCATATGTGAAGTCAGTAACTCACTCAGCACCATCAAGCACTTACAGGTAGATTACTAGGTGCCAAATGGGGCAAGGGCTTTGCAAGTAGTCTTGGGTAAGTCACTTTCCACCTTTAGGAGCCAGCTGTTGTTTGTTTGTTCGTTTGTTTGTTTCTGAGACAGGGTCTCCCTGTAGCCCCAGCTGGCCTGGAACCCACTCTGTAGACCAGGCTAGCCTTGATCTCAGAGAGATCCTCCTGCCTCTGCCTCCCAAATGCTTGGATTAAAGGCATGAGCCACCATGCTGGCCCAGAGCCAGTTAATTTAATCTGAGAGAATGAAGGTTTCTTTATCGATAAGTAGGAACCAATAACAGTTCTCCATCCCTGCCTCTGTGGTAGATACGTAGGAGCTCAACCTAGTATCTGATGATCACTAAGTGAATGCATACGACAGATGCACACTTATCACACCCATAGGAAGAACAGAGATCAGGTGTACACATGTGTACAATGAAAAAACAGACTCCAGAGCCATGCCTGGGATAAAGGCTCTCAAGTTGTCCTGAAGTAGTGTAAATCTTGGTCAGAGCTCTCACAGCTGTGGGACCTGAGGCAGAGTCCATATCACTGTGGGTCCATGGAGAAGACAAAGAAGGTGCAACTGATAACACACACCTTGAGCAGCTGCTGGGAAGACGCAGCAGGTGTCCTTAGACAAAAGTTCAGCATGGGCCTAGCTCTTAGCTGTTGCTCAGTAACTATTCATTGCTGTCAGCATCAGTGGCATGACTCAATATTCCTAACTGCAGTGAATTCTGGTCTAAGATCCCTGATAATGAGCAGGAAAGCACTGTGAGTAGCTCCCACAGAAGGGAGGACCAGAGGGCTTGCGATCGTGCATCATTAAGAACATGGCACTGTGGAGAGCATATCCTTCTCTGAGCATTTTCTCAGGGAATTTCTTCTTCATTTAACTCTTAAGATTACTGGAATAAGCAAGATTGATTTGAATCAAGAAATATTTCTTGGGCTGGAGATGTAGCTCAGTAGTAGGGTGCTTCCTTGGAGTGCTCAAGGCCCTGGGTTCAATCCTGAGTATTGGCAATGAAAGAAAAGAACAAAGAAAGAAGAGGAAGGGAGGGAGGGAGGGAGGGAGGGAGGGAGGAGGTTTGACTTCTTCAATGCGTACTAAAGTGCTGAAAATTCACATGAGCATGCCTAGCCCTCAGATTATATTCTAGTGTCAATTCGTTGACTTGTTTACATCCCTTTTCTAGAAGTATGTCACAGTGAGTAGATGTTTGCTGGGGGACTTGATCTAAACCAACACAGTCTAACCTTTACTATGCATTGAAAATTGAAAACATTTAGCCCACTGGCAGTGTACTTGCCTGGCACGTCCAAGGCTTTAGGTTCAATCCCCAATACAGATCAGTTAATTTATAGTATATAAAATCATTTTTCCTCCCCCCGCTCCCCTGTACCAAAGGCCAGAAATTTGTAATTTAAAGAAATATATAATATTAAGTATGGAGTTGCAGACATGGATACTTCTACAAGTATTATTACCTACTACTTTTGAAATTATGTAAAGAAGAGAAAAAAAGCTCTTAAAGGGTCTCTCAGCCCTTTAAGTTCGCTCTGCTTAAAAACAAGCAATCCAATGTCTGTCATGAGGCCACATTCATTTTGCATAAAATAACCAGGAGATGTTCACCTCCATTCAAATTCCCAAAGTGAGGCAGAAATGCCATATTCCAGGTGTCATTTCTGAATGTGCCCAGTGTGCACTTGGCCACAACACTATCAAGAATATTCTTTCAGCCAAAATATTAGAAAGTTTGCTTCCTATCAGAGAACTGTGAGGGGCAGGGACAGAAATGAACTGGAAAGAACTGTGTGTGGAAAAGGCGTGGGATGGTATGCTCCCAAAGAAAGGATAGGATTCTTACAGCTCCAGGAACTAAAGGGAGCTGGGGGGGTCACTGGCTCCTTTTCTAATATTCTTCATTTTCTGAGGAAAGAGCCTGAGGAGAGTCTCACAGATTGAAGTATTTTTAGGCCTATGACCCTTTTAAAAACATGGGGCCAAATTCAGTCCTCAGTTCGTCCACGCGAGTCCTGCTGGCTTCAGAGACAGCCACAAGGGAGAATCTCACGGCACACGGGAGTTTAGTTGCGCTCTGTGCATTCTTTGGTTCAGAAGCAACTCGACTGTGCTGGCCAAAAGCTATCAAAAGACACATGGCTGGTGTCCTGGCTCAGGAGGAAAGTGACCATGAACAGAGAGACCCAGGAAAACGTACTGCAGGTGCCGGGGGGGGAGTGTGTCCATCCGTCCGTGTGTGTCATCCCGTTCCCCCCGCACCCCCGCAAGATGTAAAGAGAAAGGAAAGAGAAAACAGTTCCTTTCAAAAATGTCAATAATCTCCCGGAATTGTTTAAAGCTAGGGTTTCATGTATAAAGGCCCAGACTGAACCAATCTTACCACTCCAACTAAATTAAACTTTACCTCTCAATACAGTGAAAAACAACAAAAACATGAAAACATGAAATACCCTGCTGACTGCTGCTAAACACACCTCTGCCCATGGCTGTGAGCTACCTTAGAATGAGGACAACACACCAGGTATATACAACAGGACCCAAGTCAGACTTGGGAATGAGTTAAGAGCATTTGGCATCTCAAATTACTTGAAGGGGGGGGGCTGTCATACTCCAGAGAAAGGACACTTCGGTCTCCTGCTACCCCCTCTAATCCTTCCTTCTTAAAGGAGCACTCAGTGACATAATGAATCCTTTAAATGTTACATCTCCCATCCTGCATTATTGTGGTGCCGAAAACTCTTCACATCAAACAGTCATCAGGACTCTTACAAAGTGGGCTTCTGAGAGAGGGGCTGAAAAGGAGCTGTGTGAAAAGAAGTGGAAAATTAAAGCCGAAGCAATTGAAGAAAGGGCTTAATTTACTGGCATGTACAGTATGCAAATGAGATTACTCTCAGCTTAACTGCATCATTTATGTCCATAATAACAGCATCATCATTACAGGGCTCAAATTAAATTACACCATAATTAGCATATCAAAGTGATTGGTTAAAGTTTAAAACAAATACCCAATTTTGTTAATGAACAGCTGTAATTGTCATGTACACTTCAGCGAAAACTCTCTAAACAAATATATGTTTTAGAAGAGAGAAAGATTTTTTTTTTTTGAAGCAGACAGGTCTGTAGCAGAGGTAAATTGCCAAAAGTGAAAAAAAAAGGAAAAAAAGACTGACATGGACTATTCTATTCATGTTAATATATGCTGATCATTTTCAGGTAATAAAACGTCCTATCAAAACAAGGCTTCGCTTCTGTTTAGACATCTTCCCGGCTCCTGCAAGTGACACACCACCAGAAACTGCTTCTACTCGAAGCAGTGATAACGATGAAGAGGTGACCTGTCTCGAACAAGCAAAGGACATGTTCAGTGACATGCTATTACTAAATGCTCAGGGTTATTGAGAAGACATCGCCATTCAAACTGTGCCCAGTCAAAGCCCATTTTGCTCCCTCCTCCAACTAAGGCAGAGGAGAGTGACTGAGCAAGAGAAGGCTGCTCGGCTGATGCCCTGTTAACCTATCAGACAGCTTCCAACTCCATTTCTCCTTGTGGACTCACAGCTCCACAGCAGTTTCAGGCACATACTCCACCAGGCAAGTTTTGCTTGGCCATCATTAAAATAAACCAAGAGGTGCAAGTGGAGATTCCTCTACCGCTAGCTGAAGTCAGCCTGCAGAGAAATTTTGTTTATGTAAAACACTAATAATAGACACCAGCGATGCACTTGTTTCCAAACATGTTTGCTATGACCACTTCATGTCAGCAAGAGTGTCTGTGGACAATGGCTTCCCATGAATATTGAAGCTCAAAGAGAAAGCCCTGTGTCCAAGATTGCCCGCTCGTTTCTTAGCCACGTATCCCATATGCTTTCTGCCACATCTGTTAGGGTAGCTACCGCTGTGACACACAGCAAGGCAAGCCAAAATATATTTTGCCCAAAAAGAGTGGAGGGAAAAAGCACTTTCAAATATACTTAACAAGCAAATTGAATGTCTTATTAAAATCGTATTATCTAAACAGTGTTCAAAAATTTAAAGAAAGTAGCTTTTCATTTTATTCATCGAGGAATCCATTAAAGCCTAGGCTCTGAAGTAGTATGTAAATTATGTGCCTTTCAAGGTAGAGCTAGGGCAAATTCACTCCATCAACTAATGATGAACCTCATTATGTGCAAGGAGGATTCATAATGAGGAAAGAGCCACCCGCCATTCCATGTTCTAACATAAATCCCTGTAAAATCTGAATATCTCTCCGTCTAATTAAAGGCTACTAATTCCAGTCACCCCCTGTATGGGCCCAAAGTAAAAATAAACCTCTTTCTACACACAAACCCCAGCTCTGACTGCCGGAGCAGTCCGTGGTTTCTTCTGCACTCGGAACCTTCCACTTATTATGTTTTAGACAAGCATCAGTGACAGTCTTTACGATGCAAACTTGAGGGCTGTGTGAGCTCATTTTGGTTAAATGCACAGGGTTTCTGTGTCGCAGCAGAGAGCTTCCACCTTCACAAGGCTATAGTGAGGGAACACAGATCATCCTTAGCCAAAGGACATGCAAGCATAAGAAGAGTGAGAAATAAAACTCGGTTCCCTGCTAATGCCGAGATGTTCAGAATAAAAGCCAGGCGCTGTGGCGTGCACCCGAGAACTCTCTTGGACAGGAGATGGATTCAGATCTGCTTGAGAAGGACACAGTCAACTGGGCAACAAACTGCTTACTTCTCACTAGGTTTGAACTAACGAAAAAATACAGCCCAGCGTCTCACAAGCCAAACATTCCTTCTTCTAATCATGGACTTTGATTTTTCTTTTTAACAGAAAACTATAGCACACACAAATATAATGTTCCCAAACATGTTTATTATGATTAATAGCCTGTAATATCCCTCACCGAGGCTTAATTTGTTCTTGTTTTCAATTATGAATCTGCACCATGCTATTTCAATCCCCTTTTCAGGTGGTGACAAATTTCTTGTGATCTTGACTTTTTCTATTGTACTGGTATACCCAGCAGGGTCCAGTGAGTTACACAGAGGCAACCTGCACCTTGCTTCCAACAGACCACCATATGAATGGATACATGGATGCAAAAATCAGAGAACCCAAAACAATTCATATATATATATATAGTAAATAATATAAGTATATAATAAACTATAAAGCTGTGCATGACCGGATACACCGGGACCTCACGCCACCTTACGCCTGCCCTGGGGGGGGCAGGTGACATGCCAGTTACTCAAATACACTCCTACATTAAAATTTAAGAGAAAAAAAAAATCCCATTTCATGTTGAGAAACTCCCAAGTAGAATCTAAGTGGGAAATATTAACTGTTCTCTTCTCACAAATTTGAGTGTCCCAAGGGGCTGGGCACATCGTGGTAATGCCATGCACACTGATCCTGGAATACCATGGAATATCAGAATGCAAGCAGTCCCCTCTCCTCCTCATTCTGCCGCTTCTGTAAGTTGCATAAAAATAAACTCCACTCTGTAAAAGCCGCCACAGTGTGTGCGCTCGCGTCCCTGGGCTCCAGGCATGAGCTCCCCCCCTCCACCCTTTCAGGTCAGCCATTCATGCAGTAGGAAGTCATCCCCTCCCAAAATAACTTGGCCCTCCCTCGAAGCACAGGAGTTGAACAACCTACCTTTGTTCTGCAGTTTCAGCTAGTGAAGGGCAAGCCTCAAGACCATAAGGGTTTGGGGGAAGATCAGGACAGTTGAAGAAAGAAAGGGGGGGAAAAGAGGGAGGGAAAAGAAAACGAAATACCCAAGTAGAGAAGAACTGGAAGAAACAACAAGAAAAGGCTGCTAATCACAGCGCTGTGGCTGCCACAGACGGGTGTTTTCTGCAGTATTTACACCAGTGAGTACACACCTCTGATCATCCCATCCACAACTAGTGGCTCTTTTTTTTTTTCTTTTCTGAATCCATGCATGACAATTAAAAGCAACTGCACCTCTCTGTTTGGGAGGGGGGACCACAAAAGACCTCTGCAATATTTCTTGCTGGTGTCTCTATCACTGAAGAGCATTAGTTTGAGTGACAAAGGTCCCAGGCTAAAGCAACATTCTTACCTTAATTTTCCTAGTAAAGGGCTCCAGGAAACAACTCATGAGACATGTGTAGGCAAAGAAACGTCTCAAGAAATTAATCCAGACACTCAGATGAAGGGAGGGGGATAAAAGAAAAAAAAGAAAAAAGAAAAAAGAAAAAAGAAAGACACAGGCTTATACTTCCAAATGAATGTAGCTCAACTCGGGGCAGCGATGGCGTGAAAAACAGGTTTACACACACTGCGCTCCGTGGCAGAAGCGAGAGTTCTGGAGGATTTATTGACACTCATTTTCCGGGAAGCCTTTTGTGGAGTTGTAGGATTGTTTCTTATTGTCTTGGCCGGTTAGTCGCTTTCTCCGGAGGGGGCTCTCAACCCCCAGCTTGGCTCCCTCTAACAGGGAGGTAACCATATTAGGATGTGTATGGTAAAGTAAACAGTAAGTAGTTGCAATGAAATGGAATGTTTTTTTTTCCAGCTAATGGTGTTGGGGTCAGTCCTGTCTTTTTTAGCCCTTCCCACTAATTTTGCTGCCTAGTACAAACAAGCTCTCTTCTCCTCCCTCTCCCTCTCTCTCTCCCCTCCTCTCTCTTCCTCTCTCTTTCTCTCTCCTTTCAATGTTAGCTGTTTCCAAATATCTGTCTGTAAATTTGCTGAGAATGTTTGCAGTGACAGAAAATGCTTTTAACATCCAAATAAAGATCTTGCCAGCTTAATCATTCAGGGCATAGATGCGAGTTTTGTGAACCCCTGCACAGACCCAGTCCTCCCCACTCCCACCACACACCTCATCTTTCCTCAAAGATTAAAATTACTTGCTTGCTGAAAAGTACTTTCTAAAAACAATGTGATTTTTAAAGAACAAGACAGTTACCCTTATAAAAATTCCACATTCACACACTGTCACTGAATGAGGAGTTTTTAACCATTCATACACCTGAAAATGTATGAGCTGAAATCTTTAAGATGGTTACTTTTATACAATAAGGGGGAAGGGAAGAAAATTCTAAAGTCATACCACTTTTTAGAAATGAGCCAATACAATTAAAAACACTATCAATACTGAGTTCCCTGAGCGATACATATTTAAGGAAAGTTCTATGTGTCCAACATTCAGAAGTAAGGGCAGATGCCTATTTGCCGTCTCATGCAGCATGTCACCCAGTGCTGCGATCCCAGCCCCCAAGGAGCCACAGAAACATCCCCTACAAAGGTCAGGGATGGCTGGGAAGGAGGACAGCCAATGTTGATGGGGACCAGAGAACACAGCTGAGCAGTAGCAGCCAGCCAGCCCAAGCTGAGTAAGCTTGCCGATCTTTATCCCCGGAGGGTCCGGCCTGCTCCCTGAAGTGGATTTTCTTGTGTAATCTAACCCAAAGGAAGGCGTTTAAATAGCCGCCAGAACTCAGCATCCAGAAGGACAGCAAGACTGCACAAAGCTGCCTGTAAGAACCCAGATGATGATCCCTGGACCAGGCAGAGAAGCAAAACGTGAGTTGTGCAGAAGAGCCCAGGCAGTGACTAAATGATATATGTAATTAAAAACGGAGCAGGGCTGATGGAGCCAATGAAACACACGTGCATAGCAGAGAGAGAGAGAGAGAGAGAGAGAGAGAGAGAGAGAGAGAGAGAGAGAGAGAGAGAGAGAATGAAATATTGTCCCCAGCATGGAACTGGGGGCTGGCCTCTAAACCGCCTCAGTTCTTATCAGATTCTTAGATCCCTAGTCTACAGAAACCTAAAACTCCTGCACCTCATGTTTTATTAAAACATGTTTAGCATTCTTCTTAAAGATAGGTTTTAACCCCAAATACCCATGAAATTAAATCTCCTATGCCACTTATCTGCACTGCTGGGCAAAAACTAAAGTTGAGCTAACCAGAGAGATAGCAAAATCAATAAATCACACGAACAAGTAGCAGTTCAAAAGTTCACAGATATGATGGCCAGTTCAAGGCGTCTTAGCATGCATCCAATCATAACCGGGCTCCGTCACTCCTCACAGTATAGACAATTTTGTGGCATCATTTTCATTAGCCTGTCTCAGGGAAAATTGCTAGCTATTTATGTATACGCTAAAATAAATTAGCCATTTCATCGAGCAGTGTGATTCTTATAAAAGACATTAACACGATACTTGATTTTCCAGTTGGAGTAAATAAATAAATCAATACATTCAATAGTGGGTGATTCTTTTATTGTGGTGCCATGGCTCTCGGCCTAAGTGTTTTTATTGGGTTTATTTGTTTCAATAAAAATTGAAATGGGCCAGTGATCTCAGTGTAGGCATTAAAAAAATATCTATCCAGTATTCGGCAAAGTATTATGCAGAACACTCAAACTTATAATTGTATTCAAAAATCATTTCCATTATGTATTACTCTGCAACTTGATTCTGATGGGAAATTTCACCAAAAGAGAGATTTCTGCCAGGTATTTGGGTCTTGTATTTCTGTTCTACAGTCCAGAGACAGGGTAAGGCTTCTGAGAGACAGCGCTGCTTCCCCAGGCTGTGACCCTTGCCTCGGGTTTGTCTCCTTCCCTGGGTAAGCGCCAGATGGCCTCCTCCTCCACACATTGATCCTGGAAGTGAGAGGGTCATTTATCCAACCTCTGGGGGAGACCAGGGTGTATGGCAGCAGGGAAGCCAACAGAGGTGTGAGATGCTGCAAACAAAATCAAGTCCTGGGCTGGAAGATCCAGTCTTAACCAAATCACCAGCACACTGACCATCAAAGGGAAATGTAGTAGTGGCCAGCTTCCGGTTTTACCTGCCAACATCTATACTCCCTCATCTTCTCTGTAGGAATGACCCACTCCCCACTCTTAGTCCAGGTTCATGCAGGGCTCAAGCACTGCTCAATTCAAGAGGGTGGAGCCATTACCAAGTCCGACCAATCAGAGCCTTCTGCTCTATGGGTCAAGCTACTTGGCTGATGGATGGACATGTACCACCAAGCCAGAAGGGGCACACTTAACTACAGGCGCTGTGAAGAAATCCCTGAAACAAGTCAAAGACTAAAACTTAAAAAGCATGCATGGGGCTTGTGGCTGCCAAGAGAGACTGACAGCGAGGAAGCCAGAACAGCAGCACAGGGCTACATATCAGAGCACAGCATGTCTATAACAGTGCTCAGAAAGGGTGGTCCTCCTCCTGGATCGGCCGCCACACGAGCAAAAGAAAATCCCTTCTTAGTCAGCCATCTGGGGTTGGCTCTGAGGCACTGCAACTGCAAGGTGCCATACAAGAACTCAGAACAGACAAGGCTGTCAGGATGGAGCTCTCCAACTCCAATGTATATTCTTTCTTTCTTTCTTTCTTTCTTTCTTTCTTTCTTTCTCTCTCTCTCTCTCTCTCTCTCTCTCACGATTGGGGTGAATGGTGAAACTACAGCAATATAGTCTGGACACTCATTTGATCAACTTGATTGAACATACAAGCCCCCCCCCCCTGCAGGATGGTGGGGCTACAGGGGTTTGGGCACAACAGGCTGCAAAATGGTTTTACGTGAGGGATGCTTGTACTCATAAATTATCACTTATTGCTAAAATATGAAAAAAAAACTGAAAGAAAGATGCAGGACAGTTATGGCAGAATGCATGATCTGGGATGGAGTGGGGTGGGATGGGGGTGAAGGGAAAGGGAAATATGCCCGAACTGAATTGGAAAATGATGTATGAAATACATAAAGCATCAATAAAAAAAAAAAAGACTCAAAGTCAGAATTCAAAAACACCCCAGACCACACCAGATGAGAGGTCTAAGGCAAGTAAGATTGGTTCCAATAACACTTCCTCATGTCCCTTTTCCAGGCCCCTGGTAGTCACTGTCAGGTCAGAAATGGAGCACCCCATGTCGTAAGAGAATGGCCAGCTGGCTCATACCAGCAGTGATCTATACACATGGTAAGAGGTCTTTATTAGCACCACACCAGCATTACCTACCTTATCTGTATAACTTGCCAGCTCATGAATTCTCAGTCTGTAAACACTACCATCATCCCACTGTGCACATGAGAAAACATGGTACAGACAGAGTATGGCTATGGTCACATAGCTTGGAACGAAGAGCTACAGTCTGAATGAGGCCACTGTATACCAGTCAATTTGCTTACACACATATATATTACCTACATACACACACATACATAGACGCTTGCAAGCATACACAAAGTACATACATACATACACAAACAAAAGCAGAACCCCAATCAGTATGTTATACACAAGCATACATACAACACATACATACATGTGCAGACATGCAAAATATGCATACATATGTATAGAACACATGCACAGATAAACATAACACATATATACATCTAGACACAAAACACATATGTACATGAAACGTACATACACAAAGCCAAACCACACAATCAGTACACTACACATGCATACATATAACACACACATATGCAAAACCCACAAGCATACACACATAAGATCATTACATATATACTGTGAAAAATATATGGTATGTATATAATGAATGTACATGCAAATATAGGGCTGCGTGTGTGTACTAAAATCAACATATGCAAATACACACGTATATCATATAAAATATATGCTATGTGTATAATAAATAAATGTACATGTAAACACAGGAATATGCATACATATACTCAAAATATGTATGTACCCAGCACTTGGAAGGCAGAGGCAGGTGGATCTCTGTGAGTTCAAGGCCAGCCTGGTCTACATAGTGAACTCCAGGCCAATTGGGCCTAAAGGGAGACTTTGTCTCAAAAAAGACCAAAAATAAAAATATATATGTAAATATATACAAACATCACATTATATATGCATGTTATACAAGGTATATGCTATATACTAAATAAATAAATGCAGATTACTTATAGCAACATGTAGATATTTGTTATGAAAAGCAACAATTAAATACAGGAATACAGATACAGACATATATCCACTGACGCTCACGAGAAATTTCTACCAGCTGAATAGATATTATATTCAGCACACCAAAATCCCAGTCCCCTGGAGAAGCTGTACAATTATCCTGGGAGGCATAAAACTCTGCAAATGTGAATGTGGTGATCTCAGCACTAATGTCCACATACCCCTGAATGACACGCACTGTGCCAGTGCCATGCACCTTACGGGGAGAAGCACACGAACAGTGGCAGATCTTAGAGCATTGTTCTGTCCACCAGGTTGCTTCGGTGCAACAATAACAAGCACCAGGTGTTAAATAACCCACAGAAGCCAAGGACAGTCTCCCCATCCGGTCATTCTTACAGTATTTCCCCCATTTCATAGACATGGTAGACTGAGGTTAATGTTTTACTTCTGGTTACACAATGGGAAACTGGCAGTAAGCAAACAGCATCCATGGGCTGCTTTATTCCCTGGCTGTCTATTTTTGTGTTCAAGGGTCAACAACCCTTGAGCAACTCTGATGAGTTCAGTTATTAATTATAATATGCTTTAATTTTTAACCAGCTAATGTCTAACATCAACCTCAAGCCTAGAGGGAAGAAGGTATTTGCAAAATCTGCTGCACTCAATGAAGAAACAGACAGCAGAGGGTTTGTGAACCATTTAAATCGGAAGAGCACAAAGGATCCTTAAGGAAATGATGCAGAAGCTGGCAGAGTGGGCAGGGTCCTACCTGGCTCCCTGGCTTTGGGCTGTCCTTCCAGACAGGCAACTCTGGGCTTTGTGGATTGCCCAATTCATCAGCCTTTCTTGGGACTAGAAACCATAGTAACTTAACAAAAATAACAACAAAGGAGGCTTCCAGTGACCTTGGATGCATGAGGCATGGTCTTTATCTTCACAATACTTCTGGATATGTAGTGTAGTCATTCCTGTTTTGCAAAGGAGACTGAAGCACAGAGAGGTTTAGTAACCTGCTGCTGACTGCTCAGCAGCTAAGTGGTGGAGTCTGGATTGGTACCCAGCTCTGGCTGGGGACTACTGACCCTGGGCATCATGGCACCATCTAGTTACGAACAGAAAGGAGCGCCACTAGCAGCCCCTGCTGCTTCACTTGGTGGAGTTACTGAGCCTGGTTGACTGCAGGGCCAAGCCAAGCCACTCCAATAGACAGCTGGCTGTGTTCAGGTGGAGAGAGAAGGAAAGTGAAGCAGGCAGAAGGCAGACAACAGAGAACTGGCCAGCAGGGCCCTGAGTTCTTCAGCCTTAGCAGGGTGGGGGTCGACTCGACCCCAGGCAGCTCCGGGGTCTCCCTGCCTCTAACTGGGGCAGGATCTTACTATGTAGCACAGGCTAGCCTCATGATCCTCCTGCTTCCGCTCCCCACAGCTGAGATTCCAGGCAAGTGCCACCATGCTCAGCTCCAGGGCAGATTTTAAGAACATAAATGCAAAACTGCTTGTGGGGCTGGAGACGCGGAGCAGCTGGGAGTGTTTGCCTGGCACTGAACGAAGCCTAGTTCTATCCCCAGCACTGCACAAAACTGGCCATAGTGCTTCACGCCTGTAACCTCCCTGGGAGGGTCAGAAGTTCAAGACCACCCTTGACTACATAGGGAGTTCAAGGGCAGCCTGAGCTACATAAGATTCTGTATAAAACAAAAATGAAAGAAAAGGAAAACTATACTCATTGCTCTCTGTGGGATATGCTGCTCGTCTCAGAAACATTAGCCAACCGGCAGAAGAATCCAGTTCCAGCAACTAAAATAACTCATAGCTTTTGCAAAACAAGGGGGACAGGACACAAGTTTAAGCTGTCAAGAGCTTCCAGCCTGTCTCTTCCTCACAGAACAAACAGTGCACACACAGACGTGAGCACTGCACTGGGAGCATGAGGTGACATGAGGTTTTCAAGGATGGGGACAAAGATGAGCACTGATGATGGAACAGGTGACCATAAAGCCAGCCTGATACATCACGCCTGTCACAGTTTTCTCTGGCAATAAACAAACACAGAATCAAAGGCGAGGCAGTGGGTATTGGGGGTTTCCACAATGCCACGGGCAGGGTGAAATGCCAAACTGTGCAGCTCTGGGCAAGAAGCTGAGCAATCTACAAAGTATTTCCTGGGTGACTGATACACGGTGTGACTACATTGGAATGAAGACGATGGACGGTGAGCAGCGAGGGTCTGTTAGTCACCTGTGCTGGACCCAAGAAGCTTCTCTTTCAGTGAAGATGTGGGAACCCCAAAATACACCTTAGCTATTTTACAACCTGCTGTGATGAAATGCCTGATAAGAGCAACAGACGGATGGATGGACAGAAGGAAGGGAGGGGGGAGGGTGATTTGAATCTGGGGTCCAAGGATGTACAGTCCATCCTGGCCGCTAGTCACATGATACCAGTAGTCAGACAGCACAACTAGAACAGGAAGTGGAGGTACACTATACAGTCTTAAGGCCTGTGTCTAATGACATACTTCCTCACTAAGTCCACACTGTCTCTGGCTTCCACAGCCTTCTCAAACAGCCCCAAGAGCTGGGGACCAAACATTCAAACGCACAGGCCTATGGGGGACATTTCCCATTCAAACTGCATCACCTAATTTAGTCCTGGCAGTGCCTGGGAACATTTCTCCTCTTCGATTAAAGGTACATGAAGAGACCCCTTCCATGATATTGCTTCTGCAGTCACTTGGAGCCTGTAAATGGCACAATGAGGAGGATGCCTGGAGTCTGTGCAGCCATCTTGTGGCCATGAGGGAAAAGTTAAAAGAATCACGGAGATATAAACAAAGCAATCAGACATTATTGAGGTGCCAAACCAATTTGGAGGCTGCCTTTCTTCACACTATCAGGCAAGTAAGTGATAAATATCCTTATGTGCACAGCCAATGCTAACGAGGTTTTCTATCAGTAAGGAGTTCTGTGAACACGTGATAATTGATATATCCTAAATCCCAGGAAGGACAAGAGAAAAATCACTTCCTTGAGGGAATGAGGGTAATAAAGTGTAATTAACCAATTCTCCAGGTATTTTCAATGGTTCTGTAAGCGCCTGTCACTGCGGAAAACAATTCTCAGTCTTTAGTGTGGCCCAGAGGTAGTCAAGAGGGTCTCCTCCGTACGTACTGTAGGCCAGCTATGTGCGAGGCTTTCACAGAGCCTGCCAATAACGCCTTGTGGAAGGTTCCATGATTATCTCAATGTTTGATACAAAGCAGAATGTCTGAGGCCATAGCTGTCATAGAAAACCTGAGCATATGTAGAGAGATGGGTACACATGTGGCTGGGACAGGGCTGTGGTCAGTGCTGACTAAGAGATCAGGATTTTCCTGGTCTAGCACACAGGAACAGAACCCTGGACCACACTGGGGCTCTTGGGGGCATTGTCGTCTGGGCACAAAAGCCATCACCATCTTCCAGGAGCACTCAGCTCTGCCAGGAGGGCTTCAAGGTCCAACCTGTTGATTCCTCACACAAGCAGGTGGTGGGTGGGTCATTAGTCGTCACCTGGGAGCTCATTGACTCCCTACACCTCCCTGCCAGCTGAACTTAGTTCTGCCCCAGATGTAGGTGGTCTTCTGGTCTAGGAAGGTACTAGAGCAAACAGAGGGTGGGAGGTCAGCAACAGAGAGCCTCCATGTATGCAGCTATGGTGACATCACCATCCATGTTGGGGAGACTTTTTGGTGATACAGCTGTTTTGGGATTACTAGTGCTTCTGTAAGTAACTCCTCATCTCTGCTCTGAAAGAAAACCCAATAAACTCCCTGCTTCACCAAGCTGGACTTTGGACTTCAGTGGACTCCTTACTGTAGTCTGGCCTTGGTGCCCTATCTGGGAAGAGAAGATGCTTATTGGTATCTGTAGGAAAATTTCACACAACAGATTATTCAGTGGAAACTGAAGAGTTAGAGTCTTCGGCTCAGCCTGTCATGGACGCTCTCAACACACAGTCCACTGGAAGCCGCAGTGGGAGCGCTGGAAGCCACCCTTCACTGAGGTCCAGTTCCAGGCCTGAGTGAAGTGGTTATGGGCCACAGCATCCAATAGGTAATGCAAAGGAAAAGGAACCAGCTGAAAACAAGCATCACTGGTGCTGGTAAAAGGATGTGCAGGTCAGAAATAAAAACAGAAAAACCTTACAGACATGTGCAAGGCACACTGGTATAGTGCCACACGCAGTTACAGGGACCAAAGCACTGCAAAGGGACACAGACCTTGAGGTGGTTACAGAAACATTAGCCGGCCTGGCTTTCTAATTCCAGGCTGTGTGATCCTGTGTAAGTAGGATGATGTCTCTGAACCCCAGATTTCTATAAACAATATTTAAATAACAGAATAGCTGTAACCTTAATAGGTTATGCTGAGAATTAAGACATGATACACGTCTAAATCCTTACCACGTATACAGCAAGTGCTTCCTAATTGTTGCCTCCTCCTGCTCCTCCTCCTCCTCCTCCTCCTCCTCCATTATCATTATCATAATCATCATCATCATCATCATCATCAATGTTTAATGTTAATGAATTTCAACTGCCTGTTAAACCCCTAGGAGAGTGCTCACCACACACAATGTCTCATTAAATGTCATTCCCTGCTTCTCCTTTCTCCTCTCTACAAAATCTTCAAGCATTAAATTCAGATGTGATCCTCTTTGTATAATTTGGGCATGTGTCTGTGTGACTGTATGCGCGTGGAGTATATACACATATGTTCACACTGTATGCACAGGGAGTCCAGAGGCATGCTGGGTATCCTGCTCAATCACACTGACCTTTAGTCTTCTCAGCGTGAGGTTTTTACTGAACCTGGAGTTGGGGTGGTGCCAGAAGGCCTCGGCCCCACCTGTCTCTGCTCCCCTCCCATCTCTCCCACAGAGTTAGGATCCAAACTCAGGTTCTAGTACATGGGTAGCAGGCGCTCTTACCCACTGAACCATCTTTCCGGCCCCTCTTTTTAAGGGCTAATTAGCTCACCCACAACAGTGACACTGGGCTTGTTGTGAATGGTGGGCATAAAGACAAAGAAGGCTTTAATGGACTATACCAAAAAAACTCCAAGGCAGAGCTAGGATGATTTCCTTGAGTTCAAGGCTAGCCTAGGACACAATGTGACACCCTGCCTCAATAACCCAACATAAATACATTAAACAAAGAAATAAACAAAACAACAACAAAAACATATGGGAAAGGTATTTACTCATTTACATAGGTAATTACATACTGATAAATAAAAGTCACATATTTTTATATATAGGATACATATATACCCCTTTCCCTTACTGAATTTCTCTGGGTTTTGACAAGAGGTAAATTATAATTTTGAAAATATTTTTGCTCATTTGACATATTCTTTTCTGTCAACACATACTTTATATAATTTGAAAAATTAGACTTTATTTTTTTTTAATTTTTGTCTTTTTGAGGAAGGGTCTCCCTGTCACTCCAGCTGTCCTGAAACTCTCTATGTAGACCAGGCTGGCCTCCAGGTCACAGAGATCCACCTGCCTCTGCCTCCGGAGTGCTGGGATTAAAGCTGTGCTCCAACACGCCTGGATTTTTTTTCTTGTCTTTTTGAGACAGGGTCCCCCTGTAGCCCCAGCTGTCCTGGAACTCACTCTGTAGACTAGGCTGGTCTTGAACTCACAAAGAACGGCCTGCCTCTACCTCCTGAGTGCTAGGATTAAAGGCGTGTACCATCACACCCAACTTAGACTTTATTTTTTAATAAGATTTTTTTAATAAGTTTTTTTTTTTTTTTTGGTCTTTTTGAGACAGGGTCTCCCTGTAGTCCCAGCTGTCCTGGAACTCACTATGTAGACCAGGCTGGCCCACCTGCCTCTGTCTCCAGAGTGCCAGGCCTGCCTATGATAAGATTTTAAAATCGGTAAGAAGAAAGGGGTCTGGGAAGATGACCTGATGGCTCTTATAGAGGACCTGGGTCTGGTTCCCAGAATCAATATCAGGAGGCTTATGGCCATTTGTAACCCACCTCTAGGGGATCTGACACCCTCTCTGGTCTCCAGGGACACCCACAGATAAGCACCACATACTCACAGAGACACAGACACTAGCACACACATATAATTGAAAATAATTAAAAAGCAGTCCTATAAAAAATAATCACTCAATTTCTATCATTTTCAATTATTTTTCTTCAGGGTCAATAGGTAATTTAGCAACAATATAAATGGCAACAAATATGTATAAAAAAAAATGTGAACTTAGAACAGCCCTCTGTGTCCTTAGCTGGTCATTACTGTTACGTTTGCTCTTCTTCCACCTCCCTCATGTCTTCTCCTCACTGGAAATAAATAATTTCTTCTGGTTTCAAACCTCCCTGTCCCTTCTAAATAAGAGTTATCAGGAAACCTTTTTGAGCCCTCAGAGTGTAAGATTGACAGATGGATCAGGCATGCAAAAATAAATAATCTGTTAAAATATAAGATTACTAGGATTAGGGCGCTGGCTTGGTTGGTAAAATACTTGCCCTGTGAGATGGAGAACCAGAGAGCCCTAAAATTCAAGTGAAAAAAGCTGGGTGTGTTGGTATACACTGCAACCTCAGCACTGGAAAGGGGTATTGGTGAGGCTATCTCAAGAAAACATGGTGGATGACTCCTGAGGAAGGAGACCTGATGTTGTCCTCTGGCCTCCACGCACATGCGCCTACACACACACACACACACACACACACACACGCGAGCGCACACACGCAGGCGCGCGCGCAGGCATGCTCACTCAGCGTCATCATTACTGGACTTGCTTCAGCCAGGGCAGTTTTGTGGCCTGGCATTTGTTGAAGTCTCTCCTTTTTGGTTGGCTAGCCTTCCTAAGCTCCGTGAATGCCAGGCCTCACGAGCAGCAATGCCAGGCTTGGCTGTTACATATTAATGTTCATGATAATGCAATCTTTCACTGGGGTGATTTAAAAGTCCCTCTAGTCCAACTTACAGTTAGATATACAGTGAATGCTTCATCAATCATGATCATTTTTAGTCTCAATCTTGTACAAAAATACCAGAGAAGGTGAATTTCTGCTCAATACTGAAGAGGTCTTTACTATGAGCCCTGAAAATGTCTCACCTGTCATTCATACACTGGATTCCAGCGGCTTCTGTGGAAGCCTCAATTCCCAAAGCTTATTTCAGTACAGCTGATCTTAGCTTTGGGTGAAGGAAATCTACACCCCTGTCTCCTCTGTATGGTCCAACTGGCTTCATGTTATGGCATGAAGAAAAGACTTCTCAGTTACGAACTAGAGACAATGTCCAGCATTCCCCAGGGGACAGAATCAGAGCAAACAGCATGAGAGGTCACAGCAATGTGGTCTGAGCCCCAAAGAACCGACTGATTGAGTACTACCCCATGCTAAGAACCAGGGGAATGACTCAGTTGGAAAAGTACTTGTCTTACACATATGAAGACAGGAGATTGATTCCAAGAACAAAATGGGGGCTGGGGGAGAGGAACTGGCAGGTCCCAGGGGGTCACTAACCATCCCTGAGGAATGGGACCTGAAGCTGTCCTCTGGCCTCAGTGCATGTGCACACACGCCTGCACACACACACAGAACCAGTGGCACACTGATCTCCAAGCCATGAGTCAGCAATCACACCTTCCCTTACTAAATATACTTGAAAAGGATGGAACCTCCTTCTGTTTGTCTAAGACCTTGCCAAGATTTCATGGCCAAGATCTCCCCACAATTAACCTTGGACCTACAGAACATACAGCACATCAAAACGACCATGGCCATCAAACCAACCACCGCCCACATGACCCTGTCCAACCTCTGAAGTGGTTGTCTTCAAAATGGAAGCCAAGGGCATTTTAGCAAATAGATAATATAACGCTGTCTTGATCTTGCACCATCCTTACAAGCCACAGAGAAATAAATGCCACTACAAACACCCAAATCCTGACCCCCCCAATAAAACAATCTGCTTAGAGCCAGGGAGGATTCAATTTATGCCCCAAATTAAGTTTCAAATGGAAGAACTGACATATACTCACTCAAAATTCACATTTGGATTTTATAATCTCTCCTCTCCCCTCTCAAATCCTCCCTTCTTGGTCATCGACTTTTAGGATAATAAATTCACAGTGGTTTCCCCACCCCCAGGTCAACTTCTGGCTGAGCCTGTGAGACAAGAAAACACTGTCTTATGTAATTTGGTCTAAAGATGCTTCTGGGGGACTCGGTGTTTATTATAGGAAGAAATGCATTCAACTAATTTGACTTGTAAGTCTGATAAAAATCTCCCTGGGGAAAAAAAAAAGCTGATTCTATTATGATGAATAGTCCTTTGAGGTGAAAAATGAGAAATATACATATTGGGTTTTATTATATATTAATTCTAACAGGGTCTGAAGCGAAACTCAAGTTAAGCCATCTTTTAGATGTTGGAGAATGGCAAAATTCCCTGAAAACTACATGCAAGAAGTAATTAAAGTAAATGAACATGAAATTAAACACCACCCCTATAAAGGAGGATATAAAAGTAAAGATTATTAGGAAAAAAAGATTGTCTTCCTGCTCTATATTAATCTCATGAATTGTACATTTACTCTGTGGCTCTTTTATTGTTTGATGATGGGGTTTCAGAAGCTGAGTTTTATTAGGACTTGCTGGAAGGACGTCTTCAGCTGGGAACCGAGCTACAGGTCAGGGTTTGTGTCTGCACAGAAGCCCTGTTCAGGAATCAGAAATACTTTGGATTTCAAATCCTTTTGAGTTTGGGACAACCGTAGTGTTGTCCCAACCATAGTGCAACACCTTGGCCCAGATCTAAACAGTGCATTAATTCCCATTGAATGTACACATGGCTTGAAGGCAGTTTCATACAGCATGTTCACAGCCACTGTGTGGGGTTAGGTGTGTAATTTTCCACTTTTGGCATCATGCTGGTGATCAAAATGTTTTGGGGTTTCCAGATCAGGGATGCTCAACTGGTGCACCCTCCCCAGGGAATACCACATGATGCCAGGCTTATCAGGTGGCTATGGCAGAAAGATGGAAGGTTCTCTGAGGTTGTCTACAGCAAGAACTTGGGCTCAAGCTTTGGAGTATGGGACTCAGCAAAGCTCCACGCCTCTCTGCATGCAATAAGCTCATTCTTCAGAGACAGATCAGGGCAACGGCATGTGCGTAAGGTGAGGCCTGCCCAGACTGTCGTCTTGCTGCTGGAATGTTCTCTTTGTGAGATGCTGGCCACTAGTACTACACGCGTGAGGGGTGGGGCGGAATTCACTTCAAGGTCCCCTAACCACCTCACTGTCACAGGGCAGACAAGTCACGTGACTAGCTGACTACCTAGAGAGAGGAAACCAGGGAGTGGGAGTTTCCAGAACATTCGAGGCATACCACAGGTCACCTTGTCCCAGGGACCTGTGCACTGAGCCATCCTGCTTCCTGTCCTTTCTCAATGCCCTGTCCCTTTGAGCTACTGGCTATTCATCTAGCACATCCTGCTCCTTTCTGATGTCCATGCCAATCCCTGCTACTCGGGACTCAAGAAGGGGTCCTGTTTGATTCCCAGTCATGGGTAAGGAGGGGGCTGAGCACACACAGCTCACAGCATGGGGCCCTGTGTCCCTGCTGCCCTGGAGAACAGTCATGTGCAGACCCCTGAGGCTGGATTCCTCTTATATTGTAACTGTTGTGTTGCTGTGATATGACGCCATGACCAAGACAAGTTACAGAGGAAGGAAGAGTTCTAGAGGGATACAGTCCATAATGGCAGGGTGGCCAAGGCAGCCAACGTGGCCAGAGGGAAGGGCTCTAGAGGGATACAGTCCATAATGGCAGGGCGGCCAAGGCAGCCAACGTGGCCAGAGCAGAGAGCAGAGCGAAGCAGCAGAGACTGGAAACCCCCACCCCCCACCCCAGCCTCGATGATGTACATGTCCTAAAACCTCCCCAAACAGCGCCACCAGCTGTGGACAAAATGTCTGAATGCTGGGAGCCCCTGAAGGACATTCTCACTGAAGTGACCACACCTCTCCAACACTGGGTGGTGATCCTGAAAAGGTACAGAATGTACAAAACAAGAAGGGAAGTAGATGTTTCCAGAATGAATACAGATGCAGAAGCTGAGCACTGGGAACATTAGGACAGAACTACAGACTCCTAGCCAGGCTTTGCCAAGTCACGACTGTGTTTATTAGACGTCCTGGTGACAGGAATGTCACATCCTGTGCACAAATGGATGCCCTGCCAATTACTAACTCTGTGGCCAGGCAAGTCACAGATCTTTCTGGACCTCAGTTTTCTCATCTATAAAATGGGGATAACAATCATACCTATAAACTAGCTGTCAGTACAAAAGAGGATTCATAAACACAAAAATGGCTATAATTTTTTTTTTTGGAGGCAATACGGCTCAAACCTAGGACTTACACAGTTAGAAAGAAGCTCTACCACGAGCTACACTCCCAGGCCTCTTTGTAGCCTTGATTTTTAAAAATATTTTATTATTTTTATTTTATGCCTATGAATGCATTGTCTTATGTATGTAAGTGCACCTGTATTATACAATACCTGTGGAGGTCAGAAGAGGGCACTGAATTGCCTGGAACTGGAGTTACACCGTTGTGAGCCACCACATGGGTGCCGGGAACTGAACCCCAGTTGTCTGCAAGAGCAGCCAGTACTCTTAACTGCTGAGCTATGTCTCCAGCCCCTGCACCCTTTATTTTGAGACAATGTGTCTCACTGTGTTGCCTAGGCCAGCCTTAAACCCATTCTGTAGCATCGGAAGGCCTTTAACTTGAAATCTTCCTGCCTCAGCCTCCCAGGTAACTGGGATCACAGCCTACCCAGCCTAGTTTCCCTAGACATCTTGATAGTTGGTAAGCCCTCAACAAAATGGCAAGTGCTATTACTGTGCTTAATAACATCTGAAGAACCTAAGATCCAAGCAGGGTGCTCTGGGGCACCTAAAAGTAAGTTTAATGGGTTCTTACCTTGAGCCAAGACTTTGTGGCTTTCAGATCTGAAAGGAATGCACTAAAATACAGAGCCGACTTGAACAAAGGTTATAATGAAATACAAACACACACTTGTGGGAGCCCCGACAAAGGAGTGAGTCACACAGGCTCGGTTCAACTGAAAAGGCTTCCTGGAGGTTACATCCGAGCCAAGCCTTGAAGGATGAGTAGGACGTTAATAGAGAGAAGAAGGGAAAAAAAGAGAGGAGGACTGGCATCCAAATCTGAAGGAAGCAATAAGTGAGCTGTAAAAGTTCAAGGGCAGGATACAGGAGGGCAAGAGTTCTCAAAAGAATGTGCCCAAGGAAAGCCCCGTGTCCCTCCTGAGCCTGGGAAGGAGGGCTGGCCCTGTACATGACTCCCATACACACTGCTGATACTTTATTTCTAACTGAAATAATTCTGTCCAGAGCTATTGCTAGTAACAGTCACAGTGAATACAGAACACAAAAACAAGAGCACTAAGTGTGGGACATGAACTGCCCTGGGGGACTGTGCTGACATCTAAAGCCTTCCCAACAGAGATCAGCAGAACCAAACCTGACATGCAGAAAGGTGTGTGGCGGTGCAGAGGCCACCGCACCTGTGTCCTGCTTTCAGTATGTGTGAAGCAGGGTCAACAGCAGCGTGCGTGTCTTTACGGAGCTGACCTGATCATTACAAAAGATCTACAGAGTGGCACCCAGAACTTTTCTTCTAATTTTTCTGAAGATTCGTTTAGGAAGGTAGAGAACGAGTGCCCACATCCCAGTGACCGTCCTCCTTGTCCTCAGCACCTGAGGCTTTTGGTAGCCTGACTATGATGGCAACAGGTTAAGCAACCATTTACTTGATGGCCCCTTGGCTCTATGTACACTAAATGGTGTGTGGATGGATGACAAGAAGCAGAAGCGTGGGCGAGCGAGCGAGCGGTGGCAACTGGAGGAGGAATGAGATGCAACAAAAGTGCCTGCACAGAAGGGGCATCAGTCCCCCTGTTGGAGGCTGCTGTGCCCTGTGGGCTTCTCCAGAGTGCTACAATTACAGAGGGAAACGGAGGAAAAGGGGGCAGGGAGCCAAGTAGTGGCATCCCATCTAGCTTGGAAGATGGGTGTGGGCAGGTAAAGGACTGTGAAGGGTACACTGTGCATTCACTCAGTTTTAATCAGACTGTCCTCTCAGCTATGCTTTGTCCAAGAATTTATAAGTTGGTGCATTCTTGTCAGTTGGTAGACATGTCTGCTTTTTTTCTTGTTCTCTTGATTTTACATTACTCTAAAATATGCATACATACCCTCCACCCGTCTACCGAAAATTCCAGTCTGAAAATAAATGGTAGGTTAATTCTAGAACCTGTTAAGGGATTCACAATATAAGAGCTGTGCTCTTAAATTGTGAATCTCATCTGTTTTCAGATAATGAGGAATATAGCATTAACTTTGCTCAGTTTGCCTTACAACTAGGTACTTGGTGTTAGCATCCACAGATGAGGGATATCATTCATCGTTTGTTTTTCTGGGACTCTGTTACTTCACTTAACATAATATCTTCTAGTTCCATCCATTTACCTGCAAAGTTTTTGATGTCATCTTTCTTTTTTTAAAATATTTTTATTAATTTTTTATTTTTGTATGTGTATGAGTGTACTGTCTGCATGTAGGTTTGTGCACCCGTGTCGTGCAATGCTGCGGAGGTCAGAAGAGGGTGTCGGATTCCCCTGGAACTGGAGTTCTCCTGGAATTGGAGTTACAGACGGTTCTTAGCCGCCATGTGAGTGCTGGGGATAGAACTCAGGTCTTCTGCAAGAGCAGTCGGTGCTCTTAACCATTAGGCTATCTCTCCAGCCCCAATGTCATCTTTCTCTACCACTACATAGAACCCCATTGTGTAGATATGCCACATTTTATCCTCTCATCAGTTGAGGGGCACTTGGGTTGCTTCCAGCTTTTAGCTACTGTGAAAAGAGCTGCAATATAGCACTTGGGAGGCAGAGGCAGGTGGATCTTTGTGAGTTCAAGGCCAGCCTGGTCTACAGAGTGAGTTCCAGGACAGCCAGGGCTACAGGGAGACCCTGTCTCAAAAAGACCAAAAAAAAAAAAAAAAAAAAGAAAAGAGCTGCAATAAACATGGCTATGCATGTATCTTTGTGGTAGGATGAGTCTTGTGGGTGTATACCCAGGAGTGGTATGACTGGGTCAGGTGGCAGGCTCATTTTGAGTCTTTTTTTTCTTCTCATTTTTTTTAATGAGATTTAAATTTTTTATTTATTTTTTTATATGTGTATGAATGTACTGTCTGCATGTAGGTTTGTGCACCCGTTGGGAATCCGTTGGATTCCCCTGGAACTGGAGTTAAGACGGTTCTCAGCTGCCATGTGGGTGCTGGGGATTGAACCCGGGTCCACTGTAAGAGCAGTCGGTGCTCTTAACCACTAGCCATCTCTCCAGCCCCTCATTTTGAGTCTTTTAAGTGTTCTCTGCACTGCTTTCCATAGTATGTTTGCTTTTTTATTTCAGGATGAAGTCTGCTAAGCCTTCATGTGTCCCCAAATTCCATGTGTGAGGCTAATGCATTTAATTATCTCTGTATCATATTTCGACCAATTGCAGTAACTTGTAATTTGGGTGAACCAAAGCCTGAAACTGAAAGGCAAGTTAGTAGCAACAGTACAACACATAGGACAGGAATAATGAGAAGATGACAGGATGGGGGCCACCCCAGAAGGATGACTCGCAAGGGTGGTCACGAAAGATGAGAAAAAATTTCTAGGAGCAAAATGTCTGATTCCATTGACTTCTTTGGTTTACTGTCACAATGAACTGTAACAAGAAAACACCTCAACCTAGGAACCTTCACTGCACACCTCACCTTCCAAGCTCACCTAAATTGCCCATGAATCCATGGGGCAGAATCATACACCAGAGGCATGCAGTTGACAGAGTGATCCAGGTAGAGGTGAGAGAGGACCTGCAAGAAGACACATGTGTCCAGGCCACCAGTTCTCTAGTTAGTAAAGAATACACAAGAACTAGATTAAAAAGGGGGCTCCCAGTCCAGAGCGCCCCCCCCATGCTCTGCTCCTAACTACAAGCTGCTAATAAAGTTTGGAATCTGTTAAACTATTAGCTCTTTGTTTTTTCCTTGGGGTGTCCTAATATTAAGCTAAGGAAGAGTCCTAGGGAACATTACGGTGGGTCATAGAGGGACCTAGTCAAAAAGGTAAGGAAGACAGTATTCACCCTGTTTATGCTTTTTGCAGTCAGAGGCCCCATGCTAAGCTGTTGGATACTCAAACTAATGACTTAAAGCACACTAAGTTTTAGACTCCATTCTACTTTCAATAAATATACATAAAGAATGCCATTTTAGGTAAATTATCTCTCTTTTCAATATAACATAAAACACATTAATCTTTGTATGTGTGAAGAGTACAGGTGTGTGTACCTGTTTATGTATGTGTACCATATGTGTTCGTGTGTATGAGCACATGCATGAAGGTGCATGTGCATGTGGAGGTCAGAGGTCAATCTTGGGTGGTATTCCTCAGGAGCCAGTCTGCCTTGCTTTTTGAGACAAGGTCAGTCTCTGTCTCTCTGTCTCTGTCTCTCTCTCTTTCTCTCTGTCTCTCTCTGACATGGGGCTGATTAGATTAAGCCAGCCCTGGGTTCTACCAGCATCCCCCTCCCCAGAGCTGAGATTACAACTGAAAACATTCACTAGAAAATTACTATGTTCCTTAGCAGTCCTCATCTCCCAGCCAGAGAAGTCACTCCATGGCTACTACCACGGGCAATGAGCAAAAAAGGTCTTTCCCTATGAGCCACCTTATCTGGATTACAAGTTCAAAAGAACACCCAACCTCATAGTCTATGGAATATTCATCTTTTTTGCCAGAAGAAGGCACACAAGTTACAACAAAAATACACTTTTTAAAATTAGTGACCTCTACATAAGCTCTATTCATTAAGTATTATTTACTAATTCATCCATTTTCCTACTCAAAAAATAATTGGCAAGTCCCTACTACATAGCAAAGAAGACACGGAAACCTCAGAATATAAAGAGAAATGATCCCAGGGGTTCTATGACCATCAATATTAATAGGACACATACACCCTTCCCCCCAGGGAGGGGGAGATGTAGTAAAATGATGCCTAACACCCTTGGAAATAAATAAGCAATATCATTTTCTACCCATGGTTTATCTGTAACATGAAATTTATGTAGAAAAGAACGAGGCTGCCCTTTAAAAGAAAAAAAAGTCAGTGGATCAAAAGCATCATTAATCAATGTCTCTTTTAAATTAAAAGGTTCGCAAAAAGGTGGGCACGAAACCAACGTGGGAAACAAATCACTCCCCTAGCTGAGTGAGGGTCAGAGTCTAAATGGGAGAGCCCTTCGTGTTTACCCAGCTCATCTCCTGCGTAATGGATTTGGAGAAGAGATTTCTGCTGGGGCTCTGCTAATTTGAGGCTTGGCTTTTGCTTTTTTAAAAATGACACTTAGGTGGTTACTCTAGTCTAGCGACTGGTTGTAGACATAAACCTTGTGAGTGTTTTCTCAGTCAGATGCTCCCCTTCCTGATTTGACCCAGCTGATCCTCAGCCTCAGCCAAAGAACTCCATTAAATAAGCCGAGAGTCTGCTTCCTGGGCTGGCTGCAAGACACCATTTACAAAATGACTAGTCTTGGCAAGCAGATGTGAAAGATGTCCAGTGCCCATGGGAAAGGACTCCCCTTCACAGTGTAGAGACGCCTGGAGACCCCAAAGGGACTCATGTGACATCAGGAGGACTTGGAGCTGGGAAGATGGTTCAGTTCATGAACTGTGGGATGCAAACATGAGAACATGTGCTCAGATCTGCAGACAATATGTGAAAGCCTGGGCATGGTTGTATGCACCTATGAATCTGACTGAGCACTGGGGAGTAGAAGGAAGAGGATCCCTGGAGTCTGCTGCCAGCCACTCTGGATAAATCAAAGAGCCCTATGTCTTCTGAGACTTTGTCTCAAAAACTAAGGTAGTGTGTGATTGGAGAAGGAATTTGGCATCAACTTGCGGCTTCCATATGCATGTGTACACATGTATCCACACACATTAACATGGTGTCTTCTGCCATAGTCCCCCCACAGACATAACACCACCTCTGAGAGCCAGGATTCCCATCAGCATAATATCTACCCAGGGATTTACACATACTTAAAAACTAAAACAGAACAATGAAGCAGTCTGCTAAAGTCTAGGAGGACTGCAGGACCCAACATAGGCTTTGTGGCATTGGCATTGGTTCCAAATATTCTACTGTTATAGATCTCAAATTTGGGGCTGGGGTCCATTTATAAATGTCCACCCCAGTCTTGTCGGATATCTATGTCTACAGAGAAAATGCCCTGGTCTTCCCTCACCGCGCCTGTTAGTCCCAAGCTTCTATTCATATCCATCCATCTTCTGCTTTAATAAACAATTATCTGTTGGAGAGAGCAAGCAGAGACAAAACCACCATTGAAGGAGCATCCGCCATGTGCTGCACGCTGGCACAGAGGTAAGGCTCTCTACCCTTCCCTAAGCACCTCCCTTCCCAGCTCCATAGAATAGGGACTCCTTATTTCCATTCTTAAGTTTAGAAATGGGATGCCAAGCTCTCGGGGACAGTGAGCACATGTGAAATAGACTTAGAAGGTGCTTACTCTGTGCCTCTGATGCTCGATACATAACGCAACTAACCCCAATGGAGAAGCCCTTGTAGACAGAGTCACCCAAGCCCACTATGCAGCAGAGTAAATACTTCTTGACCAAATTCCCACTCCCCTTCTCTTGTAACCAGCAGAATCCCAGTTCTGCTTGAAACTCTTGCCAACAGACTCTCTTGTCACCAGTAACAGTCCTTCCACATAGCCTTGCTGATGAAAAACAGACAGAAATCCAGGGGTATTCTTGCTTACATACAAAGACCATCCAGCCAGGAAAGAAGAAACCCCTTTGTTCTTTCATTTCCCCCTGCCTGGAAGCCACCTTTGATGTTTGGATGGACAAGCGGGTACTCTGAGACCATTAAAGCAGAAGCAATGAGCTAAAGGTGCTGGATGGAAAACCACCAAGGTGAAGTTCAGTGTCTGAGGATGACTCTGGACAGATACAGCCACTCAGGGGCTCTGCATCTAGGCTAGCTGTCTCATTAAGAGAATACCCCCCTGGGCTGGAGAGATGGCTCAGCAGGTAAGCACCAACTGCTCTTGCAGAGGACCCGGGTTCTATTACCAGCACCTACTTGGCGGATAAGAACCATCTTTAAGCCGGGTGTGGTGGCGCACGCCTTTGATCCTAGCACTTGGGAGGCAGAGGCAGGCAGATCTCTGTAAGTTTAAGGCCAGCCTGGTCTACAGAGGGAGTTCCAGGACAGTTGGGGCTACAGGGAGAACCTGTCTTGAAAAGAACTCCCCCCAAAAAAAGAGAGAATACCCCCTATTGTGTGAACATTTTTTCCAAGATGTCTTATCCCAGGCAAGGCCCCACCAGCAGAAACAAAGAAATGATTCCACCTAATGTGACTCAGTGAATCAAGGAGCTTAAATGAATTCACTTACAGGAGCAGTGGCAACTTACAGGTGGCTATGCCCCCGAAGAGACGTTCCTCTCCTTTCCATCAGCTGTTAACTGCCTATAAATCCTTGGAGAGGGGTGGGGAGTCTGGAGCCCCTCCCCCAGCACCCATTAACTGTCTATAAATCCTTGGGGAGGGGAGGGGCGGGGCCTTGTGAGTCCCTCCCCCTAGCAACTGTTAACTGTCTCTAAATACTAAATACTTAGGGAGGAGCAGGGCCTTGTGAGTCCCTCCCCCGAGCAACTATTAGTTGTCTTGGGGAGGGGCCTCATGAACACATTAATGGTCTCTAAATCCAAACAGTAAATGTCTATAAATCTTGTGAAGGGGTGGGGCTTCACATGAGACCCTCCGTAACAGAAATTTAACAGGTCCATGCTGTGCAGGTCCCCTGTGGGAAATCACGGCTGCTGACAGACAGTTGTGAATAGGGGGACAGCCATGTCTGCCCTGGTGTTGACTCTCACCCCTCTTCCAACTGACAGAGCTAGAGGTGACACACTGTAGCCAGGTGCCCAGCTTTCAGGAAGTTTTATTGAAATGCAGCAATGGCTGTTTGTGTCACTAGAGGCTGTGGTTGCCTGCACTGCCCCAACAGCACAGCTGGGCAACTCAGATAAAGCTATACAGAGCCTGTGATACCTAAAATATTCACTGTCAGTCTCTTCTTATTAGCCCACCCACAGGACTGAATTAGTACAGTAAGGTTTTCTGTTCAGTGAAACCATATTCCATTCTAATTGAAACACAGCCCTTCCTGGAAATGCTCCTATAAGTAAAAGAACAAAAGGGGCCGGGGAGATAGTAGAGGTGGTTGGAGAAGTGCTGGCCTAGAAGTAAGAAGACCATGTAAAAATGCCCAGCATAGTGGTGCATGTTTGTAATCTCAACACTTGGGAGGCAGAGACGGGACAGATCTCTGGGGATCCCCGGCCAACTGAGAGATTACCCTGTCTCAAAAAACAAGGTGCCCAGCTCTTGAGGAGTGATGCCTGAGGTTGACCTTTGGCCTCCAAGTGCACACACAAAGATATGAATGCAATGTGTGCACGTGCTTACATGTAACAGGCACCCCTACAAATACACAATTGTTTTTTAAGAATAAACTTTCCGGGGGCTGGAGAGATGGCTCAGCGGTTAAGAGCACCAACTTCTCTTGCAGAGGACCTGGGTTCGATTCCCAGCACCCACATGGCAGCTAAGAACCGTCTTTAACTCCAGTTCCAGGGGAATCCGACACCCTCTTCTGAGCTCCGCGGCATTGCACAACAGGAGTGCTCCAACCTACATGCAAGACAGTACACTCATACACATAAAAAATAATAAATAAATAAGTTAAAAATAAATAAAAATAAAAAAGAATAAACTTTCCAGTCAACATTACTATTAATACCACCAAATCCTACATGTGCCGGATCCTGTGGGAGGTGCTAGACATCGTTCAGGAGTAGATACTGTGCCTGCCCAACCTTAGAGAAAATACAATCTCTGTGGATGGTCATGTGCTATCAGGAAAGCTTCAGAAATAATCATTTATAATTTTCTAACTTGGAAGAGTGAGAGAAATCATCTTTGAAAGCATCATGGCTACCTGGGCTCCCACAAAAAGCCTGTCTTCTTGCCCAATTTCTACAACACAACAGCTATTCCCAGGTACGGACCAAGTCTCCACACAGGACCAGTGCCAAGCTAATAATAACCTAGCTGATCACATTCAAAGGAAATTCAGAGTCTAAGAAGACACCTATTGTGGCTTAGATATAGAGTCCTCCACAAGAGTTCATGTGTTGGGACTCCAGCAAATGGTGCTAGTTTGGAATGTTCTAGAAACTTTAGGAAGTAGGTAAGGGCAGGTCTGTGGAAATATTTTGACCTCTTCTTGTCTGTTTCCTGCTATGAGGTGAGGAAGTCCTGTGCAGTGTACTCTTGCCACCACGACGTTCTGACCAAGCGTGTGAAGCCAAGCATGCATGGGCCATGTTCTTCCAAACCATCAGCCCACATGGGCATCTGCTCCCTTTAGCTGCTGTCTCAGGGATTTTGGTCATAGTAATCAGAAAGCTAACTCGCCCAGAAAAACCTTGTCTGGTGAATTTAACATTTCCGTATGACTTCAACTTATAAGTCTAGAGAGTTCTAGAGGGCGAGGCATTTGTATCTATATCCAGTCCAGATGGAGAATGAAATTCTCAAGGTTATTATGTATGGGGTCCATAAGATCAATCCCCTGTCCCCAATACATATCACCTTATCGTGGATACTTAACATCTGGAGACTTGCTCTGGATGGAAAAGCTAAGCAAAAGTGATGTTTTTCAAAACACATCAATTCCCAAGGCCCATGAAGTATTTATGGTAAACTGCCAACAAATGTAAAATCCATAATTCCAAAGCTCAGTTAAATGAGGATGAGAAATGCAAGACCTAGAAAATCTTGACATTAGGCCTGGAGAGCCACGAGTGGCCGTGTGTAGACATGAGCTCAATGCCGAAGTCAGAGAGCTCAGGAAACACGGGCACTCAGGGATCTGACTGGCTTCTCTGACTGCTTTGGCACCTGTCCCTCATCCCTCTTGGGCTTCTTCACTGCACACTGTACTAAAGGGACAGGGAGGTTCTCTTCACTCAAGACACCAGTCATCAGCTTTGAATTTCTAAGCACAAAGCGGTCCATTCAGTAGTTATCACTGTGGTTCGGGTGGAGTACAGAACTGTGTGGCTGATAACTGTATTTTATTAGGCACTCTGAGCAATATGAAAAACAATCATATTATTTATCAAGTGATCACAGTGCAAGAGGCTATGTTCTATTGATTTTATATCCAATACTGAATTTAATTACCACAGTAACCTTTTTCAAATTGCTAAAATGTCCCTATTTTACAGATGAGAAAAAAGGGGTCCCCAAGGTCAAGTAAGTTGCACAAGATCATACTGCTGGAAGGATGATGAGCCGGTCTATTAGATTCGGGGAGGGATGGGAATGTATCTGTATGATGTCCACATTGGCCATGAACCTGAGATCCTCCTGCCTCCAATGATGGAATTACAGAAGGATGCCACTTCATTGGTACAGTTCATCAGATTCTAGAGCTCACTACGATACAGTCCAAGTTTCCCTCTTTAAATCTGAAGGCAAGCCGACCACTGTTCTGTGAGGTGGTAACTCTAGAGATCTAATAGACAGATGAAGGATTTAAGAATGCAAAACAGGGCTGGAGAGATAGCCTAGCGGTTAAGAGCTCCGACTGCTCTTGCAGAGACCTGGGTTCGATCCCCAGCACCCACATGGCGGCTAAGAACCGTCTGTAACTCCAATTCCAGGAGAACTCTAGTTCCAGGGGAATCCGAGACCCTCTTCTGACCTCCGCGGCATTGCACGACACAGGTGCACAGACCTACAAGCAGACAGTACACTCATACACATACAAAAATAAATAAAAATTAAAAAAAAAAAGAATGCAAAACAAATTCTCCCTTATAATACTTTTTTTTTTTTATCTCAAGGACCTTCTGCACAATTTCTCTTTAGTCAATCAGCAATGCTGGATAAAAGCAACTATATGAACCAGATGTACTGAACACCGTCTGAACACCTTACCAGGTCTTGCTGAGCATGATAAGAACTCAGAGATGGAAGATGGGGACACAGGCTGCAATCAGACAAAGAGAGGGGATGGTTCTTCTCACTTGATATTAAAGAGGATCCACACATAACAACAAAAGACCGGCTCCTGATCTCTAGGAACCATTCCATAGTAAACCATGAAGCAACTCCAAGACCAGATTGGACACAGCTACTGCTATTACTTCCTCCTCCAGGACTTGGAGATAGGCACAAGAGCATGCTGTAAGAGGAGGCAGACAGGAGCCAAAAATCTCCAAGCACCTAGCTAGCTGGACACATGTCTCTTACACACAGAGGCACAGAACGGAAAACATGGGGCCCATCAGCCCAGGCCAGGCTAAGGCTTCCCCAGCCAACTACGAACCCCGTAACCTATGAGCTTGGACCAAGAGCGTATGCAGCAGGTCTGATGACAAGGTGGCAAAGACAAACCTCACTGGAGCCTCGGAGAAGGAGGAAAGCAATCAACAGGGGTCCCATGTTAGGTTCAAAGGTAAGGAGCTTATTTCTCAAGTGCCCTGGGAAATAGGGGAGGAGCCAGAAGAGAAGAGCAAGCCTTCAAAGGGCACGAGGTCACAGAGATCGAATGACCTACATAAGGCACAGAGGGTAAGGGCAATGCTTAGTTCTGATATCCAGCATTTGGTGGGTTCCAGTTTCATAGTTTCATACAGGGAGGCATTTGTTGGAGCTGTGAGGTCTGAGGCAGACCCAATCAGGAAGCAAGGAAGGACGGAAGAAAGACAGAACCACGGAAGGTTCTGGAACTATGACAGTTATGATGGAGGGTCAGAAATACACTAACCTGTCACTCACTCACAACCACAACATGTGGTCATAATTTCGGACTGTTAATGCCCTTTCTGATCAGATTTAACTTACACCTCGCAGGTACATGACAGGATTAAGCTGAATTCTTAATCACAGAAATCTTTTTATTTTTTTTTAATTATTTTATGTGTATGAGTGAGTGTGTTGTGTGCGTGTAAGTAGGTACACCCGTGTCGTGCAATGCTGTGGAGGTCAGAAGAGGATGTCGGATTCCCCTGGAACTGGAGTGAAACACGGTTCTTAGCTGCCATGTGGGTGCTGGGAATCGAACCCAGGTCCTCTGCAAGAGCAGTCGGTGCTCTTAATTGCTGAGCCATTTCTCCTGCCCCAATTACAGAATTTTAAACTGAAGATCCACTGCTGGAACTCGTACCCTGGGAAGTACCAGACATAGTTCTAAGTAGGGCTGGGAAGGTAGCTTAGTTGGGAACGTGCTTGCCTTCTGAGCCCTAGGGCCCGAGATCCATCTGCAGAACCCACACAGAAAAGCTGGACACGACAGTACACATCTGTAGCCTCAGGGCTGAGGAGGCAGAGACTCGCAGGTCCCCAACACCTGCCAGCTAGCCTAACCCCAACAGTGGGTTTCAGGATGGTACATGTGATGGTTAATCCTGGGTGTCAACTTGACTGGACTAAGGAATAAATAAGAGAAAAAGGATCTTCGGATTGGACTACCTCAACCCGGATGGCCCACCCCAAATGTGGGCGTTACCTTCTGCTGGCAGGCAGTATTAAAGGCCATGCCAGAGGGATCTGGTTCCTTTTTTCCTGTGGCTTACCTCTCTCTCACTGGTGAGTTTGTCTTGCTGCTGTAATCAACCCTATGGATCCCAGAGTGTACTGAGACTGGCAGATCTCCTGGAATCCATTGGGCCTTCAGCACCAGATTGGGACTACTGAGACATCCAACCTTGTGGACTGAGCAGTTCCCTGGATTCTCAGCCTCTCCAATGCGGTGCAGCTACTGTTGGACTCCTTGAACTCTGTCATGTGAACAAATCAATAAATTGTATATAGCTATATATTCGTCCTGTTGCTTCTGTTTCTTTAGAGAACCCTTACTAATATAGTACAGAAGAACATACCTCAGAAAACAAGGTGGGGGTACCTAAGGAACACCGCATATATGTGCATATGTACATGTGCACCCCTCTACACACACACACACACACACACACACACACACACACATACACACACACACAGACTGGGAAGAGGAAGGATATGAAAACATGAACGTACTTAAATTAAATGCCAAGAAAATGTCATATATTTTATAAATTAGTTTTGCTCTGAGCCCAGTGGTACTGGAAGTGGTCCAGCTCATCTGACTTCTGAGTGGCCCTTTTTCTACAGGTATATGTTAAAAAAAAAAAAAAAGATTGGATATAAGAAGGTATAGTTGACTCACATGGAAGAGAATGGAAATAAATAAATAAATAACTGCACAAAATAAACAATTCTAAGGAGAAAGAGCTCAAGGCCCAGAGCTCTTAGATCATCAGGATGCCACACAAAAGCCAGAGTGGTAAGTGGCACCCCAGCACCTCCTCCTCTCTAGTCCGTGACTACACACCATCACCCATGGGAAATGGAAATGACAGGCACGTGGAAATCATTCTCTGGACCTGGGGGCCTGAAAACAAGAACCGTTGTGCCTGGCAGGACAAGGTCATATGGGACAAAGCAAGAGAAGAACAGTTTGTTTAAATAAAAAAAAATAGGGAAAGGTAGGGGTCATTGTTCTATAAAATTACATTAGACAAAAGAGGTTGAACCAGGCCTGTATTACCACTTGTGGTACACAGGTCTCCCAGACTGCTTAAAAGTGTCTCTGTGTTAATGATGTTTGTTATTTCTGATTGGAAATTGACATCTGTTAGAAGAAAGGCAGAAAGTAACTGTGAAAGTTGGGCTCAGTCACATGGTGAGGTGTTCCAAGGTGGTTGGGGTGTGACAAATGTAACTGTAGAGTTTCCAAGGGAGAGCGTGAGCCTCAGAGGACTGAAAACAAAGGGCCGGAGAGGTTTACAGAGGAACCCCAAGAACCCTGCAGTCAGCATCCAGCAGGAGACGGGGAGCAGAAGCAATCTTTTTAACAGCATTTTCAAAGACCAAGTTACCAGGCAACAGCCAACAGAGTTTTGTGGAGACAACTCACATTTGCCTCTCTGACCAATGTCAGGGCAGGTAGATAAGAGGAAATGAGATGAGTAAGCTTATGGACTTCTGTCATTCACTAGTGACAGTCTCATCAAGGGACCGGGAAAATTCAAGGAGGCACACCACACCCAATGGACAGTTATCACCGGTGCCAGTTATCACCGGTGCCGTCAACCCCAGAGGTGCTGATGTTGCATGGTGGCTACCTCTGCCCCAGGATTGTTGAATATCTCTATCAGTGAGAAGCACTATTGTTTCCTGTGTTGGGTGAGCCAGCCTGTAATCAAATGCCAGGCTCACTATCAGTGGCCTCTCTCATCACCCAAGGTACAGCCTCCACCCCCCCACCCCCCCATGCTTCACCTCTAAGGAATAAAGACGAAAATCTGGGAAAGTAACTGCAGGTAGAGGGGGCAATGGGAACTTTCACCCGCCTCTCCCAGCAGCCGCATCCTGAGTGCACGGCTGCTCAAGGCTGATCCTTGTTTTTCATTCCATAGCCTGCAATGGCATACACAAAGCTTCTAGGAAGACAGGATGAGATGGTTCCAGGAAGCTTCCAACGCAAGCTGCATACTCAGCTCCAGGGATGTAAGGCACTCGCAGCCTTAGGAAAGCAGAAACCTCCTTCTAAATACAGGCTTTTAGAGACCTGATCCAGAACATTGGCTTGCAGACTCCCATTTCTGAAGAAACAGGTGACCCCACTGTGAAACTGCCAGGAAACAAACAAACGACTGCTTGAAGGCCCCAGGATCATAATGATAATATAGCTTAACTAGGCAGAAAAAAAAGAAAAAGAAAAAGAAAAAAGAAAAACTTACTGAGTATTCATTTAGACCAGAATTAGTAATAAAATTCCACTATAAAAAGGACTTTCAAAATGTTAGGCCCAAGAATATAGCCATCTTGTTTCATCTCAGAAACCCAGTTGATTGGGTTTTATGGCTGGACACCTCCCCCTTCTGAGTAAGCCCCTCAACTATAAACAAATTTCATCCCAGCATTAGGACCAAACACTATTCATTAAGAATCCCGCCAAAGTGCAACATGTAAGTAAATCAAACCTTTGATGCTCTATTTTGCAAATTTCATGGGCCACTAGGGATAATTAAAAGGGCAATTATACAAAGTTGGTACAGTTTTGAGAAACAAATGACATTTTCTGCTTTAAAGCACTTGATAATTTGATATTTTGCTATTAGGGCCATCATGTGTACTTTTATAGACAGCCAGCTAAATAAACAATAAATGTTCCTTAACAGCCTCTAATGATTGTTTTTTCCTACTAATATCACTCACCAATCCAGTCCATAAATCATAGGCTTAGAGATTAAGGTAAAGATAATGAAAAAGTATTAGAAGCCATTAAGCTGAAGGAGACAGGAAAGAAAAAAAAAGGAGAAAAAAAAGCACAGATTTCTTCTGTGCTTTTTGCAAAAAACACCTAAGGAAGTCTGCGCTTGGAGTGTCGGCACGGGCTCGGTGTGCCATCGTGTTTAACCACCGCTCCAAAGCCAGCAAAGTACATTACTGCTCATGAAAAATACGGCGTAGAAACTGCTGGTGGCAGCGGCATTTAACTTCCTTGTTAGCAACCTCCCCCGAGTGGCACTTTTTCACCAGCAAGTTGTTTATTATGTTCGGTGCCAGGCAAAACTGATTAAATGGGGCTCTTAAGAATCAAAGCGTTATAAATTCATGGAAATACAGCAAGCAATAAATTCCATGGAATTAAAAGCTTACTAGTGCTATTAGCATTTCAGGGTGTTTGAATTGTTAATAGTGATGTGCAAAACTGATGTGCCTCTAAGACAAGGCGGACCATGGCGCCACATGCGAGCTGCTCATGGAAAAAAAAAAAAAATTTAATCACAGTGTCATTAGGACTTGGCAGTTGTGAGAGTCACCAGATTGGAGGGCCAGTTTCATCACTTCCAAAATTCTCATTTACCCTAAAAAGTGCATCCTACCACAGAAGAGGGAAGGTACCAAATACTGGCTTATACCCAGGAGAAAAACAAGGGTAAAAAAATATGCAAAGGGTTTATGCTGAGAATGAATAGAAATTCTGTCTAAAGAAACTGAGAAGAGAGTTTTCTCTGACCTGGTCTTAACAGTGATCAGGCCCAATGTGTGATGAACCGGGGGGCTCTAGATATTACACAGAACAAACCAGCCCACTCAGAAAAATACCAAGACCATGGCAAGGCACTGGGAAAATAAATGACAAATTCCCCTGGTCCGTTATGTTTCATTTGGGGCTCTTGCTGAAGTAGGTAAGGTAGTATTCTGTGATAGGAGGTGAAAAAGTCAATTATTATGCCATTAGGCAAGTGATAGCCCCCCACATGCAAGCAGGGAGCAGCAATTTCACTCTTCTTATCAAAAATGCCTCTTTTCAACAGAAGTACATTTTTTGGAGTCTTTGCTAGGCAAACACAAACCTAGAGAGGAAGAGAAGACAATGAACGAGCACTCCCTAAAGAGTCGATGAGGCTAGTTTTACTGTGTTTGGAAAAAAAAAGATACTGTCCACAAATTCTGCATGGCCAAAAACATTTTATGAAAAAAAATGCGTTCTACATCTGGAATGTCACAAAAATCAGAGAAAAAAATATTAATCCAAAGCTCTCAACCCAGACAGATATCCAAAGCACCTCTTCATCCATCCCAGAGTTGGCAAAAAGTATTATTTTTGAACATATCAAGAAAGCTTAATTCCTCTGATCAAAGAACTCCAAATGTAATAGAATCTACTGACAGATCAGTGGTACATGTGATTATCTTTGGGGCTATGCTCTACACATGGATGGAACATTTGTGCTCACAGGAACTGTCTGCTGCTTCCCACAGAGAGATAGAGCCTGCTCGTGTACCAGAAAACAGAAAGGAGACAAAGGATAAAGCTTGCAGTGGGAGACTCATATCCATTAATGTGTTTTCAACAGGCCTAAGTCCAAAGCCAGGCACTGTCACAGGAGCAGTGCCTTCTAGGGTGGGTGACTTTTAAAACTGTTGTTCACAGACAGCTCTGATCCTGGGACAACAAGACCTACTATGTGTGCACTACTGGCTGGGAAGAGGAGCAGATAGAAGACATTGTTCTTGTAATCATAAAAGCTTCGGGGTCTCCCCAGGGGAAACAATCAAGTACAAAGCGCCCTCTACAAGTTCTAAATCAAAAATTCAAAAGATTCTTACAAGACAGCTTCTCAGTCCATTGGGAATTTCAGAGTAACTGCAGAGTAAGGCATACGCTCAAGAAACCACCTCAGAAAAAGGTAGTACTGTATCACCAACATTACACGCATCAAGTACCTGAGGGGTGGGTCGTGGCAGAATAACCAACCATGAAAATGAAATGAAAATGGAGAAATGAGTTCCTGAAAAAATTTTCCCTAGCAGTGAAAACAGAAAACTCTATCCATAATTTTCTCTTCCCAATACTCTCTCCATGATAGATGGACCAACTTCACTGCCTACACGGGGCTCTGTGGAGGACGAGCTGCAGTAAGAGTGGGTAAAACCTGGATGCTCAACGCCACAGTGCCCCCTTTATGACCATGAAATCCACCTTCCTTGAGCTAAAACTTTTTTGAGAAAAGCTGCATTTGTGGTGAACACACATATATGCTTTTGTTTGGTTTTTGTCCATGGTTCCCGAAACAATACAGTATGACAGTTCTTTGTACACCCTTGTATTTAAAAAGGTCTGGCCGGGTATGGTGGCGCACACCCTTAATCCTAGCCCTTGGGAGGCAGAGGCAGGTGGATCTTTGTGAGTTCAAGGTCAGCCTGGTCTACAAAGCGAGTTCCAGGACAGCTGGGGCTACAGGGAGACCCTGTCTCAAAAAAGACCAAAAAATAAAAATAAAAATAAATAAAAATAAAAAGGTGTTATATGAAAGCCAGATGTGGTGGCGCATGCCTTTAATCCTAGCACTCCGGAGGCAGAGGCAGGCAGATCTTTGTGAGTTCAAGGCCAGCCTTGTCTACAGAGCAAGTTCCAGGACAGCCGGAGCTACAGGGAGACCCTGTCTCAAAAAGACAAAAAAAAAAACCAAAACAAAACAAAACAAAAAAAAGGTGTTATAGGGACTGTAGACAGTTTATAGAATATGGGAGAATGTACAGTATACTACAAATACCACACCATCTATTCAGGGGTGTGAGCATTCTTGGGTTTTGGCATAACTGGAGATCCCAGAACCAATCCTGCACAAATATTGAGAGGTGTCTGTACTGCGGTGGGGACAAGAGGTGGTCAACAGCCTCCATTACAAGAGTAGGGCCACAGGGTTCCATTCTCCATTCTGTTCCTCTTCAAGACTAGAAATTTCTCTGTCCTTGCTTCTGACTTTGGTATTCATGAGCTGAGGTCAACAGCTACACAGGGAGGAGGAGCACTGACAGGCGCTGCTTCTGGTGACCGCCTGGTATGTATGGAGAGCTTTGCGAATCCTGGAAGAGCCACCAGGCTTGGTTCTTACTTTCTGACTTAGTTTGGAATCCTTAGGACACATGAAGTCTTCCTGATATTTCCGCTGATACTTTAAAGATACCATGTGTTTCAGAATTGCTCAGTTCTAGCTGATTTCTGGGTCTGAGGACAACAGGGTCAGGAGTATGGTCTTCCTAAGATGTCAGACACAGCACCTGCAGAAGGGACACTGCCTTGCACCTGGGCACAGGCACCTCCTCTTTCCTTCCCACTAACACAGACACTGGCCTCACGCCTGTGCTGGATCTGTCTCCCTCTGAACCCTCCAGTCTGTTGGTGTACAAAGGGTACTGATGGCAGCTCCTGACCGTGTGTACCTGTGACCCACCTAGAAATTTAAGATTCAGAACTGCAGGAGAAATGAGAATGCACCCCTCAGGACCAAGATCGGGCTCACACTTGCCAAGAAACTCCTGCACGGAGGTGCAGGGAAGCACAAGTCCACTAGCAATCAAATGGTAATTTTCTCTCCACTCGATACTGTCCTCCTTCATATGTACCTGGCTTATGTGACACAGTGTCATCTGACCCCAATACTACGATAATGAAATTTGACTGCAACCTCTAATACCAAGCCGGCATTCACCTTTCCTCACACCCAGCCTAGCTATAAATCAAGCTGCTTTCTTCCCTCCTCTAATTCTGGAACCCTTGTCAAGTTCAAGACTCCAGCACTGTGTCCTCTAGCACAATGGTGGACTGACCGTCTCCATCAGGGTGACCTGGCCAGCCCTCCTTGAACACACAGCCCTGGGCTGCCTCCATTACTTCTTGGGAATCTAGTTTCTGCTGATGATGTCTGCCCTTGCACACATCCCTTGTGCTACAGTAGAAAGAACTGCTGTTCCATAACAGGGCACGGACAGTGCAGCACAAAGAGCGAGACAGGGCCTGGGCAGAGGAGAGACATAAACATCAACACAAGGTAATCCAAGAGGAAGCGCAAAGGACTGGCATCCTCTGCCGGTATGAGTTGGGTGATTACCTTGGAAGGTCTGACTGTGGGTGCCAGCTACCAGACAGAAGAAGTGAGCAAAGAGGAAAAGCCATTTGAAGGATGAGAATTCACATGGCTGACCTATGCCCTCTTTATCCTATAATGGTTTTACTTTGCTTCTAACACATGTGCACAGAAGCCTCAATTCCAGGGTCACCTCTCTTAGGAATCTCTAGCTAATTTCTCAAGACAAAGCTGAGTCTTTACTATAACTCCTTTGGGTCAAAGAACTGACAGGCCAAGGCCAGGACCTTTGCCTTCTCTGCCACATTTGAGCTCTGTGGCATCTACATCTATACATCTTGGTATCTGAGGTCTGCAGAACCTGGGTGCAGCAGATCCTCTGGGTCTGTCGGTATCTGTGGCACTGCAAACGGGAAATGAAATAAAGAGTTAAGTTCACGTGCACCACCTTAGTAAGATTCCTAAAGGCCATTGAGGCGCAGGACCCAAGGCCACCCCTAGAAAGCTAGGACAAGGGGCTGTGTGCAGCCTTCACTGTGGTCCTTGGGGTGTCTAGCCAGGTGAAGAGAATCTGGTAAAAACATGTGACCCAGAAGAAAGCAGAGAAGTGTAAGGGAGACACGTGGGCTGAGTGGAGCCAGACCTACAGTTCAGTCCTCAGATAGATTTTTTGCTGAAGCTAGCACAGGCTGAGTCTTATGGGACATCCATGTAAAAAATACTCTTGATGATGCCCTGATGGTGGAGGTCGGGAAAAAGAATTAGCACTACAGGAGACAAGCCAGGCAGTCCGGAGTCACAGGGAGGAGATCAGCGCTGAATGAGCTGTTTCCTATCGGTGGGTTTTGAAATCAATCAGCAATCTTATCGGATTTTCACTTTTACTAAAAGCAAGAATTTAAAAGAGACATCATCAAAACCAGTATCTGATCAATTTCAGCAGAGGTGGCTGCCCTTTTCAGTATTAACAGTTACTTTTAGATACGCTGAAATTCTGCTTAAATGGGTATTATATTCTTCAACTCATGATAAAACAGCACTAGGTGATGTAAACAGGAAAAATAAACCCTACACTCCTGCATACCAGTCTCCTTGGCCCCAAACAACTACTGATACACATCTCCTATCACTTGTGTATGTGCATCACGCACTCTCATGGGTGTATTTGTATGTATGTGGGTTCAAGTGCACATGTGTGACTTTGTATGTGGAGATCAGAAGTCAACCTTGGGTGTTTGTCCTCAGGAGCCATTCACCTTTTTTCTTTTATTATTTATGTGTGTGTGTGTGTGTGTGTGTGTGTGTGTGTGTGTGTGTGTATGTATGTGTGTGATGTGGGGGCTCACATGTGCTATGGTGCTCATATGAAGGTCAGAGGGCAACCTTGTAGACTCAGTTTTCTCTCGTCTCTTTGACTTTGGTTCTGAGAATTGAATTCAGGACATTAGGCTCGCACGGCAAGCGCCTCACCTCACCTGCTGGTCACCTGCTGGGCCATCTCAACAGCCCCTACCTTGTGTTTTCAACAAGGCCAAAGGACCGCTGGAATCTACTCATCTCCACCTATGTTACAAGCACCTGCCACCATTCCTGGCTTTTCACATACACACGAGGGATCAAGCTCAGCAAGCACTTTATTTCCCTAGTTCCCCCCACAAACCTCTTTATTTTTTTTTCTATCCATATGTAGCATGATAATATGCTTGGCATGCATATCTCTTTTTCCCATATCTATCCAATTTATCTACTTGCTCACTTAGCAGTATATACCAGAAATGTTTCCATCTAAGCACATATAGGTTTAGTGTCCTTTGACACTGTCATAGCCACAGAAGGAGGGCCCCTCAGCTTCCCTGGCCCTTGACAGACAAAGTCTTGGTTTAACAAATCTTTCTGGATAGATATTTAGGGTATCTCTTTGTTTTTGTTCCCACAGACAGCGTCTTCAGGAGATATCCCAGCACACCTTGCAGGAGATATCCCAGCACACCGGGCCTCTTATCAGTGTAGGGTAAGTATAATTCCTAGAGGTAGAGGTCAAGTCTTTCCTACTGCCTTTGTGAACGGAGGTGGTAACCTGGCCAAGTAGAGAAACACTTTGCGTTTTACCACCTCAACTCCCCACACGCTTTTTACTTCTTTGTACTACCATTTCCCTGACAACACTAGGGGAACAGATAGATGTCTTTGATGGACATCAAAAGCAAAACCCAGGGAGGCACAATTCTAGAACATCAGCTGACTGTAGGATTGGTCACTACTGCAGAACCCAGGCAGCCAGGTGAAATGACTCCTTTATTCAAATTCCTTTTTCTTAAAAAAGCAGTTGATTCCTGACCCGGAGTGATGGTGCATGCCTTTAATCCTAGCACTCGGGAGGCAGAGGCAGGCGGATCTTTGTGAGTTCAAGGCCAGCCTAGTCTACAGAGTAAGTTCCAGGACAGCTGGGGCTACAGGGAGACCCTGTCTCAAAAAGACCCCAAAAAAAAAAAAAAACCTTCTCCTTCCTTCCCTATTAATATAACACATTCTACAGACTCAGTAGAAAACCACTGGTACAACAAATGTTCCACCTACCACAGAAATCCACAGCGCAGCATCCCACACTGTGGCCTGGGGGCCTGGAGGAGGGCTCTGCCTTCTTATGATTATCCCTGCTCTGTTTTATGTCCATCCTTCCCCACCTCCAGCATATCCCAGGTCTCTCTTTTACCCTTTTTCCCTTAGTCTAATTATTCTTTAATTTGAAATAATATGATAGCTTCAACACTTTCATTTGTAGTGAAACCATACTAATTCATACAAATGATGCATAGACACAGAACCGATGAACCAGTTAGGAAAAAAAAAAATTGGCAAACACTCAGAAAGCCAACTATGAAAAAGGAAACCTGACCAATGCACTACCAAATACACATTTATTTTTACAGGCAATGTCTGCAGTCTTGTGAGAGCATGAAGAGTGACCCTGACTACTTGCTGTCTAATATTCTCTCTTCTCCAGGCTAATTTCTTTCCAGAATGATGTTTTCTGAACAAAATATCAGGATGGATGGTAAGATCGAATCTCTGAGTAAATATGAAGTTCACAGGGTCCCCTATGAGCTCTCTTTAAAAATACAGATACTTTTGGACTCTCTAGTTATAGAGGAGGAAAAAAAAAATGGATGAAAGTGAGTCCTGCAAAACTGAGATGTAGCCAAATCATCTTCCACAACTGGGCTCTCCCAACAGTCTACTGCTTCAGCAGTGACATCTCTATCCAGAGATGACTGTGTTGAAAATGAGGGGTTGAGGGCTGGAGAGATAGCCTAGAGGTTAAGAGCACTGACTGCTCTTGCAGAGGACCCGGTTTCGATCCCCAGTGCCCACATGGCGGCTAAGAACCGTCTGTAACTCCAATTCCAGGAGAACTCCAGTTCCAGGGGAATCTGAGACCCTCTTTTGACCTCCGCGGCATTGCACGCCACGGGTGCACAGACCTACATGCAGACAATACATTCATACACATAAAAAATAAAAAAAAATAAATAAAAGAAAAAAAGAAAATGAGGGGTTGAGAAGTGGGATGGTGACAGAGCATCTGTGTAGCGTGGATGAGGCTCTGGGTTCACGGCCAGCCTTACAACAAAGAGACCTCCATGTTGTCTTTGCCTTCGAAAACCCTACTCAATTTATCAAAGACTACTGCCTAATTTTAACTTCTAAACATCTCTTAAGACTTTCCTTGTCTGTCCATCATCAATATGACAGTCCAAATTATGGCTATCAATTGTTTGATCTTCTCTAGCAGTCTCCCACACCAGCCCCCTCCATCTCTTCCTTGAACACCGGGCTTTGGCCACACTGGCCTGGTTTCTTCTCATGTGTATACCTCTTTCATGCGCACTTTCCACTGCTGCCCTTTCCTGAACTCTCACACATCTGGCTCTTTTCTCTTTTGTATCTCCCCAGGCTTCCGAGGCTTGTCCCCTCCACAGCCACTGTATCAGTGCATTGTGTTTCTAGTCCCTAGCAAATGAAACTCAGTATTGCTCTAAGGCCATGCTCAATGGTTCTGTAAGGCCTTAGAAGGGAATTCATCCAATATCCTACAGCACTGCATCTACAGTGCCTTGAGTCGTATCTGACACGCAGTGACTGGGACGGGCTGCCTCCAATACTACATGCTAATAAGCCCTCCCGTTCTATGCCCAGCTCTATAAAGTAGTAGATTCTCGGCTGGGCCTGAGATAGGATGCTCTCAAGTCCAAAGTTTGCCTGGGTTACACAGCAAGTTCAAGACCAGCTTTAAAACTTATGAGAATTATTCTTTTTGTTATAAAAAAAGGTCTAGAGATCTAATCCAGTGGCAAAACACTTTCTTAGCAGGTATGAGAGTCTAGATTACCAATCCCCAGGTACTGCCAAAAAAGAAAAGATGGTATCTCTTCTTCCCTTGAGTGTGGACTGGCCATGTGATAAGCTCAGACAAGTGCAAAGCAAAAGAAGTATCTCACTACCAGGTCTCAATCTAAGCCTGAAGAAGCCCGACCACTTCCACTTTTACCCAAGCTTCGCCACACTGGAGAACCTCAACTGCCAGGCGTGCACATGCATCCTTTCTGCTGTTCTTAAAGCTCCCAAGTGAGCATGGCCACAGGAGGAGTAGCCTGAGCCAGCTCCACACAAGGCAGAGATCCCTCTGCTGAGAGTTCTCCAAAGGGAAGACTCGAGCACCGGTGCTTTGAGGCATGGGTTTGACTTCCAGCCTGTAAAGCAGCAGTGACCAAGAGAGGCAAAGAGAGGTGGAGCAGCTCCTGCGTACCTGTCCCCAGCCCTCTTGGCATCCAGCACACTTAACACTTCAGAGGGGTCTTCCCAAGATGCAAATCTAACCCTCATATTTTTGATTACTCATCCCCTCCCTAACTACAAAAGAACTTTGTAAAGCCAGATCCAAATCCATGTCTGCTACACTCACAATCTCCGTCCATGGCTCTGTCATCAGCACTTACGGCACCCTCTAGCTGCGTGTACTAGCTCCATCAGCACGCCACAGTCTGTCCCAACACAGGACATGTCCCTTCTCTGCTACTCCACACTCCCTTTTCCCCCTTCAGATCTCATTAAACAGCACTTCCCTGATGAGTCTTCGCAGACCTTCCTCACTAGGGCGAACTGTGTAAATTCTGGAAATATGACGGACCTCGTCCTATGACCCTCACTAGAGGAGCATTTGTCAGGTCCCCATCAGCTCCTGGCAGCACAATGCTCCAGACATGTCTTCTTCAGCTCACTACTAGGAACTTGAAAGAGAATCCTGTCACTGGCACAGAGGAAAGCTCAACCCAAGAAGAATGAGCAGGTCACTGGGCCTGCCCCCTTCCCACCCTGGCCACACCACATGCCGACACTGTGACCCTGGTTTGTGCATGTGGGATGGCCTCAGGTCTGAGTCTCTGCATCCAGCTTGTAGAAAGAGGCAGTACCTTCCTAACACAGAAAAAGAAATCAATGAAACTATACATAAGCACATTTAGTATAGCCTGATATATACCAAACTGTATCACCATCATTTATCCTTTACTTTTTTCAGCACTGATGACTGTGAAGCAAGTATTTTTTTTTTTTTTTTTTTTGAGACAGGGTTTCCCTGTAGCCCCAAGCTGGCCCATAACTCACTATGTAGACCAGGTCGGCCTTGAACTCACAGAGATCTGCCTGCCTCTGCCTCCTGAGTGCTGGGATCACAGGCGTGTGCCACCACGCCCAGCTGCAAAGCAAGTACTTTAACACTGAAATATAGACTTTGTCCTCAAAATTTTCTTTGCACACAGTCTCACTAAGCTGACCAGACTGGCCTCGACCTCACTGTATATCCCTGCAGGCTCCCTAGCCTAGAAAGCAGGGGAGCTAGGGTTATAGCCTATGCCATAAGGCTCAAGGCTCGGTGTAGTTACCTGTTGTTTCTGTTATTTGAAGTTAAGATGAGTCTTAGATCAACTGCAAAATAATGAAAGGTTTCTTTCCAAGTCTTCTCATCCTCTCCTCTATTCTAGGCAGAGAATCTCAGACACTATGCTACACAAAGATGCTCTTACTCTGTGACATCTCAGGGAAGGTTGCTGCCCTGAGAAAACCCCAGCTGGCATGTATGAGCTCAGGAAAGCAGCTAAGAAATGGACCTGGGGGATGGAGAGCTGACTCAGCAGTTAGGAGCACTGACTGCTCTAGGAGAGGACCCAGGCTCAGTTCTCAGCACCTACATGAAGGGTAATAACCATCTGTAACTCCAGTTCCAGGGAATCCAGTGCTTTCTCCTGGGCATTGGCAATCTAACCTCTGTGAGTACTGCACAACATGGGAGCACTTACATACATGCAGGCAATATACTTGTATATGTAAAATAAAAATAATAAATTAAAAAAAAAAACAGATGGAGCTGAGTGAAGAGATCCCTAAAAGAGAAGATTAACAATTCTCCTCCTCACACTTAAATCCCTTTGTGGCATTTAATGAAAGTCAGTTATTCTACATAGAAATATGAGTTGATTCACTTCTTATAGACAACATTTCAGTACCATATACAAAACTGTAATGGCAATCAGTCAGACTCAGGTATATAGGACCCTGCACCCAGTGTTTCCCCATTCTGGTAAGTTGCCTTAAGTCAGTGCTTTTCAATTAGGGTGAACTTGTCTCTCGGTAGACCCCTGACACTGTCAGAGAATGCTTTTGGTTGTTGTGTCTGGGTGAAGGACAGGGATGCTACTCTGATATCTCGTGAGCAGAGGCAGGGATGTGCTGAACATCTATGGGAAGACAAAGCAAATCTCAGTATTGCTTACATGAGGCCCCAAATCTCTCACTGGGAAATAACCACACAGGCTTGCAAAGTGCCTACGAGGGCTTGACGCAGCCTTGTCCATTTAACAAACTGAGACAGGTTAATAAACACATATCTAGGCACAGTGATAGCGATAGTAATAGCAATGGTACTCTATGGTAACCATTTCCAGAAGACATTATGAACACATTCCCCAATTTTCTAAAAGAAAAAAAAAAAATCAGGAAAAAGAATGTGATGTGTCTATACTGGACTTCTCAATTAATAAAATGTGAACTACAAATGTAATTTAAAACTGTTTGAAGGTACAATGAATAAGTAAAAAGAAGCAAATGAAATTAACATCATATTTTATTAAATACAATATAAATAAAATATTGTCATTTCAGCATTGTACTAATATTTAAAAATACTAGATATTTTACTTTAACAAAATATAGGTGGAAGTAATGTACTCAACATATGTGAATTTACGTAGACACAGTCCTTCTATTCAGGGGCCACCTGTGACCACAGTAGATATCCCAAGTTTATTCTACAACAAATGGGCAGAGAAACGGATTCCTGGAAGGACTGCTGCCAAATGGGTCTAAGCCAAGACCCTGGGGACAACTCTAGAGTGCTGTTTGCTTTTCAGTCCTGTTTGTCTTTCTGCTGCGTTATGATTGCAATTATCCTATATATGTAAAGATGACTCCAGCCCCATGCACTTCAAAAGGACAAAGAGGAGATGCTTTTTAGACTTCTGAATACATCCTGCTCACTGCTGAAGATGATGGATGGTGGTGATTTCAGAGACACCATTGCCACCAGGTATGCCTTTGTTTGATGGCAAGGTCAAGGCCATTCTTGCCAAGTAAGCCCAGAAAGCCAGTCTGCTGCTACCTCAAAGCACATCCAAATAGTGACAAAGAGCCTTTCTTGTCACCTCCCAGAAAGGCAGACCTTTTGTGTACATGCTCTCATGCGGCCCATCCCCCCCACCCCCTACCATGGACACAGTGAATATCTGATGAAGCTACTCCTAAAGGAGCATTAATCTATCCTTCACTTTTTGCTTGTTTCATTCATTCATTCCTTTATTAGAGAGAGAGGCTGGCCTCAAACTCATAACCCTACATATCAGTTATATAATAAGATTATACCCAATGATCTTCATGAACAGTTATAGAAAGCGTTTTTGTGCTATTTAGTTACAGTTTCGGAAAGCTAGCAAGCACAGTTCTCTCTGCCTGGATCCAGAGGTTCCAGGATGCCAGTGGAAATGCCTTGTGTGTTCAGTCTCAAAATGAGACAGTAATGTTCTAAGAGTTGACTCAAATATATAAATACAAGGCAGCTGAGTCCTCCAGGGATGGTCCCATGCTCTCCCCTCTGATAGCAGGTAAGAGCAGGAAAAAGATGACTTCAAATTATACCATCGCCCTCTGGAAATCAGACACTAATTCTTTAGACTCAGGATCTTAACTTTTTCCCTTACTTGGGGCCAGGGAACAGTTCTGGGTGTTGGTTTCATTTCTATTCCACAAGGCTTTCCCTAATAAAGTAAGACATGTAAAAATGTTTTCGTTATCTTGAAATGGTAATTAATAGTAAAAAAGATTAGCTTCCTTTGAGAACTTATCATATGATTGATCTAAGCACTATGTCCTCACAAATCATAGCTCAGCAATCACTGAGCACTTGCTGTGTGTAAAGGGTTACCCCACAAGGTGACACTTGGAAAATCCCCATGAATCTCGTAACTCTTCAGGGGAGATGGAGAGGGACTAGTTTAGAGCCCATGTTTTGTTGGTTTTGTTTTGTTTTGTTGACAGTCTCCTTATACCCCTACCCCGGCTGGCCTGAAACTCTACATAGACTAGGCCGGCCTTGATCTTACAGAGATCTAATTGCTTCTGCCTTCCAAGTGCTAGGATTGAAGGCATGCACCACCATCCGCAGCCTAGACTGCACTTTTTGAAATTCGGAGGGAAAAAAACCCTACTTAGGGCCGGGCATGGTGGCACACGCCTTTAATCCTAGCACTTGGGAGGCAGAGGCAGGTGGATCTTTGTGAGTTCAAGGCCAGCCTGGTCTACAGAGTGAGTTCCAGGACATCTGGGGCTACAGGGAGACCCTGTCTTGAAAAGACGAAAAAAAAAAAAAAAAAAAAACCAAACCCTACTACCTCCCTTAAGGTCACAGAGCTCAAAGTAGGACAGAGCCCTGTAATTCAAGACTCTGAACTTTGAACACCTAAGCACCTAAACAACAGCACTATTCTTTCTAGAATCTTCACAGGGTCCCTAGAAGGCAGGTGCTTTCTTGTTCATCCCATGTCCCAGAAGAGGACCCCTCACCAAATGTGCTAAAACTACATCGTTAAACAGCTGAGGCTGACCTCACGGACCAGCCAAGGTTTGCTGCACAGACCAGCCCCGAACAAGCCCCACGACTATCAGATTGGCATCTAAATGTTTAATTTTTCATAAAGATTCAAAAAAGCAGTAGTGACAGGGACCAGAGAAGTCCAAAAACAGAAATACTGTTTCCAAGTTGGTTTCTGGGAGTAGGAAGACAGAGAAAGAAAGCAGGGAGCGATCTTGGCCTTGAGGCCCATGGCCCTGACAGTAGGGCCTCGTCTTAACCTTAACCCAACAGTGCTGAGCCTCAGAAGGGCTGCGGAAGGAAGACAAGCACACTTTTTATATTTCTCTTTCTTTATAAATTCTGCAATCCAGGGCTGCTTGGGAGCCAGCTGGTCAGGTCTACAGACTAACAGGAAAGGGCCCAGTCCCACTACTCTGCCCTATAGCTCAGCCTTGAGCAGCACCTTACTTAATGGCAGATGGAGGCCCTGCCCGAAGGACCCAGCTCTGTCTTTAGCTCAGCGGGGGAAAGGGGAAGGGAGAAACTTAAGTCTTCACTGGAGAGCGCAGGACCAATGGGAGGAAGTAATGTATCAGCAGATAAGGATGCCGGGTAAGGATGCTGGGTAAGGAAGCCGGGTAAGGAAGCCAGGTAAGGATGCCAGGTAAGGATGCTGGGTAAGGATGCCAGGTAAGGAAGCCGGGTAAGGATGCTGGATAAGGATGCCAGGTAAGGATGCCGGGTGTGGTGGTTTGAATGTGTGTCCCCCATAGGCTCTAGGTATTCAGACATTTGTCTCCAGTTGGTGGTGCTGTTTCTGGAGGTCTTAGAAGGTGTGGCCATGCTGGGGGAAGTGTGTCACTGGGGGCAGGCTTAGTGAGTTTAACAAGCCTGGTCTACAGTTGCTTGCTCTCTGCTTCCTGTGCTCTTTGCGAGATGTGACCCTCTGTTTGCTGCTCCGGATCAGGCCACCACGCCTCCCGCCACAATGGACTAATTCCCTGGAACCGCCAATCGTAAGCTCAAATAAACTCTTCCTTTTATAAGTTCCTTGGTCTGGTGTTTTATCACAGCAACAGAAAACTGACTAATACACTTATTGGTACCAGAGAGTGGGCTGTTGGCTGTGAAGAACCTGACCATGTGTATGTTTGGAGAAGTGTGGAAGACTTTGGAACTTTGGGCTGGAAAGGCTGTTGACTATTATAAGCAGAGCTTAAAGGGCCATTCTAGTGGAGGCCTGGAAGAAAGCATGGCTGCAAAAGATGTGGTCCCAGGGGAAAATAAAGACTTAGGCAGCAACCAGGATATTTTGATAAAGAGTCTGGCAGCAGTTTGCCCACAGCCCAGATGCTTGCCTGATGCTAAGTTGAAAAGCAGTGGACTGATGTCTTTGGCGGAGGATATTTCAAGACAGCCTAATGTAGAAATGGTGGCGTGGCTTTTAATGGTGAATATTATACAGATCTACAGTGAAAAAGAGCAGATGGAGCAGAAAGAAATGCAAAATGTACAGTTTGGCTCTGATAACTGCACTAGGAAGATTAAAGGTGGGGCCAAGGCATGTGAAGGAGAGGTTGGATCTGAAAACTGCACTAGGAAGATTAAAGGTGGGGCCAAGGCATGTGAAGGAGAGGTTGGATCTGAAAACTGCACTAGGAAGATTAAAGGTGGGGCCAAGGCTTGTGAAGGAGAGTTTCCTTTTGATAAGGAGTTTAAAGTGATTAAGGAAGGGCTTCGAGATTTACAAGTAAACAAAAGAATCAGTACCTTCAGGGCAAGACCACACCCAGCTAATCCTCCAGCAAGTCCAGGGCAGAGAAAAGTAGCAAATGTGGTTGAAATGGGCCAGGGTCTGGCCCGAACTTGCAGCCAGATTCGGCAATTTCATTCACGTGGTGCTGGCTTTAGAGACATGAAGTTTGCAAGAGTGAAGGGGTCATCAGCTCTTCCTCCACGGTTTCAGAGAGCCAAAGAGGCCAGGAAGAGTACAGCAGGGGTGTCCCTGAATAAAGAAGGCCGTGATAGGCCACTGCGTGAAGCTGTGAGTATGAAGCCTGGTTGGCAGCGGAGACCCCAAGAAGACTTTCGAGATGCCAGACCTGTGAGATATTTGCCAAGGAGAGCTGCATACAGGGAGTGGTACCAGCCTAAGAAAGAGATGTATGTTGCAAGCAAAGCTGGAAGAGCTGAGCCATCTAAGCCCTTTGGAAGTCAAGTCCCAGAAGTTGCATGTGGAGCTACTGGACTTGGCGTTTGCCCTGCTGGTTTTCGGTCTTGTTTTGGTCCAGTATTTCCTCACTATGCCTCTATTCCTCCCTTTTGGAATGGGAATGTGTATTCGGTTCCACTGTACATTGGGAGTATGTAATTTGCCTTTTGATTTTACAGGAGCTTACAGTTAAGAGATTGGCCTGAGTCTCAGAAGAGACTTTGGACTGTGGACTTTTGAATGACATTGAAACTGGTAAAGACTATGGGGACTTTTAAGGTTGGACTAAATGCGTTTTGCATTTTATATGGTCAGGAGCCTATGGGGGCCAGGGAGTGGAATGTGGTGGTTTGAATGAGTGTCCCCCATAGGCTCTAGGTATTCAGACATTTGTCTCCAGTTGGTGGTGCTGTTTCTGGAGGTCTTAGAAGGTGTGGCCATGCTGGGGGAAGTGTGTCACTGGGGGCAGGCTTAGTGAGCTTAACAAGCCTGGTCTACAGTTGCTTGCTCTCTGCTTCCTGTGCTCTTTGCGAGATGTGACCCTCTGTTTGCTGCTCCGGATCAGGCCACCACGCCTCCCGCCACAATGGACTAATTCCCTGGAACCGCCAATCGTAAGCTCAAATAAACTCTTCCTTTTATAAGTTCCTTGGTCTGGTGTTTTATCACAGCAACAGAAAACTGACTAATACACCGGGTAAGGATGCTGGGTAAGGATGCCGGGTAGGGAAGCTGGGTAAGGAAGCTGGGTAAGGAAGGATGCCGGGTAAGGAAGCCGGGTAAGGAAGCCGGGTAAGGATGCCGGGTAAGGAAGGATGCTGGGTAAGGATGCCGGGTAAGGATGCTGGGTAAGGAAGCCGGGTAAGGATGCCGGGTAAGGATGCCAGGTAAGGATGCTAGGTAAGGATGCTGGGTAAGGATGCCAAGTAAGGAAGGATGCCGGGTAAGGATGTTGGATAAGGATGTGACTGAAAGGGTCAAGTCTAGTCTCCATAGAAGGTTTTGGGTCAGCCAGAGTTACACAGTGAGGGCTACACAGTGAGAGTCTGTCTCAAAACAAACAAACAAACAAACAAAAACAAAAATGCTCAAGCAGCTTAAAGAAACAAATAAAACTTGTGAATTTAAATCTGTAAAATAAAGCAACAGCAAGTAAATTTAAAAGATGTACTTTCTTTCCTTCTATGATTCAGATGACAGAACATTCTGGCCCCACCATACGAAAAACTGTGAGGAAATAAAAATCTTCAAGCAATACTGGTAGGAATGAAAAATTGCATAACAAGATGGTGGGGTATGAGGAGTGAACAGAAGTTCTGTGAGTTTCATGTAGGGGTCCCCACAAGAATACCCTAAAGAAACGAAAGCTGATCTCCATTTGTGTTTGATATTTTATAGAAACTAGACACAGCCTCAAGACAAAACACTGATGAGCAGTAACATTATTACATTCAAAAGGATGATTCAGTATGAAACAACTTAAATAGAGTTGTGGAGAATACTCATTCTCTACAGCTGGGGAGGATCTCTGCAGCCAGGTACCTAGCATGCCCTGGCTTGGACCCCTGGACTGGAAAGCACAAGCACAAATCAAAATTCACTAAACTCTTGTTAGGTGAGTAATCTATTTTTTTAAAGGGATTTTATTTATTTTTTATTTACTTATTCTTTTTTATTTTTTAATTTTATTTATTTATTATGTGTATGAATGTACTGTCTGCATGTAGGTTTGTGCACCTGTGTCGTGCAATGCTGCGGAGCTCAGAAGAGGGTGTCGGATTCCCCTGGAACTGGAGTTCTCCTGGAATTGGAGTTACAGATGGTTCTCAGCCACCATGTGGGTGCTGGGGATCAAACCCAGGTCCTCTGCAAGAGCAGTCAGTGCTCTTAATTGCTAGGCCATCTCTCTAGCCCCTACTTATTCTTTATGTGTATGAATGTACTGTCTGCATGTAGGTTGGTGCACCGTGTCATGCGATGCCTCGGAGGTCAGATCATCTCTCCAGCCCAGTAATCTATTTTTAAAGGCATATACGATTATGTATACTGTAGTTTTGTTAAATACATGTATATTCAGCAACGACATGTCAGAGGGTCATATACGCTCTTCTCAGCATCAAGATTCTGGGTCATTTTACTTTTCTAATTTGGTCTACTTTCCTATCATTTACTATTCCCTATCATGGAGACTTAGTAGTTAAGAGTGCCTGCTGTTCTTGTTCAATTTCCAGTACCCACGTCAGGGGACTGACTCAAACTACCTGTAATTTCAGCTCTAGCGATTCAGATGCCCTCTTCTGGCCACACGCGCGCACACACACACACACACACACACACACACACACATGATTTAAAATTTTTTAATTCCCTATGGTGATTATATGTATACTCAGAAAAATAAGTCAAGTTCCTATAAAGTCCCTGGTTTTTTATAAAATATGCACAATTATGATAATGGAACCTACTTAATGAAATTATATGGCCCTTCAGGTCACAGTCCTACATGACTCTGCCTTTTGTAACTGAGAAGGAAAGGGGAATGAATACTAGACCCATGCAGACCCAGAGGGAGGATTTGAGAACACACATGGTCTGAACGGCTTAGTGTGCACCTCACACACAAGCATCCCACATCCTTATGCTTTACATACTCCATCCTGTGGCAAACGGGCCACACAGGGCTGGGAACTCATTTGTAGGAGTCAATGACATAGGACAGGGTTGCCACCAACATTCTAATACTACAGGAAGTTCAATGATTCAAGCATACACACACAGAGGAGGGAGGGAGGGAGGGATATCAACCAGCAGGAGAAGTCTAACTTTATACACATCCAATAGCCTTGTATAAAATAACAACAACAAAACAGGCTTGAGAAGAAGAGGGACAGAAGTCAGAGGAAAGGACAGAGGTACTATGGAGTGAAAGAGGAAGGTGGATAAAAAAGTGAGCATTTTCTGGAATAAACATATTAGCTGTTTTTTGCACATTTCATGTTTCAAAAATATTTGTAAATTCCTTTGACACACCTCAAAGGAAAAGAGCACATCAAGATTGAAACCCTTGAAAGGGATGCTTAGGTTGTCAACTCATTATCTGATAGTCAAACTTAGGGGTGTTCTGCCTCTATGTATGCAAGTGCACCCTGGTCGTGCAATGCTCGCAGAAGCCAGAAGAGAGTGTTGGATTCCCTGGAACTGGTTATAACTAGTTAGTCATCATGTTTGTGCTGGAAACCAAACCTGGGTCCTATGCAAGAGCAGCCAGTGGTCTTAACTGGTGAATCATATCTCCAGTCCCTTAACAGTCAACTTTTAATATTTCTACTTGTGGTGTCATCATAACATAAAAGGAAGGAAAAGCTGTAATAGAAGGTCAGAGAGGACACCACAGGGTTACACGGGACCTGGAGTATCTACTGCTTTCTTTCCAACATCAGACTCACCCACTATAAATGACAAGCAGCCGTAAGAGGTATCTATCCTTCCTTGGAACTCTCCAAATCCACACACCTTGTGGCCACTTGAAGAGGTGACAGATACGACAAAAAAAGGGTGGTTTCCTCTGGGACACTGTCCAGTTTCAAATACAGAGAGCCTCACAGGCACTCAATACTTGTTATATACTCAATTAATGACTGTAACACTGAGAAACAACAAAGAAAACTTAAATGTTTTCATTCCAACAGCTGCCTGTAGATTCTAATTTTCCAGAGTAGACTCAAGGAAACTCAACCAAGAGAACTTTTGAAGGTAGGACCGTAAACAAATTAAATGAATGGCTTGCTTTGGAAGAAAATAATAGCAGGCTTTAGGGATAACCAAACAAAAGGTGAAGGCACCCATCCCAGGAAAAGGACCCACAGGTCCTGTCTCACATACTGTAACTCAAATCAGAAAGGAGGGGAAAGAACAAGAAAGAACTTCAGATCAGAGAAGAAATATGCACTACAAATTAATGTTTAGAAATGTCCTACACAAAATTTATGCCAACTACACCACCTGTTAACATGCAAAACACACGCTCTCTCCATGCCAAGGAATGGTATGATGTACGTCAAATTAATTGTATTGTGACTTCAAAGAAGAGGAAGACCTGAGTGGGAAATGTAAATCTCAACAATGTTTCGATTGTTGTTATTGTTACATTTATCTGTGTGGGGAGGTGGAGGGCATGCGAGGCAGTGTCAATGTGGAGGTCTGAGGACAACTTGCAGGAACTGGTTCTCTCCTTCCACCATGTGGGTCCTGGGGATTGAACTCAGGTTTGTCAAGCTTTGTGGCAAGCATCCTTAGCTACCGAGCCAACTCACTGGACCCTCAACAATCTTCAAAAACTCACAAGAGATATTACATGTATTCTCTCAAAATGTCTGCCACAGACATAGAAGCGTTCATAAGAACTGGAAGGCAGGGAACTAAAGGTCCACCACCATCAAAACCGTTACCATGGCAACTTTAAAAGTTAAGGTGTAGATACAGTGAGGAATAACTTGGGGAAATACTCCTGACAGGTTTAAGAGCCAGAAAACAAATGAGTGCACAGCACAAAGGCCTGTGAACAGAACTCTACATCAAAAATAATGGCAGGTCAGATAAATGCCAAATTCTTTAGGTGACAGTATCAGTGATATTTTTAACTCTATATTTTTATCATTTGTGTGTATGTGTGTGTGCCCGCGTGCGTGTGTATGTGTGTGCGTGTGCACAACAGGGCTCCATACAGCCTCAGCAGGCTAGGAATTTTCTACGTATACCTCAAATTCAGAAATCCGCCTGCCTCTGCCTCTTGAGCGCAGGGATTAAAGATGTGCGCTACCATGCACTGCTTTGTAATTACCTAACAGCAGTAAATAATGGAAAAACATAAGCAGGATCTTCACAGTCACCCACAAAGAGGGAAGTACTCTTCCTTCAGCCAGTTCCATCTGCATGGAACTTGGGCTCCAGTACCACTACGACACATGGTTTCCATAGCTACCACCCATTCCCTCCATGCTTCAAAATTTGAGACTGGCTCAGGAATCTTGAAAATGTTCGACTGTGTTTCATAAATTTTGAATAAGCCTAATCTTTGATGTGCTTAGTTAATTTGAAAGAGCAGTCAACCATCAAAGACTACCTATATAAGTTAAAGGTGACAGACTGACTTGTGGCTCAGGTTCAAACTAGTTCCTTACTAATCTAGAGACTATGTTAACCACACCAAGCTGCAATGCAGTTGAGAACATTAAAATAATATATCCCAGGTAGAGAGCCCAGGCAGCCCCTTTTGCCTTGCCTTGTATTCTAACCCCAAACTGCCAAACCATTGGATTCGAATGTGTTTGGGAAGGGACGGAAACTACAGGAGCATCATGTTCTCCCATCACTATGATCCAAACATCACAGAAGGAAGGCTGCATTCAGATAAACGTGTGGCCTTACCAAGCAGGAAACACACTGACTACTGGAGCCACTAACAACCCTCTAAACGCTCCATTCGGCTCATTCACCACAGTCTCAACACCTTTCCCTTGCATGTGCACATGTATATGTAGGTGAACACACGTGTGTGTGTGTGTGTGTGTGTGTGTGTGTAGACTCAGCTGTTGTTCCTCTGGTAGTATCTACCTTGTTTGTTGAGATACGGTCTCTCATTGGACGGGAACTACTGAGTAGACTAGGCTGGCTGGCCACCGACCCCCATGGATGCTCATGCACCCCCTCCCAACACGTGGCACCAGGCCTGGTTTTAGACACAAGTCCTGGAAACGGACCTCAGGTCCTCGTGCATGGTAAGCACTTCACTGAATGAGCTATTTCCCTGCCCCTTGTCGTATCTTTGTCCTCAGTTCCTTGGTGTCCTTGATAAACTTTTCAACAGTGGTAGCTTTCAAAGACAATCTGTGAGCCCTTCTGTGTCTCCACCAGAGCTCCCTCAGTGAGCTCACACAGACTCATGCAGTACATGTCTCTTATATACTTGCAAATCCTCCACTGATAGTCCCTAGCTAGAATATTTTTAGAACTACATATCCGAAGCTCCTGGGCATCTCATCCAAGTGAGGAATGAGCAGTCACAGCCCCCAGTATCTGCTGTTGTGCTCCTTGATCTCCCCCCTCCCTCCCCCAGGCCACACGGGGCCATCTCGAGGCCTTCCCTACTCCAGGCAATGGTAGCTCCATCCTTTCAGCAATGGCTTAGACTAAAAAATCTTGTTCTTTAACCTGACTCCTTCTGTCTTCCTATAGACTACTCCATCAGTGAATTCTCTTGGTAATTCCCTATCATGCAGGACCAACACCTTTGAGTCACCTTTGACAAAATACTTTCCATCTCACCACCTTTCCAGTATAAAATTCTTTGGCTCTACCTTAAATAAATTTCCTCAGTCATAACATTTTCCCACCCTCAAGGCCACTGCCACCCTAAGTCCTCTAGTCTGTGCTGTATCTCACATGGATTACCAAATACCCTCTTAACTGGCCTCCGCTTTTGGCTTCATCTACCCACAAGCTATTTTCAAGACAGTTTATTTTTGAATGATCCATTTAAAGTATGAGTCTGCTACTGCTCCTCCAAGGATCTGATTTTTCTAAGAGTACATTAAGTCTGATTCCCCCTTGACCTTATCTCTCTCCCCTCCACGCCCCATGATAGCCGAGCTCCTGCCACTAGCAGACCAGCTCTCTTAGAAAATGATGGAATCGCTATGCTCCACAATGAGACCTACCTGGACCACCCATCCATAGCTGCAGCTTTCTCCCATAGTCCGACCCCCCTCACCACACTGCTCTTCCATCACCACATTCTAAATGATAACATCTACCTGCCTGTCCCCACGGCAACAGGCAGAGGGCTGGGCAGGTGCTGCTCACTGCTGGATGTGTGGCATCCACATCAATTCTGTCCAACAGAAATACTAGGCTTGTCATGTGTATTTCTGGAAATATTACTCCTGAGTAAAAATACAGGTGAATTGAACTTTAATTATTCTACTGAGGCCAATGGACCCAAAATGGCTGTTAAACATATAATCAAAAAGGAAAGTTGTGCAAACATTTCATACCTTTTCAACGTGAAGGCTTTGAAGTGCTTTATGGATTTATACCTACAGTACATATGAGTTCTGGATAGCCATGTAACAAGTGTTCAATCACTACAAGTGGCTAGTGGCTTCATTATTAGACAGAGCAGGTCTAGTACAACTACTGGTACAAAGCAGTCAGTCATTAAAGATGTGCATGAACAAGTGAATGAATCAATGTAATGTACATAATGAATTAGTTTACGTTACAAAGACAGGACACTGAGTTTACAAATCCTCATGAGGCATACTTTAAATATTCTATTCTGTGGTACGCCTGTTCACGTCAATGTCTTGAGAGCTGGAGAGATGCTTAGGGGCTACAGTGCTTGTCTCATAACATGAGGACCTCAGTGGAGACCCCCAGAACCCACAAAGAGCACATGTCTGTAAGCTCAGCACTCTTGTAAGATGGAAGGAAGAGACAGGAGAAGCCAGGAAGTTTTCAAGGTAGCCAGCCTGGCGTACGCCACAGCGAATCAACAGTAGACCCTGTCTCAGACAAGGGGGAAGAGAAAGACCAAGACCAGAGTCTATCTGCTGACCTCACATGTGTGCAAACACACTCACACACATGAATACCCACATGAACACACACACACACACACAGCCAGTTTTGAGTACAACCCACTAAAGTGATTGCCTAATTCACAAATTGGTCCCAACTCCTACACTGAAAATCACCAATCTAAATTTCCAAGTTGCACAATCTGTAATGAAGGGATTTCAGGACACTTCCTCTGGCCTCCAGTGACCTGCCTGGCTCTCTTGGGAAAGGAAACGGACCAACCTCCAGAAAACAGAGGTCTGGCAGGCGCAGCAAGCTCGTCCAAGCACCAAGCAAGCCCATGGACAGCAATAATCATGGTCCACCCAATGATGTGAGCTTACTTTTTTTAATTAAGAGTAATTTTATGTAACTTATCACACTGTCAAGTAATTAACAAAACATGTAATTACCTTTAATTATATGCTACATACATACTAATACAGAAAATTCAAGGGGGAAGCTACAGAATTTTCACACTTCAAAAAGACTGGATTTGAACAGAGTAGAAAGTCTTTGTTTTCCTTTTTTTCCCCTTCCCATCATCCTTTATCCAAAGGCCATTGAAGTGCAACAGTTCACATCCGGGCAGAGAACAAACAAATGATTAATCTTCATTTCATAGTTACACGGTCCCAATCATCAGAAGTCTTTCAAAAGACACCACAAACAGCCAATCCAAGCCCAGCCTTGGGCAGAAGGTCAGGACAGGTATCAACATGCCAAGGAAGGGCTCTGTCTAGGAGACTAAGATTGTGCCTTTGAGGTCCTGGTGGTATTAGGAAGCTAGTGTGTGTCTGTCTGTCCTTCTGTCTGTCTGCCCCCTCAATGCATCTCCACGTGTGTGGAGGCCAGAACATAACCAAGATGTCATCACACTTGCCAAGTAAGGTAGGCTGACTACCCATCAGCCCCAGGGGTCTCCTGTGTCTGCCTGCTTAGCTCTGAGTGTACAAGTGCACACTACTAAGCATAGCTTTATTCTTCTGAAAATTTTCATGTTAAGTTTTGAGGATTGAACTCAGGTCCTCAAGCACTTAATCAACTAAGCTGTCTTCCCAACCATGTCTCTATATATTTATAGGTCAGATTTCTTCCCAAGGGTTCTGAATCCCCTGAAAAGGTTTTTTTTCTACATCTCTGTTAAGCTGATGAGTTGTCTCCTTACATGTAGACTTCTTTCTATGATGCTCAGCATGAACTGTTGGAAAATGAGTGCCATCCAGCAAATGGAACACCAAAAACATCATTTTAAAGTCATGGATAGGGCTAGGGCTAGGGCTCAGTGAGGCTCTTACCCAGCATGCATGAGCCCCGGCTTCAGTCTCCAGTATCACGAAGGGGAAAACGAGACAAAGCAAAGCAGGGACGCAATCGTTTGTTTCTTGCTCCCCTGTCCCAAGTGCTCACTGTGCAGAGCACGGCTACTCGGCCGCTGCCGCTGCTGCCTGCTGCTGCTGCAATTATTACCTTTATTAAGAAATACGCTTTCATATATATTTCAGCAAGTAGCATTTACTGGAAAACCAATTCTACTAACCATATTTCTCTGTAAAAAATCAATATATTTAAAATTTTTTCTTTAAAACTGATTCTCAAAAGTGGGCTGATCAGGTAGAGGTAACTGCCACTAAGCCTGACGACCTGAGTTTGATTTCTAAGACCTCCAAGATGAAAGGAAAGAAACAACTCCCCCAACTGCCCTCTACCCCCACAAGCAGACAACAGTGTGTTCCTCCCCCAAGACAAAATAAATGTTAAACAAATACATTTTTTAAAGAGACAGCTCATGTTTACAAGGTAAGTACTTCAGCATTATAGCTAACAGTGTTCAAGAGCAGCAGACTTAGAATACAAAACATTTAACTTTAGAGTTCAACTCTCAAGAGACCCTATCAGTTCTACAGAACTATCCATAGTAGAACAACAGTAAGTTTTTCTGAATTCCATTCCTCCTAAAAACATTGTAGGCCACCACTATATTGGATTTAGGACTCAGAACTCAAGAGGTTTGATGCAGTTTAAAATTTCATGGGCTGGGCTGGAGAGATGGCCTAGCGGTTAAGAGCACCCACTGCTCTTACAGAGGACCAGGGTTCGATCCCCAGCACCCACATGGCGGCCGAGAACCGTCTGAAACTCCAATTCCAGGAGAACTCCAGTTCCAGGGATTCCGAGACCCTCTTCTGACCTCCGCGGCATTGCACGACACGGGTGCACAAACTTGCATGCAGGCAGTACATTCATACACATATAGAAATAAATAAAATTAATTAAAAAAAAATTTCATGGGCTGGAGAGATGGCTCAGTGGTTAACAAATACTAGCTGCTCTTGAGTTCAGTTCCCAGTATCTACTTGGCGGCTAACAACTGTCCATAACTCCAGTTCCAGGGGATCAAGCCCCCTCTTCTGACCTTCGCCAGCACTGCACAACATGGGTGCAGGTAATGTACTCATAGACATAACATAAAGATAATAAATAGAACATTAAAAAACTTCATGTACTTTGAACAAACTTTGAAAGGATTATATTAACTGAAAGATGTTCGTTCCTGAACACCATGTAGTGTATGATTCCATTATGAAGCATAGCTAGAGTAGGTAAAGCTACACGGACACAAATTGCACAGACTGGAGGGCAGAATAGTAAATAACTGCTAATTGACCCAAAATTTCCTCCTTGGGTAATGAAATGATCAAAAACTGTGTAAAATGTCTACAAACTGGCCGAACATCCCAAAACAACTGAACAGCAAACCACATGAGTGAACTGCATCATGCGTGAACTGAACATTCAAGAAAGCTAGAACAAAACACTCAATAACTCACAACAGCACTGGTGTGCAAAGTACAAGAAAGTCGACCTCCCACAGCTTCGGTTCAGTGATGAAATACATCCCCGAGCACTCTTCTAGATGCGTACCGCTTTCAAATAGCCATCAGCATTTAAGTTTCCTACAGTCCTAAGCATTCAGGTCTGTCTTCCCTTTGGAATAAACCCTTTGAGGGCAGTGACTACATCTTTCTTACGTGGAGCTATGCTTTTAGCGCATAACAGAAAACAATTGATAGATAACTGTGGTAAAAATTAACATGTATAGGGCTAGAGAGATCCCTCACCAGATAAAGAGAACTGGCTGCTGTTCCAGAGGACCTACATTCAATTTCCAGCCCCCAAATGGCAGCTAATAATCATTCATAACTCTAGTTCCAAAGGGTGTCACTTTCTCTTCTGACTTCACGGGCACTGCACACACGTGGTGCATTTACATACATGCATGCAAAATACTCATACACATCAAAATATAAATAAATTTTAAAATTTACTGTGCGCATAGTTATATCTATATAAATGAATGAATGAATGAATGAATGAATGAATGAATGAAATTGCTGGATTGGAGAAATTTACTCCATTAAGAAGTTATGAATTGACCTCTTAAATTAGTTCCCCATTTACTTCCAGACTTTGGCCACTCAAAAACATTTCCCAGCAGTCCTTGAAGTTTCTTAGAGCCTTGTGATCATAACCTTACCGAGGACATGTCAAGAGGCATCATAGGAGCGATTTAAAAACTGCTGCTTAGAAAAAATTGTGTGGTTTGGACTTCTTCACGGTGGGGCAACAACTTAGCTTCAGATAAGGGATGAGTACTAAAATGGAGCGAGGCAGCACAACCACCTACTTGGCCAAGCTAGACTGACTGGATTGTTACATGAGGGAAGACAGTTTTCCATTTTATTTCAAGCACTGCATACTGGGGACTCCTCACAACTTAGACTCTAGCCTGATATTATAATCTAGATGTGTGTATGTTGTTTATTTAGAGAGAGGGCATTCAAATATGCAGCTCAACTGGCTGAAGGAACACATTCCAACCAGCGTGGTTATCAAGCTATGGAGACTTTATTACCTTATCTTCCTAGCACCTACATAAATTAATAGTCACTTAATTCAAATAATAAATGATTGTGTTTCACTTGGGGGGGCATGGTTTCATGCCCAGGCTGGCCTCAGGCTTTCTATGTAGGCAAAGTAGACCTTCAACTCCTGACACCCACTACCACCACTTACAACTACCTAATGCTGGGAATCACAATCCCTGGATACCAAATACTGGATTTTCTAAAAAGATCATTTGAATGAGGTTAACTCAGAACTGTTACTGTCATTAAGAAAACCCTTAATTTGCACAATAGATACTTTAAAAAATTTTTTTATTAATTTTATTTATTTCTGTATGTGTATGAATGTACTGCCTGCATGCAAGTTAGTGCACCCTGTGTCGTGCAATGCCACGGAGGTAAGAAGAGGGTGTCGGATTCCCCTGGAACTGGAATACTCCTGGAATTGGAGTTTCAGACAGTTCTTGGCCGCCATGTGGGTGCTGGGGATCGAACCCGGGTCCTCTGCAAGAGCAGTCGGCACTCTTAACCACTAGGCCATCTCTCCAGCCCCACATAATAGTTACTTTTTAAGAACCAATACATTTCAAATAGCTGAAAGTATTTTTAATTTTTAACCGAGAAACCATATGTAATAGGTAGGACACAACAAATAAAATCTGTGAGTGTGGTGGTTTGAATAAGCATCTCCCATAAGCTCAAAGTATTTGGACATTTTGTCCCTAGTTGGAGGCACTGTTTTGGGAAGTTTTAGGAGTTGCAGGCTTGCTGGAGGACGCATGTCTCTGGGGGCAAATTTGGAAAGGATATAGCAATGCCTCCTTTCAGTCTGGCTCTCTCTCTTTCCTGTGGCTGCTTGAAGATGAGATCACTCACCTTTCTGCTCCAGTCACCTCTGAAGCCACACCTCCCCTGCCATTACAGACCCTTACCCCTTGAGATCCACTGGTCATGATGCATCATCGCAACAGAAAAGTAACCAGTGCACTGAGTACGCATTGTGGCTCTGTCATGTAATGGAAAAACTCAGACCGGATGGAAGAAAAAGTACATAATTTAAAAACAAGTTGATTATTATTTAAAAAGAAGCTGAACCACCACATGAAGCACAGAACTTGGAGATGCCCAAGACAATCAGCCAGCTGCAGTGACAACACCTGTGACCCCTGTGCTGCCTAGACACAGGCAGGGGGATCACTCAGGCTCTCTCGCCAGTCAGTCTAGCCCAACTCAGGGCTCCAGGTTCAGTGAAAGACCCTGACTCAGAAAGCAAGATGGACAGGGACTGAGGAAAGCGTCCTATATCGATGCTATGGGTGTACATACACACACATACACGTGCACACATGCACGTACACACATCACACATGCACACACACGTGCACACACATACATGCACACGCACGCACACAAGCGTGTGTACACACACATATACACACACAACCATGTATCTGAGTATATATAATACATGTATTCATGTAAATTTAAAGATAACCACTTAATTACAATCACAGGGGCATGAGGGCTATATCTGACTCAAGACCATTCAGATTTAAATACAAAATGGTGGGCTGGGCATGGTGGAGCACTCCTTTAATCCCAGCACTTGGGAGGCAGAGGCAGGGTGATCTCTGTGAGCTCAAGGCGAGACTGGTCTACATAGTGAGCTCCGGGCAAGCTGGGACTAAAGAGAGACCCTGTCTCAAAAAGACAAATAAACAAACAAACAAACAAACAAACAAAACACAAAATGGTAAATTTTCAGACTGGTTTGAGTTTTAAGCAAAGTGCTTCTGGGTAAACTGTCAACAGTGAGAGTCAATGGGAGAAAACAGCAACCTTCACGAAATGACCAAGCCAAAGCAGCTTAAGGACAATATGGACATAGTCATGCTCAGAGCCAAGTCCTCTTTCTAGTTTCCATCTTGACATTGAAGATGACCTTGGATAAGTTACTTATCATCTAAGGAACCACTTTCCCACTGTAAAGCAGAGGTTATAATAATTGACTACTACCTCCTTTTAAGAATGCCAGCAACCAGAACCATTTTACCAAGCACTCAACCTACTTAGAGGAAGAATACTGTCACAGAGCCACCAAGGACTATGACTTTACACCTTTGCATTATCTTTCTAGAAAACCCTTTTGCTCTTATTACATTACATAAGAGCACACATGTATATATATACAAATATGGATTTGTCTTTGACAGACTTCTGACTGTGTTTAAAGATAAAAACATCTAAAAAAATCTCTGTGTAAACATGTATATATTCGTTATTTGAGCCTATATACGCTGTTTATTTTTCTTAAAGAGATCTGAAATTTAGGTCAAAACAAAGATGCCGTGGATACTGTAGGAATAAATAAATAAATAAATAAATAAATAAATAAATAAATAAATAAATGTTAAATAATAAAATGTTCATTGAGGACAGTAAAAATAAAGTGGCAGAGGCTGGAGAGATGGCTCAATGGTTAAGAGCCCTGGCTGCTCTTGCAGAGGAGCCGGGTTCAGTTCCCAGCAGCCACATGCACCTGGCAGCTAACAGCTGTCAGTAGCTCTAGTTCCAGGGGATCCAACACCCTCTTCTGACCTCCACAAGGCATGTCGCGGCATGCGTGCACTTCCGCACATTCAGGCGATACACTCACACACGTTAAATAAAAATAATAAGCCAGGCTTGGTGGCACGAGCCTTTAATCCCAGCACTCGGGAGGTAGAGGTAGGCAGATCTCTGAGTTCAAGGCCAGCCTGGTCTACAGAGCGAGCTCTAGGACAGCTGGTACTAAAAGGGAGACCCTACCTCAAAAATACCAAAAAATAAAATAAAATAAAATAAAAATAATAAAATATTAATAAATTTATAAGATAAAAAAATCAGAAATGGATAAAAATCTATGTAGATTAAGGAAAAGCTCTTACACCAAGTCCCAAGAAATCCAGCCAGAAAGAAACCACAGGGACGTTCTAATCAGCTTTGTTTCATGAAAAGACACATCAAGAAAACAATGGCCAGGCGTGGTGGTGCATGCCTTTAATGAGGCAGGTTGATCTTTGTGAGTTCAAGGCCAGCCTGGTCTACAGAGCAGGACAGCTGGGGCTACAGGGAGATCCTGTCTCAAAAAAGACCCCCCAAAAAGGGAAACAATGTATTTTTATGATCTAGAAAGTATTCTAGAAGGGGTTTATATGTATACACACAAGTGAACAATATGATTCTTACACTTGACTCTGATAATAAAGAAGGCATCAAAAAATTTTAGTTATGGCTGTGTGTATATGTGTGTACATCTATGTGTGGAGCTGTGTGTATGTGTGTGTACGTCTGTGTGTGGAAGATGGGGAGGGTGCCTGTGCATGGTGCAAATATAGAGCCCAAAGGACAACTTTGTGGAGGCTCTTCTTGCCTTCCACCTTCATGTGGGTTCTGGGGATTGAACTCAGGTCCCATGTTTAAACTGAAGTCCACTGAACCATCTTGCCAGCCCACAAACAATGCATTTTTTGAATACATGGAGTCATCCTTTCAGTCAGTCCTGACAAAACCCCCCAGAAGTGCTACTGCATAAAGTTCCCCTCAACCAATGATATTTTAAAACTTGAGTATTGTCAACAGATCTAAGCACAGGCATTGTAATGATATCAAGCTAAAAGAAAAATCACTTATGCTCACAGGCCATCAGAATGAAAGACGTATTTAGAACTTTTGTGGATAAACTAAGTCTCGGGCTCTATTTTGCAACTCGTTCGTTAAAATGCTGAGTATGGAAGCTGTGGCCTCGAGAATGCTAGACAAATATTCCACCACTGGGCCACACCCTCAGGTCCTCAGCACATCATTGTTTGAACCCTTTTTTCAGCTGAATCTCAATTTTCAGCTGTTTCTGCAACCTTTGTTTCTAGCAGCATGAGTTCAGCAATCGCAGAATTTGGCCTGAGGAGCATCCCGGATTATGATCTGCTCCAGAGGTGATGGCAACTAGAAACAGTATTTACGGTAGAACTAACTAGTGGCTGGGACAGGGACCCAGTGACCCCAAAGCAGAAAATGATCACTAAGCAGTCTGTGGCAGAAAAAGTCTGCCAACTCTTCAACTGAGTCCCAGCCAGGAGCTCTTGACTGATCGTATCCTGCCATGCCAGTCACTCCACAGACTGGTTGCAATCAATCCCTTCTGTGCTGGAACATCCAAGGGGCGTGAGACACCTCTGGAAGTTAATCAGGTGTTTCCCACCAAGTTGACGAGAAACCACACAGAGAGTGAAGTGAGGGAAGACTCATCTGGGGGAGCCCAGATCCCATAAGTGAGAAAACAACGATGAAAACCAATCTGTTCCTTCCAGGATACACTCTAGAACCAAACACCCTAGGTGAGATTAAAGACAAAACTGGACAGATAATATTCACTTTATGAAAGTTCTACCAAAACCCTTTGAAGAGTTAAAAAGTCTATGTCTAAGAAACATATACACATAATTTAGCAATATTTGAGGAAAGACTGGATCCAATCAGGCCAAAAAGTAACCTATTCTTAACAGAACACAAATCTAGTAAATTAAATGGAACTATTAAAAGCTTAAATAAAAAGTGAGATGGAGAGATCACTCGGTGGTTAAGAAAAAATGACTGCTCTTTCTTTTTTTTTTAATTTTATTTATTTTTGTATGTGTATGAATGTACTGTCTGCATGTAGGTCTGTGCACCCGTGTCGTGCAATGGTGCGGAGGTCAGAAGAGGGCGTCGGATTCCCCTGGGACTGGAGTCAAAGATGGTTTTCAGCCGCCATGTGGGTGCTGGGGATCGAACCTGGGTCCTCTGAAAGAGCAGTCGGTGCTCTTAACAGCTAGGCCATCTCTCCAACTCTTTCAAAGGATGGTGTTTGGTTCTCAGCACCCACATGGGAGCTAACGGCCACCCATAACTCCAGTTCCAGGGGATTGCTGATGCTTCTGATTTCTGGAGACACTGCGCAACAGGGGTACACGTACATATATGTAGGCAATACACTCATATATATATATAAATAATAATTTTTAAACTGAGATGGAAATGTTACTATAAATGAAGAAAAAAGCAGGGTGAAGAAGCATGGGAGGGATATCTTCTGAAGACAATATACGCTTGAATGACAATTTAAAAACAAATAAATGAGTTGTGCATGGTAGCACATGCTTTTAATCCCAGCACTTGGGAGAAGCAGGTAGATTTTTGAAAAATCAAGGCCAGCCTGGTATCCATCACAAGTTTCAGGCCAGCTGAGGTTATTAGGAGACAATGTCTCAAAAACCAAAATTAAAAATAAAATAAAAATAAACAAACTTTAAAATTTCAGACACTGAAATGGGCTACAAAAAGATTCTCTCTGTAGGAGGCTCAGTACTTAGCACAGAGACCTTCTTGATACCAAGTGAGCATTCAGCATCTATGGCCATTTAACTGGGAGTGTATTTCATCCACTCCCTCAGAAAACGCAAGTTTCAGGAAAAGGAAATTTGGCTTTGATTAATCAATCTGTATTTGGCTGTCTGAAAACTTCCAATTTTAAAATCAAGTACGCATTTGATTTCCAAGCAAGGTCAAGAGAACACAGCAGCTTATGGCTGACACTCCAGAGCTGTGCCCATAGCACTCAGCAGTGACATCAATGTGGCATGTGGCTATGGTGCCTGACTATTAATTTCTGAAAGGAGGTGATTAGACAGGCGCCAGGTGAACATCAATTGGATGCCACCACTTCGGCAGAGAACACTGACATGCATTATTCTTGTTTGTGGCAAGTTAATTTTACGAATCACCACTTTGGTGATAGGATATTCCTTTCTCACATTAAACCCAGCAAATCTACAAGCAAAGATTAATTACAGTTCAGGTTCAACAAACGGGAATGTATGATATTATTTATGGGGGAAGTACATACATAGTCTATTTCTTAAGGGCAATCTTTTAAGATTTCTAAAAATATGCTGGATATACATTTACACACAAGTGTATTTGTGAACTACAGATAAAAAAAAAATCCAAATTCAGAGTCCTCAAAGGTGATAAAGTTCTAGATACAACTCTACTAATTAAAATGTATTTACCTTTTTTTTTTTTTTGGCTTCTGTAACGCAATCTTCAGTTATAGTCACCTCAAAAGGTCACTTCTCACCCTGAAAACAAAACAAAAGAATCATATCATAATCTGAATGTCAAGGAAGTAGCTCTGTAAATGCGCAGGATCCGCACAAGCAAGAAGACAAGGCTTTCAATTGTATGTACTGGCAACTGACTTTCACAGTTCACAAAAGCAAGACCAGGACCTCCATTGATCTGGACCACCTGTGCCTTTGAAGTCTTCAAGGCCATAAAATCAACAGGGATGGAAAAAGTCAAGGTGAAACATTTCCAATTCTGCATGTGAACTCTTTCTCCCTATGCAGTCTATCAATTCACTTTCGTGTGTTAGAATACGTGATTTGCAGGGCCTCTGTTTTTGGATACCAGACTGCTACTTGAACATGTCTGTCTGGTCCAAAGCGTCTCTAATTTCATTAGAGCATTGGGGCTTCTCCTTGTACACATGATGCTTTTCTGTCACTCTGAATCTTTCAAAATGATTTTTTTAAAAAAAAAAAAAAGAACGGTACTATTTTCAACATAGGAAATGGCATGGGGTTAATTACTGGTAACTGTTCAGTGTTTTGCACTAAGCATCTTACTATGTTGAAAAAATGGTTCCTGTCACTAGAAATAAACAACTGAAATCAAGCTTCGTAAAACACAAAGGAAGCATGGGAACATATCTCAAGCTATATCTCCCCTGGCTTCTGTATGCTCCCCTGTGCAAAACCATGGGTGACCCTTTTTTAAAGAAATAAGCTAGCTCTCCTTGTCAACGTAACTACAATCAGCACTTGGCCCAACAGAAAAGATCATGTGTTTATTTGTTTAGATCAAGCTAGTAATAGAAGCACAAAGTTCATCACATCCCCACTGACCAAATGCTAGAGTCCTAAGATGGTGAATGCTCATTTTACCAATGTTAGCATCTTTTTGCTCACTCTTCAGAATGATATGTAATGGAGTGGTTTGATTTTACATGAGTGGATAGATCCCTGCTCACCTTCTGCTGTCGGCCCTGAATTGAAAAGGCTAAAAGTCTTGAGAGAGTGAAAGCCTTCCTTCACAGCGCTGAGCTGACAAGTGGCTCTTCCCCGTGCCTACCCTCTTTGAGGAAACTGATCTGGGGTCAATTTACAGCATTTCAACAAGCAAGTGTGTACAGATTCTGGCCTTTCAGGTTGGAAAAAAAGATGCACACTATGAGTGAAATCAGAATTTTCATGTTTACTGTCAGAGGAAATTGGAGGTTTTCACCATAAATCATTGCCCTTTGGGTGGGGGAAAACCCTAACACTGGGACTTAAAACTACAGCTTTGCAACCTGCCCCCCAACTTTTTTTTTGTTTTTACACAAAACAATTCAAATTGAAAATGAAAATCGTGCGCTTTCCTGCTGATGTGTGTCCTCAGAATTGCCTTCATTAGTGGGGAGGTGACTCTTCCAGATAAGCGGTGAGAGAAAGGGGGAGCGGCAGAGATGGTCAGGTGCCGCGGTAAAGCCAAGAACCCAGATTCAACCCTCTAACACCCAGGCAGAGCGGCACCCCCACACTAGAGTGGCACCCCACACACAAGAGAGTTCTATGGCAACCACTCATCAAACTTTTAAAAATTAATATTACCACTGATGCTGTTATTGTTATTACTATTATTATTCTTTGCAGTCCTGGGTCCAGATCTGGGGTCTGCCACATGCTAGGCAAGTGCTCTACTACTAAGCTGTGTGTTCAGAACCTACCAAATCTTATCAAACAGCAGGTGGACTACGGCAGACTCTGCTTCATTCAAAGCAAAACGCTCTTTTCTTTCTCCTTTTTCCTTGAGACCATCTTCAATGCCTGTGCTCTAAACTGCTCTAAACTAATTTCTCTGTTTATCTATTGAGCTGGGTCTATTTTTGCATGTCTGGCAGAAGGGCCTATAGTATTAAACTTTGCAATGCAGATGAGATCCTTGCTATCATATAGGCCTGGCAAACAACTGGACCTCATTAAAATTTAATTTCCAAAGAGAAGTGCTGAAAAGCCTACTGTGAACAGAGTTATCTGCGGTGCTGAACTCAAAGCCTCAGAACAATTTCAGGTAAGGGCAAGGCGTGTTCGTCCACTCAGTGGCCTCCACAGCACAGTTTGTAAGGTGGAACAAGGAGGAAAAGAACCCACTGGTTCAACCTCGGAATTTAAGTGTATCTTTATTCTGGGGAGGCAAAAACAATACCACCAAAGTCATACAACTGACCCTCCAATGGACACACACTAAAGCAGTACAAAATTGGATACATTTAATTTTCACTTATGCATCAAGGATCGGCAACGAGATGTAAAATGCATTCCATAAATTTTAATGCACATGCACATCTGACCACTCATTAATTTATTTCTGTTGATTTTAGTTTTTAGAAAAAAAGTATCCATTAGCAAAGTCATCGGAATGGTATTTTTTGAGTTTTGCCTAGGAAAGATTAATAGTTCAACAGCTGTTTGCCATCATGTGGAATTAAATGAAATGTGTCAATACAGAAGACAAGAAAATTAGGGGTTAGAACTGGGGCCTGAGTTGGTATCATTAGGCGCTTAGAAGAATTGGAATCAACAACTCAGGAGAAAAATGTGCAATTTGCTTTTTCCCAAACCATAAAGCTTCCGTTTCCAAAATTGTGCCTATCAGCTTTTGGTCACTTTTACTGATCAAATACATCAACTATTTACCTGATTACCGGCAGTACAAGTGCCAAAGCTCAAATTAAAGCATTATGTAAAGCTTTTAAGTTAAAGAAAAAATAAGACACCCTAGGTAAAAGAAGAACATCTTCCCCTCCATCCCACTTGTCTGTAAGAGGCCACCACCGCACGAACGGTGCTTCATTCTCTTTTTCTCTCTTCCTAACATATCCTACTGATTTTAGGTGTTAAAAGTAAGCTAGGCATATGGTAAATAGAAATTGATTACTTTCCTCCCTGGCATTCTGTCACAGTTAAAATTCCATGAACACTAGAATTTTCCATGACCTTTTCACTACTAACTGCAAGTGTTACCTGAAGTTACAGGGTAGCAAAGCCCCCCCCCCCACCTCCAAGGTTAGAAACCCAACTTGCCTTCTTCTACCTCCTCAGTGCTCCCTCCTCCGTCAGATGTGTGCTGTGCTGTGCCCTGTATCACTGTTGTGTGTCAAAACTGCTCTAAGTTTTGTTCTCCACTGGGCCTGTGAGATACATAATGGCAGCTAGCAGCTGGCATGAGCTACTTGGTACTGAGTCACAGGTAAGTGTGGCGGTGAGATCTCATTTCACAAGGCTGTGAAATGAACAACACAGCTTCTATTTTTTTCTCATTGAAAGTAGTTCACCCTTTTCTTTCATGAAAACTAGAATACATGTTCACCCTCAGGCTTCCTGCGTCCCTTCCAATACACATTCACTCAGAATCAACTCTGGAGGGTGACCAGCAGCATCCATCTCAAGTCTCAGCCCAGCACACACTGGCAGAGGGCCCACTGTGTGCCAGTCTCACCAGGGACATGAGGTGAGCCAAGCCAGGCCAGGTCTATGACAAAAGGACAGCATGACAGGTCAAGAGGACCAGACTCCTTCCTTCCCCGAAATACAGAACATGCCTCAAATTCCCCACACTCTCACATCCTCTACTGAGCAACACAGACTCACTTGTGAAAAGAGGTCCAAATAGGCCAATTTCCCAGAGATGCTGCCTCTTTAAGTCGTCAATCTGAACTCATTTTGGCTTTCCTCTCTTATTTTTCAATGATTTCTTAGAAAACAGAAGGATATCGGCACATGTTTGACTGGCTGAGAAACGATAACACAAGGGTCATTTTATTTTCTACACTTAAGAAATTCCACTTAGCGATCACCCCCAGAGCCTTTTCCCAGACTCTTGAAACTTTAAATATCGAATCAGGTCTAACGAAAATTCAAACAAGGGAAAGTGGAAGGGGGGGGGGAGAAAGAAGAACTGGAACAGAGTCAAAGAGACTGAGAACTCAAAAGAAAGGAGAAAGGAGGAAGGTGGGAAATAACCCACTCTGCCCTCTGCCCAGGATTCTATAGCCAGGGGTGGCCTTGGACACCACACATGGTGGCCGGCTTATAAATGCTACATTTCCTTCACTACCCCCTACCCAGGAACCGTCCTAGTATATACCACTACATCCATTTCCTTCACTACCCGCTAGCCGAGAACCGTCCTAGTATATACCACTACATCCATTTCCTTCACTACCCGCTACCTGGGAACCGTCCTAGTATATACCACTACATCCATTTCCTTCACTACCCCCTACCTGGGAACCGTCCTAGTATATACCACTACATCCATTTCCTTCACTACCCCCTACCCGAGAACCGTCCTAGTATATACCACTACATCCATTTCCTTCACTACCCCCTACCCGAGAACCATCCTAGTATATACCACTACATCCATTTCCTTCACTACCCGCTAGCCGGGAACCGTCCTAGTATATACCACTACATCCATTTCCTTCACTACCCCTACCCGGGAACCGTCCTAGTATATACCACTACATCCATTTCCTTCACTACCCCCTACCCAGGAACCGTCCTAGTATATATCACTATATCCATTACCCACTCCCCTCCTGTCCCTGGGAGAAATATTCTATTACTGCCTTTCTCCTTACCCTCTGGGAGCCTCAACATATCATGGAGCCTAATGTTGGGGTCTGCTCTGGTAGACAAAACTTGAAAACCTGTACAGAATGCCACCGTGTGGTACAGGCAAACCCAAGCCAACACTGCCTAAAGAGAAATCTCTCCAGGCTGGCAGGCCCCCAGGAAAATCACAACCATCGGCCTGTCTCATTTGGAAAACTCACTCTCTCTTACCTTCCACTAAAGTAAAACCCTGGTCACGGTCATGTGAAAATATTTTATAGGTATCCTTTAACAACCTGTACATGTTGAAACCCAAAAACAATATTTGCTGTTTTGCCTTTGAAGCGCTAACAAAGCCTTTGTTTTAGATTTACCTTCAGTGTGCAATAAGAGTTAATAATCAAATCCATCCCAACCCCCACAAATGTTAAACAAAAAGATAAAAGAAATGCAAATAGCTATTGTCATGGAAAGTTAAAGTACCTGTCTGTATTTTTAAGTGAAAACTATTATCTCTATCAATCAAAATTTAAGAATACAATAGTGCTAATCACAGAAGGCGCTCTGACGGAGTTACTTCTTTCCCCTCATGAAAAAAAAAGTATTTTTCCTCTTAAAAACCAAGTATAAAAGTCATATAGTTACAATTAGATAGAATATTTGTAATTTTATCATTAAAACCCTTCAGCAGCCCCACTGTTAATAAATGCTTCTAAGTCTCTAGACTGATTGGTATCCAAGAAGACCTAAGCCCTCACAGATTTTAATGAGGTTGATGGAATTTTATTTCAATTCTTCTAGTTTGCAACCTGTGGGGGAACAGCACACTCTTCTGTTGAAAAGAGTTACTCAGACCCAGCCAACAGTCAACTGGAAGCAAAAACTCCTTCGTTTTAGACCCTAGATAGAATTCTTGCACCCTGAAATGTCTTTACAAAGGACATGAGCTTTGCATGGCTTACCTTGTCTGCTTTGGCAACCTGCATTGAAATAATAAGCACCATGTCCTCAAAAACAAAACAAAAACAAAAACAAAATGTTTCCCCAATATCACCCAGAAGGATGCTCCATTAATTGCTGAGTCTTTCTTTTTTAATTCACTTAAAAATTAAACAACAAAAAGAGATTGCATTTGCCCCTGACTGTGGTGCTATCTCAACACAGTACAAGAACACACACATACACAAGCAGACCCCAGATAGTCAAACAAACAGCTCAAGATTAAAATTCCTAGAGCAAACAGTTAAGCCAGGATGCCATTATGCAGACGGACTAAGCCTGGATAGATGTCCCCTCTACCATGGAGCCAAGGGGCTGTCACACCCACCCCCCCACCTACACCTCCCCCACCCAGCAAGATCAGATTTCCTTCCCTCTCCACTGCCTCTCTGAGCATCATGGCCAACATCTCTAGTGTGCTATTAATATCAGTGAGGAGACGATTCAGTTTCCACAGAAGAACCTTCCGATTCTAGCACGGACCTTGGGGAGGACCCTGGCCCTGTATTACACAATGCAGCGGCTGAGTTTTGCGCTTTCCTGCAGTTCAGTCTTGCACAGTTTGAAGGCTCTTACCACACAATGGCAGCAGTATCTGCAGAATAGTTACAAAACAGGATTTGTTAGGACCAAGAAGAACAAAGCTGCTCTCAGTTTTTCCTTTTTCTTTTTTAATCCCTGCTAGTCCCCAAGAGCCTCTTTCTACCAGTCCAAAAATTCAGTTGTTTCCTAAGAGGCACCTGTACAATGGTCTATTTCAAATCAGCCAGCAAGTGACATCGTCAGGAAGCAGGCACCAGGTCAGCTTTCGAGAAGCACCCAGAAGGCCGGCAAAGGTACACCCTCTCAACATTTGCGAAAGGAAACAGAAGTATCAGCTCGGCTTGGCTCACACTTACCGGCTCATGGTGAGGCTGCAGAGCTTTGGGGCAAGGGAAGCAATTTTCACACAACGGAAGAAAAGTTCAGAGTTTGCAAGGGAGAAACTACGGGCACTTGGAAGCCAAGCCGGGAGGGCTCTCTGGGCTCCCAGGCTGGCGGCTCAGTGAGGAAGGACTGAAGGTATGTGGGCTAAACACAACAAAAGCCACTGCCTTACTCTAGATTAAATATGCAGGAAGAGGCCCCTTTGCATAAACACAAACACTCAGCAAATGAATAACTGGCTCAATCAGACGCCTGCTGTGCCTTCTACCTGTCCTCCCCTGACAGGAGACACTGGCTTTTTCAGGGGACACCACTGAACAGGGGGGACCCACCTTTTAAATGTGATATTGCTATAATAAAAATTAAAACACAAAGTGTATTCCTTGGTAATTAAGAATTCACTCCTGGGGATGCCCCGGAGGGGAGATGTCATGCTCTTGTATTCCCAGCTACTTGGCACTTGAGTGGGGTTCTGCTTAGGGCTGCACTTGCTTCTCCCAGGTTCAGTGAGAGTTTTAAACAAGCACATGGCTTAGTCTCAGTTTAAGGTTGGAGACACACCTCTTGTTCCCCAACTCTGCCATATTGTACACGCATCTCTGTGAGTCCCTACCAAAAGATATTGCTTGGATACATTAATAAAATACACATATAAAAAAGGCATAGATGCATGCCTATAGGACCATACTCAGTCACACTTATGCATCTGTATTAGGAATACAGATAAACACACATATACAAAATATCACTTAGATACACTCTTTAGCTCACTAATCATTTAAGAAAAATGACATGAGCTTTCCAAAAATATATCCCAAATTCCTGCCTTGCAAATGTCACCAATCTACGGCCATTCATTTAAAAACATTACCCACATATTAGGAAGGATGCTTTTAACTGACTGACCTCAGCCACTTATAATTTCAATTAAATAACATAATTGCAGTCAACAATTTTCTCCATTTCTACAGAAAAGTATGCCATACCTCTATGTAATTCATCCTTAGAACCCAGGAATTTAGCAAGAGGAAAAACATGCTAATGCTGGGAATTTTCTACTGCCTTTTCTCAGACTAGGGAGTCACCTTCTACTGACCTTTAACTCTCTGGTTCCAGTAACTTGTTGGTGTTAGTAACTTAATCATTTTTCCCCCTCTAAAACTGCTTTCTTCTTTTGATTACCAATTAGGTATTGAATTTTAATTCCTTAGATTAACAATGAAGGATCATATTCATATTCTCTCTCTCTCTCCCCCCACAACTTGTGTATGTATATGTGTGTGTGTGAGACAGAGACAGAGACAGAGAGATCAGTTCTCTCCTTTTGCCACGTGGGTTACCAGGTACAGAAATCAGACCAACAGGCTTGGCAGCAGGTATCTTTATCCACTGAGCCATCTCTCCAGGCCTCAGTTATTTTTAAATGAATTTCACACTATAATGATTTTGATTGAAACATATGTAGGATCATGTTCATCTACTAGTTTCTGTATCTTTGGGACCAAACTCTGATTTGGGCTAAAGAGGGTAGACAGAGCGATCCTTTTCAGCCTCACCTCCTAGCCCAGAAAGAAAAAAAAGGCAGCTTTATATTTCAAAACCAAATTAATTTTATTAATATTAATATAAGTGATCACATCATTCTGCAGCAAAATTACAAATTTTCCCTGATTTTTTTTAAATGTTATATCAGGGGGCTGGAGAGATGGCCTAGCAGTTAAGAGCACCAGTTGGTGCTCTTGCACAGGACCCGGGTTCAATCCCCAGCACCCACATGGCGTGAGAACCGTCTGTAACTCCAATTCCAGGAGAACTCCAGTTCCAGGGGAATCCAAGACCCTCTTCTGACCTCCGCGGCATTGCACAACACGGGTGCAGAAACCTACATGCAGACAGTACATTCATACACATAAAAAAATAAATAAATAAAATATATGTTATAAACAAAAGCCTACTTCAAACACAGGATGGCAGTTACTGGAAAAAAGAAATGAAATAAAAGACTCCCCCAAACCTTGGCCAAGGAGCAAAACATGGTTCTCTAAGGGGTTCTCTGTAAGCTGTTTTCCCTTGAAGGGACCTTCCAAAAAAAAACTCATCCCCAGGACCACAGTGATCTAGCCTTGGTGTCAAGAATCCATAGAACAAAATTTGAATCAATATATCACTGGGAAGAAGATTCTATCCTTCCCAGTCTTGTTTCTCGTGACTACTCTGGCAGCTCGGGTGGATCTTCCACTTCCCAGCCATAGCCACAGAGCAAGATCATGCAAGTGTTGTCAGTGGAATCAAGCATTAATGTGCTGTGAACCTGGATGCTACCGAAGGAATGGATTATAAAATTATACGTGGTATCTGATTCCATAGGTATTAGATACTACACTCTAAATTAATATTTTAATGAGGACAGTGAAATAAAGACGACAACCCAGGTAAGGGATCCTCGCATTGGGCCCAGCTAAGCTTGTGGCTGGAAAGCTTTTAGATGCAAAACCCAACGACGCAGACAGGGATTGGGACAAAAATCCGTACACAAGCTCTCTTCACTGAGTGACACGAACTGATGCACAGAGTCAAAGATGTCACCCTCACATCAGTGCCACTTGCTGTAAGCTAGGGAGAAAATGAAGGGGGGATGGAGGGGGGACGCAGTGGCAGCTAGACCTCCAGAAAATAAACAGGGTGTACAGTTTCAAAGGCTCCAGACACAGGCTTTTCATTGTTCAAGCCAATTATCAGCAGAAAATAATAACAACAGATGGATCTGGAGTCACTGACTTTTCATATGCACTTCATCTCTGCGGAACAGATGATGAAATGCGAGAGCTATCTCAAAAAGGCAAAACATCTTGCAGTAAAAGAACTCTACAGTCCAGATGGGGACCTTCTAAGGCTGCTGATTATCTTCTTATAATGTTGTAAGATAGACTTACTAAAACATTTCAAGAACTGATCAGATAGGATACTTACAATGGCTTCATTAATGGAAGGAGTCGCTTCAGACTGGTGACTAACCCCAGCAGGGATTTTAATAAGGTTAGGATTGTGAGTTTCCTATTTGGCTAGTCAGGGACTGGAGGTTCCCACTCAAAGCAGAAACCTGTGCACTACGGGGGGAAAAACATGGTCTAAGGAAACTACATGTGTGCTCTTCTCTCATTTGAGCAAGAGAAGAAAGATGAACTAACACTGTAAAAAGGACATTAATTATCCAGAAGCAGCCTACCATGATGGGATAGGGGAAAAAATGGACCTAAAATAATTCCTTATTAAATTGCCATCCTGTGTAGGAAGTGTGGACATTTAAACATCCTTCACCACTGGTAACTGCAAAATAGAATTTGCTTTTAGTATAGAATATAAATTTCTATATAAATTTCATATAAAAATATGAATATATATAAATTTTCTAATAAATGCCAACCACACACTCTGGTAAAACTCATCAACTTCTACTGACCCACCTCCCAACAACTTGAACACTCCCAAGTCAGGTCTGCTGACAGAACCCTGTAGGTAAACCACAATCTGAGCCCCTGTGGTAAGCAGCGGGAAGAGTTCAGTCTCTCATCAGACAGGCCTCAGCCCTGCTGTAATAATGCATCTCTTCTCTCTGTCTCCTTATCCACCTCCATCCATGCGTCATCCATTCCACATGCATAATTTCACAGAAATCTCTTTCAGAATTGATGTAAAATATGGTGGAAATCACCATGCTAAGAAAAGAGAAAAACTGATCCTCCCACTATTTACCAACACACTTAACATTTAAAAAAATATTTCTATGAACACACTGCTGACTTCACAAGTTTATAATGTAAGTTTTTTTTAAAGCCCCCCCCCCGTAAGGCTTTTCTTTCAAAGTACTGACAAAAGTAAATTCATAGCAGAACACACAGGCACGAAGAAGAAGAAAATATCGCCATGGGCAAAATTCTGCAACTGCTTTAAGAAGCAAACAAGAACACAAAAGATGTGTAATGCAGCCATCTGCCTTGCTTCATACTATATCAATGCCTCAACTTTATCCCCGCCCCCTGAGCCCGCCCACACCCATGCCACAAACCAAATGGCTTTACTTATGCTTCCTGTGCAGCAAATTTACACAATGCAGTCAGGAGGCTAAAGTTGATTTTTTTTTTATACATAAACTAGCATCTTTCTAAATTTCCCCACTTCAGGGACTTTGTCATTGTCACTCATTCACAGTTAGGACTTCTTTGAAAAACCTCTGAGAACTTTACAATAGCATTCTCATGAGAATCTAGGAGTTTGGTTTCAAGAACTGGCACCCTTCAAAGCTTCACCTCCGCCATCTTGTGCCTTCTGCTAGAAGGCTGCTTCGGATGTGAACACACAGGAAAACAATGCTAACCTTACTCCAATCAGAGCCTTTCCTTTCCTGGCACAAACTGGAGATTGCTTACCTTCCGTTATTAGTTGACATGGCTACACTAACTTTAATCTCTCAACAGAATTTATCCATGTGTGATTTAGTCTATGAACATTTATTGAACAACTAAAGTATAGCCAGGAGCGGCACGTTACACAACTAACCATCAAAATGCAAGATTCTCCTGTGTACTAATACGACTTGCTGGGTGTGTAAACCAGGAATCCTACATGTTGTGTTTTAAAATACTTCCAGAACTGGGCATGGTGGCACACACCTTCAATCCTAATACTAGGTGACAGAGGTAGGACTATCTGTGAGAGATAGAGGCCAGTCTGGTCTAGTGAGTTCCAGGACACCTGGAGCTACAGGGAGACCCTGACTCAAAAACAAACAAACAAACAAACAAACAACTAAATAATATGCTCCCACATGCAAGTCGGTAGCAGACCACGTTTCTTCAGGTATTTATATGACAAAAAGTATAGATAGGTCAAAGTTACAGATGTCTTGATGAATCTAGTAGTTTCTAAAAGGTGGAAGAAAAAAGACTTTAATGCAGACTTCTATTTTGCTAAAACAAAGGAAACATAATAAATGCCTTTCACCATGAGTGTATCAACAAAACCCTATCATAATGGAGGAAAGGGTACCTTCACAGGCCAACTCTCCTGGCTTTTCTACATGGGCAGTTAGACTCAGGGAACCAACAAATTGAAAAGAATTCTCGGTCATCTGGTTTTTCAACAGGGCAATGCTTGGTTCTGTTCTGGGTCTTTCTGCTCACAGAGGGCCCCAGCCTGCACAGGAGCAGTTATCTGTAGGACACATACACACAACCAGCCCAGCCACCAGATGGGGCATTTGGCTAGTTGTTTAAGCCTGTACCAGTGTTGTCTGGCCCCCAGTTGGCAGACACAACTCATGGCTGCCTACCAGACCTAGGCTAGCACTGCTGGAGCCAGACGACCAGCTCTCATGGACGCTCCTCTCAGGAGCACATCTGGTTCTTGGCAGCTTCCCTCTGTAGTGGGATCGTCCAGTTTAGTTTTAAGATGACGTTTAGTTAACAGAAGGCAAGAGGATTCATCTTGACTGTCCATTTGGCTTTGGGACAAAATGTTAGAATGCAAACTCTATGAAGGCAGGAGTATTATCTAACTTGTTTTCTGTGTCCCAGGGAGTGAGCAGTAACTCCCCATGAGAAGGGTTCAATGAGAAACAAATGAACCATACTAACCAGCATCTCTGTGGCATAAAAACATCGCTATAAATTACTTCAGCTCCTTTGTTCCTCTCCTTGACCGTTTACTGGCTCACACAGTCTAGAGCACACAGAGAAATCCAAAAGCGACTCTATAGCTGAATCTCAGGAACATGCTGAACCATGTCTTCCCTGCAAGGCTGGAGACTCCCAAGTTTCTTTCTCCCAAAATAACTGCCACTAAGTACTACAAATATCTTCCTTTATAGGTCCTGAAACTGAAACTTGGCAACCATGTGCCCATAGCGCCTGTGGGAGACCCGGCGATACCTGCCCTCTTGTCACCAGAAAAATGCCAGACACTGAGACAGCTTTTCCTGGCACCCTGTCGTTCCATTTCCTTTCCCATGCCTCTCTTCCTGGTCCCCCTGACATTTGCAGATCTCAGGCCCTGTCTACACTCAACTCTGACCCAACCCTAGGCATATCTGCAGCTCAGCACCATCTCCCATGAGAACATCTCCGACATGCCAATGTAAATGAGATGAGGACTGAAGCATACTCCTTTGGCTCCAGCTAGAAAGGAGCTGACATTTTTTAAATACTAGGTTAACAATGACATTAGGGAACTTGTCACCCTGGGGACCTTATGGCTCCCCCAAAGTATCCTCTGAATCTGGTCAAGGAGAAGGAACTCGATATAAGCCTGACACAGCCCTCCATATACAATTCTTTTTTTCCCATTTAGGAAGTGATAATGCTATAAGAATGGCTCAAATGGGCAGGTAACTTTGACTACTCAGTGTATGTCTTCAAAGAAACAAAAAGCCTCTCAAGAGTACCCTAAAAGCCAAGAGGCTGGTGCTGAGCCCACAGCCTGCCTGTTATGAAAAGCATCAAAGATACGGTGAGGATGATTCTTCTACAGTACATGGAAAATACCAGACAGTGTTGTGTCCACTCTGGGGGTGGAGTCAAGCTCCTCTTAGAAGGACATGCTTATAAGCCGGGCGTGGTGGTGCACGCCTTTAATCCTAGCACTTGGGAGGTAGAGGCAGGCGGATCTTTGTGAGTTCAAGGCCAGCCTGGTCTACAGAGTGCGTTCCAGGTCAGCTGGGGCTACAGGGAGACCCTGTCTCGAAAAGACAAAAAAAAAAAGAAAAAAAAAAGCATGCTTATTGCATAAAAGGGAGGTAAGAGCTGGGTGTGGTGGTGTACACCTGGAATCCCAGGCAGAGGCAGGTGGATCTCTGTGTTCAAAGCCAGCCTAGTCTACATAGTGAGCTCCAGGCCAGCTGGGACTAAAGGGAGACCCTATCTCAAAAAGATAAAAAAAAAAAGAGGCAAGATGGCTAAGAAGACAATTCAGTAAGCGAAGTGCTCACAGCACAAGGACCTGAGTTCAGATCCCGTGCTTAAGTAAAAAGCCAGGCACAAAGGCATGTATCACCTCCAGTGATCCAGTGATCGGGAGGCAGTGACAGGAGGTGTCACGGTGCTATGGCCACCAAGTCCACCCAAATCAGCATGATCTAGGTACAGTGAGAGAGATCTTGTGTCAGAAAAAAAAAATGGTGGCGGGGCTGGAGAGATGGCCCAGCAGTTAAGAACACTGGCTGCTCTTGCAGAGGACCTGGGTTTGTTTCCAGCACCCATAAGATAGTTAACAACCAACTGTCTGTATCTCCAAGTCCAGGGGATCTAATGCTCTCTTCTAGTCTCCCTGGGCATTGCATGACATGGCATACTTAGGAACATCCAGGTATAACACTCACATGCATAAAATAAATGAATAAATAAATAAATATGTGAGAAAAAAAAAAAGAGTGACCGAGGAAGATGCCATCAACTCTGGCCTCCACATGCAGGCGCATGCACGTGCATGCACTTGTGTACACACACAAACATAATCATATAACATACACACAGAAAAGGTGGACAACTGGGGAGGCAGAGGTAGGAGGATTGCCAGTTCAAGGTCAGAGGCAGCTACATAGCAAGATCTGGACTCAAAAACCCAGGAAAGGAGGGGAGGGAAGAGATGGAGAAAGAAAAGGAAAAAAAGCGGACAAAGAAGACACCCTGAAATGTCTCCGCACTCGTGTTTATTTGAATCTGAGAACGAGCAAATACTCATCCACAATTTCCCCACTGAAACAGAGACTTAAGATAGCGGACATCTATTACAGGGCTGAAAACGGTCAACTGAATAAAAGCAACGGACAGAGTGTTAAAGAGTCAGAGAAGGAAGAGATCAAAGAAGCCAAGGCCGGAGATCTGCAGGACCAGTGTCTGTGCTTCCCAGTGTCTCCTTGGGCTGCCTTGTGGAAAACAATCATTATACAAGATCAAACTGTACAGTATAGATGAAACTGGAATCATTCAGCCTTAAGAGCTCAGGTTTGTGTGCCCAGGTTCAAAGCTCTGCTTTGTTGTTTACGGAACTCAGGCAAGCTGCTTAAGTTGTCTATCCCTTGGTGTGCCTGTCCATAAAATGGGCTATAATTACAGCTCATAATGTGCTTTGGAGGAACAAATGAAGTAACAAGAAAAAAAGGTCCTGATAGAGAATGTTATTAATAAAAGAACAGACACTAACTAGGATCAAGGTTAGTAAAAAAAACTACATATACGGGCCGGGCGTGGTGGCGCACGCCTTTAATCCTAGCACTTGGGAGGCAGAGGCAGGCGGATCTTTGTGAGTTCAAGGCCAGCCTGGTCTACAGAGCGAGTTCCAGGACAGCTGGGGCTACAGGGAGACCCTGTCTCGAAAAGACCAAAAAAAAAAAAAAAACTACATATACTACATACACTTCATGTCTACTGCCTGCTAATTATTCCTTGGTTATGAGCCATACAACAGCTGCTAGAAAGCTGGACATTCATGCATACATACAACAGCCTAAAAGAAAGAGTTCTTATTTTGCTTCCCAACATTAGCTGGAGAGTCAGAGATTTAAGATTGGGCCTTACCTCGGTGGAGGTGATTCATTACTTAGAAAGGTCCTATTAGGGAAGGTTAGCAGTACCCGCCTGTCCCCAAAACGACCCAAAAGGACTTCAGGGAGATCTTCAAAGGAGGTGGAGGAGAATTCAGTTTGGAACTTGAAGGCACTGAAACACATTTTCTTGCACTTTTCAAGTCTGTGCATATAGATTCTGTTACTGATTTAGGATCTTAAACAGTTTGTTTATTTTTTAAATGCCTTTCAGCTCACCTTTAATAACATGTTTCTTTGACTTGGCTGAACTATGCCTCAGAAGAATTACAAGCGGGAATATGGCTGGGTAAAAGGTTCAGGGAACTAATCCACACCTGGTCCATGTAAAAAAAAAGGGCTCATATTTTCCACATAGAAACAAGCCTTTTTATATGAACCAGGTTTTTATTGAACTGCTAAGGCACCGTGCCCACCGTACAACCTTTCATGTGCTTCTTCACTTCAGCAAGGGAAAAGCTATGAAGCCCTGTCCTACTCACATGGGACTTCATCTGTGACAAAAATGATGATGAAGGAGATGAAGAGGGGGGTGCAAACCCAACTCAAAATAAGTAGATTTGTTTTACCACAAGTCTCTTCATTGATTTTGCCAATGAGAGAGGACCATAAAACATGCAAAGAGCTGACTTGATATGAACTCAGATGTCTTGTGTCTCCTTTAACTAAACTTCTCATTTCTTCTGTGCCAATTAGGGCTCAGACCTTTAAGTGGAAGGACTAAAATTCAGATGGGGAAAGTCTCAGATGGAAAGGAAGAGCAGAAACCATTTAAAACCTTTTTTTTGTTTATACACTGTATTTTATGTGTATGAGTGCTTTGCCTGCAGGCACGTAAGTGCACCATGTGTGTTCAATGATGCAGAGGCCAGAAGAAGGTGTTGAGTCTGTGGAACTGAAGTTAAGGGTGATTGTTAGTCACCATGTGGGTGCTGGGAACTGAACCTCTCTGCAAGAGCAGTCAGTGCTCTTAACTGCTGAGCCATTGTGCCAGCCCCAGAAAGCATTTTTAGTTGAAAGGTGCCTCTGAGGGTCTCGTCAAGCTCCTTCACGATTGAGAGCAGATTCTGTTAATGGTCAAAGAACACAGCCACTAGAAACGTTAGATGTATAAGCAAGACAATTAGGAGCAAGGTCCTATGAAACATGAAGAGTTCAGAGAATGGAGGGAGGTGTCACAAATGTTAGAGACTGTGCCAGGCCTTCCGCATAAAGCAAGAACCCAAACATGTCCAGCCTTTTAGTAACGTCATTCACTTTCCACCCTCCAGCCATCCTGTGTTTGCCTCTCAATTTTGCTCCCCCCAAGATTGCTTTTACTCAATATTGGTTTGAAGTGGACAAAGGTATTTTCCCACCCTTCTGCTCAGAGACAACAAAGTAGAAGAAAGATTCCACTGGGAAGCAAGAAAGTGGGATTCTGCTCCAAGACTCACCAGGAGGAACTGCAGTTTGAATGAAGGGGGCCCTCCCTTGGTGAAAGGGATGGCGCTCCCATCATCCCCTGGGCAAGTCATTAAAGTCCTGAAACACTGAAATAGTGGTGGGAACAGCCACGTCCAACGTCTTAGAAGTACCTTTGGTCTTGCCATCATCTCTTCTTGCCTCCTCCAGGGCTCAGCAATGCTCCCAGTAGCCCCCCAGAACCATGACTCGTGGCCCTCCAGCAATCGACAGCTATTTTGACCATGACCGCAGATGATCCGAGAGTCTAACTGGGACCCACCTGAATCTCAGAAAGAATGGCTCAGGTTTGGTTTGGTTGGAGTAGAGTTGCAAAGAACCCACTACCTTCCTCTCCAAATGGTTTCCCTTGGTTGGGCCACCTGGATGCATATATGTAGCAATGGGGTAAATCGATGGATTTAAAAAAAAAATCCTTAGGAGAAATTTTGTTACCAGAAGCCGGGAAGAACTGAAACATTGCAAACCAACACTCATAGTCAGACCCTGAGTGCTGGGGAAAATTAGCAACCCATGAACTTAAATTACATTTACCATGGAAAGTGTAACATCTCAAATGTTCTACTTTGCTTTTAGACTTGCTGAGAAAACTGCATACTTCCCTACCATATCCTAAATTTCCAGGATACTACTGAGGCATTCTGTGTGCTGAAATGCACAGCCAGGGCCGAATGGGGAGAAAACCTCCATTGTGGCTGTTTCCTTCAACCCCCTGTACTTTCTATGCTACCATGACTCAAAAATCACTCCAACATTCTCCTGGCTGCCATGACACCATGCCGTCACTTGATCAGGTGTGTGGAGCCACAAGGTATGAATAAATACTGACCCACAACCACAGATTAAATGGGAATTCTCAAAGGCGGGCTCTGGAGACAAAGACGTTTCTATACAGAAATATTAACTAAGAGTTTAAGTACACAGCCCCACTGGAAAAAAAAAAGTTCTAAAGTAGCAATATAAACTATATTTAATAGCAACAAAAAATATTTTCCTTTTGGGAGAGCAATTTGGACCTCTGAAAGTTCCTGCCTTTCACGTGACTTGGTATAGTATGGCCAAATTCTTTCATTTCCTAAAACACAGATGCCAGACCCCAAATTTTCCTTTGTGAGAGTTATTTTTTTCTTAATCAATCTCCCTCATATAAGAAACTATTTTGGTACCCCCCCCACAATTGTTATTTTCTTAAGCGCTTGAGTATGTAACACATCCCAAAGAACATATGTTTCCCAAGGAGAAAAAAGAAAGATCTAGAACTAATACACAATGAAAAATAAATTTAAAGCAGCCTTCTGGTCTGACATAAGAGTATAAAAATGATATGAGCAAGAACAGCTTGGTTTACATACTTTTCAGTCACAGCTGCTGCTCAGAAACCACAATACCTTTAAAATGACATTTTAAGGAAACAGATACGGCGTGGCTTTGGCCCCAGCGAGATGTTGCAAACACTGAATTAAAGGGGCTTTTCTTTTTATGCCAGTACTTTATATAACCCCAAGAACTGGCCCAATTAAGAAGAAAAGAGTGACTCACTTTAAAAATAATCTAATGATAAACACAATGAATTACAATAACTCCACCTCCCAGGGTTTTTTTTTTCTTTTCTTTTTCTTTTCTTTTTCCTTTAAAACCACCACAACTCGGACTTCCATACAGAACTTCAGGAGCAGAGGGAACAAGTCCTGTCTTCTTGGTTAATATTTCATTGAGTGCTAAAGACTTCTTGGTGAGAATCTCTGAGCCTCAAGTGACAAGGCACACAAGAAGCCCCTATCTCAGCAAGAGATGCAGGCTCTTCCCTTGAATAAACGAAAATAACATACAATTAAATCAGACGATTCAATTAATAAATTACTTCGGTGGACCTCGCAGGCCAAGTCCTATTTAATTACATAATTTAAAAAATATTTGCACATTGCAATCACCGAAATTGGCTTTGAGGTTTCATAATACACACTTAACACTTAAGTTAGAGAACAAATTTATTTAATAAATGCAAGCATAAGTGCTAGAAGGCCGCAGCACTCAAACTGCAAAATCACTTAGCACACCCTCAGAGAAAGCAAATAAACTTTTCCACTATTTAGAGGGAGGCTGCTGTTGAATGTCAGGAGAGGCTGGCTGGCTTTTTGTGTTTTCTCTCTCATGTGCTGCCTGTAAATCTGACCATTCTGAGAGGTGATTAGAACACAGCTAATGGACAAAATGGGTCCAGTTAAAGATAACTGGAAGATAAAGTAAGGTGGGAGATGTCAAGGACCCTGTAGTAAAAAGCTCTTCAGAGCGAGGAGGATCGAAACAAAGAGAAGTCGTGTTCGCTCCCCATCAGTCACTTCCTGGAATACCAAAATACGCCATAAATTTACATGGTTCCTGGGGGTAGAGAGGCTTTTCATTAGGAAAGAGCACACAAATCTAGGGGTGAGGAGGACGGCCATAAAAAGGATAGAATTACAGGGCACCCCAAAGAGGGGAGGGCAGAGACATTACAAAATGACTCTATTCCCTGGGGTTGGTTGAGGGGGGTTGCAATGCTGCCAGGGTGGAATTTTCTAGAAGACCACTTGATAGCCTTGGCACCACAACTTGTTTTCCTTTCACATTTTGATAGCCATCTTGTCAGGCACACACATTTTCAGATAGCCATTGTCTACTTTATACCCACAGTCCCCTCAGCCTATGCAGCCACAGTGACTTAAAGACCACTGAGTACTATGGCAGTGGTGGTGGTGGTGGTGGTGATGGTAGTGTTGCTGTTGTTTGTGGGTCTTCTTAAAAGATTTGTAGGATACAATCTATTGTTTCTACTGGCTGACTTCTAGAAGCTTCTATGCTTACCTCTAAAAAAGGCTCTAATGCTGCAAGCTAAATGTCAATTAAAAAAATTTAAATTGTAAAAAAAAAGAAAAAAAGGGCCAGGCATGGTGGCGCACGCCTTTGATCCCAGCACTTGGGAGGCAAAGGCAGGCGGATCTCTGTGAGTTCAAGGCCCACCTGGTCTACAGAGTGAGTTCCAGGCCAGCTGGGACTAAAGGGAGACTCTGTCTCGAAAATACAAAAAAAAAAAAAAAAAAAAAAAAAAAAATTAAATTGTGAAATTTAACAATTACTTTAAATACAAGATTTTGGTGTAGGGGCTGGAGAGATGGCCTAGCAGTTAAGAGCACTGACTGCTCTTGCAGAAGACCTGGGTTCAATCCCCAGCACTCACATGGTGGCTGAGAACCATCTTTGACTCTAGTTCCAGGGGAATCCAACGCCCTCTTCTGACCTCCGCTGCATTGCACAACACGGGTGCACCAACCTACATGCAGACAGTACACTCATATACATAAAAAAATAAAATTAAGAAAAATATTTTGGTGTAATCACTCTTCAGTTCTGAAATAACTGCATTACCTTCTCTCCTGCCTTCTAGAAACTTCTACTTGTAAATGTGTTTGCACACACATGCATGTGTATGTGAGGATACGTGTGCACACCAGCATATGAGTGCTTCAGCCAGAGGGCAATGCTGGGTGTCTTTGCCTTACTTTGCTGTTTGTTTTGTTTGTTTGTTGTGAGACACAGTCTCCCTGTAGCTTCAGCTGGGCCTAGAACTCTCTATGTAGACCGCACTGACCTCAGCTTCACAGAGATCACTTGCCTGTGCCTCCCGAGTGCTGGGATTAAAACTCTGCACCACCACATCTGGTTTCCACCTTATTTTTGAGGCAGGGTGTCTCACTGAACCTAGAGCTTGACACTTTAGCTAGGCTGGCTGGCCAGCAAACCCCAGGGGTCCTTGTCTCTGCCTCCCAAGCACTGGAATTATGACGGATCATGTACCTGCTTTTGTTTGTTTGTTTGTTTGTTTGTTTGTTTGTTTAATGTGAGTCCTCGGGGAATCGACCTCAGGACCTCATGCTTATCCAGCAAGCACTTTACTAACTTAACCGTACTTTTAGGAACTTCTGGGAAAGAGCTGTCTCCACTCCATGTCTGCACTTACTCACCTCCCAGCATCCTTCAGCTCTCATTATGCTGCTGGGTTCTGCTGTCCATTTCATTTGGTTTTTAGTCAGTTTGGACTTGGGCTCCATGCAGCAGGGCTGGTATCTCCTCTTCTGAAATGTTGCCATCTGCACAGGTTTCCCTATCATCTGCCATCTTGTTCAGCACCCCCTCCTATGCCCCACCATACCCACCTGGTGAAGGAAGCCGGCCGCTGCAGCCGTCTGACTCCTCCACGCCCCCTCCTATGCCCCACCATACCCACCTGGTGAAGGAAGCCGGCCTCTGCAGCCGTCTGACTCCTCCACGCCCCCTCCTATGCCCCACCGTACCCACCTGGTGAAGGAAGCGGCCGCTGCAGCCGTCTGACTCCTCCACGCCCCGATGGCACCTACCCCACTCACTTTCTTTTCTTTCCTTTTCTTTAGACTGTCCCCTGACCTCTCATTGCTTTTAGAGATGAGGACTGGGGGGCTCCTTGCAGGTGGTCCCTTCCTCACCATCCCAGGCTTCTGGCTGCCTAGGCTGGTGCTGGCACTCTGAGAGGCAGCCATGTGAAGGTCACGGGCTGGAAAGCTGAGTGCAGCATGCTCTTATAGATGGTGGTCCACATAGAGGAGGTAGCTTTTCTGATTGGATCTCTGCTTCATGGCCTTCAGGACATGTTCACCATCAGCTGCCTGCTGCATGCCATGGTCTTACAGCAGACTGAGCGGTAGGCCTTTGGGTCGTGGGACTTGGTGGTATCGGTTTGTGTGTTGTTCTCTGTCAGGGTAGACATGGTGGTCTCTCCAACTGAGATTCACATGCCCCATCACAGGCCTCATGTACACACACCTGCAGTACCTTCTGCAGGCTCTTCCTGCGGTCAGATCAGCTCCTCTAAACCCACCATCTGGGAGACAACCTCAAAACTCTGTCCATTCTGAAATAGCTCCTCTATCTCGTCTGATTTCAACCCAGGAACATGGCTCCATTTCATTTCATGCCATCAGCGGCAGCTCTTGCTCCCCAGTGTGCCTACAAAAGGCACACTCAAACCATGAGTGAATAATGCTATACAACTCTAGTAAACAAAGTTAATAACAGTTTTCTTTCTTTGGTTCCTGCATAAAATAAACTCACTCCACCCTCCTCCCCACAGAGGCTCAACAGGGTGCAGTCAGGCACATCATGTCGGCGTAGTATTTATTCATGCCTCTGAAGACAGAAGAAATGGATCATGGCTGATATTTATGTGACTGACTGAGACAGCATACGAACAAAACTCCCTACACTGCCTTGAAGTAAAATCACCTTATTGTTCCTAGCAAAGTGCAAAGGAAATAGAATGAGTGAGGAAGCTATAAGAATTTAATCTAATCGACTTTTTATAAATACCAATTGAGATTCACTATGCACCAAAAATGTAATTACCCTCCTTCTACTAACAGCACCCTAATTTAAACTCTGTATGCTCCCCCGCCCCAATGCTTTCAGGTTATAAGACAACTTTGGATTAAAGTCTTAGATGGGCCTTAATACCATTCCTTCTCCTGTACTGAAGTCTGCTTAACTTCAGCTTTAATAACACCGTCACATATCCCTCCTTGAGGCACCTACACTTTACAGACAGCCTACAAAGTGGTGGAAAGGGAAGAGCGGTCATGAACATACCAGGAACTTCTAATCTTTGGTACATCTGATAATATCACTGAACTGAGAAATCTGGTGTCTGCCAGCCCAGCCACAGCCCTACCTTGCAGAAGAGACATCTTTTAAGGTAACAGAAGATAGAAGCCAACCTCTACAAAATCCAAGAACAGTGAATATTCTAAGAATCAGATATTTAGAGACCTGGAACCAAACACATGAAAAGAAACACATTGCTTTTAATGGAACTAAAGGTGACTGGTGGGCATACTCGGACCTTCTTTCTTGAGATAAGTTAGTTGAGCCATTTCATCTCTGTAATCTTTGATTTCTCTGTCTCAGTGGAGGAGTAATAAGATCTGTGTTAGTCAAATATGATAATATGTTATGCACTTGTATATCTAATTTTTTAAAATTTCAATGCTTTCTTTTATTTTTATTTATTTATTTTTTAATTCTTTAATTTCTTTTTTTTAATTTTATTTATTATTATTTTTTATGTGTATGAGTGTACTGTCTGTATGTAGCTTGGGGCACCCATGTCATGCAATGCCGCGGAGGTCAGAAAAGGGCATTGGATTCCCCTGGAACTGGAGTTAAAGACGGTTCTTAGCCGCCATGTGGGTGCTGGGAATCGAACCCAGGTCCTCTGCAAGAGCAGTCGGTGCTCTTAACCGCTGAGCCATCTCTCCAGCCCAGTATATCTGATTTTTATTTACATATGGATACAAAAGAGTGTGAATTAAGAGAAGATAACTTTTTTAAACACAGGATCTACTATGTCCAGAATGACCTCAAACTTGCCATCCTCCTGCTCCAGCCTGTGCAATGCAGGGATTATAGGCACACACCACAATGCCCAGCTGATAAGAGAACTCACACAACCCCTACACCCATCAGTCACTCAACAGGATTTTAGGTAACACCATTCTGAAATATGACCAAGGCTTGGCCCTTGCCCTAAAATAGATCAGAATCAAGATGTGGGTTGGCCAAAATGGTAGACTGCTATTAGCCACACTTTAATTAATTAAACATACAAAGATAAAACCTTAACGCCTCTTGTTGTGTTCATCACATTTCCAAAAAGAGCCACGGGAGGCCAGCAGCTATCACAACGAACAGTATTGGTATAGAAAATTTTCATCACGGGAGAAAAATCCCAAGCCCCGACTACAGCAGGCTATCCAGTGCACTGTAGAGGACAGACTGTCCACTGCAACAGGTAGAATCATTTTTCACACTATGAAAGAACCTCTGATGGAGGGACAACCTTCAAGGATCCATAGGTTTTGCTGTTCTTCAGTGCTAAGGAGAATCCTTGGAGTTGTGGGGGAATAACCACTTGGGGGAAAGGGTCTGCCAGCTGAGCATACATGGAAGCAGAGGCCAGAGATGAGTCTGGTAAAGAGATTAGGACCCAATTACAAAGATGTCACAAGCCCAAGAGTACAATGGACTTTACTCAGGAAACAGGGACAGCGAGGTGGTAGAGTGCCACTCAGATGTGACTCACCACACCAGCCATGCTGACAAGCTGAGCAGTGGCTGTCAACTCTGGAGATGCACATGAGGACGCCTCTGGAATGCTCTGAAGAAACGCCGATGCCACAGCCCGTACCCCAGCTGAATTAAATCCACTTCTGGGCATAAGGCCCAGATCTCAGTACGTTTTAAAATCCCAAAGTGACAGGGTACAGTTAGGGGTGAAAACCGAAGCCGATGACAGATAGCAAGGATCGAGGTTAAGCTGGAATGAAGAGGTACAAGAAGAGTGTACCACAGAGGTGCCACCAGGAGATCGTGGGACCTCTCCTTACACAGAAGCAGAGATGACACAAGGGAAGGATGGAGAGTGGTAGATGTTTCTTAGACAGGATTCACATGACATGGATAAGGAGAATGCAGACAAGAAGAAAAAGCAGAATTCAGGACGGGCAGGATGGCTCAGTAAATAGAGGAGCTCAGCCAAGCCTGACAACCTAGGCTTGATCCCAGGAACCCACATGGCAGAAGGAGATAACCGGCTCCTCCAAGTTATCTTTGGACCTCCACATTCATGTCATGGTGGGCCTGTCCAAATACACACTCAGAACAAGTGGGAGGAAGGGGAGTGGGGAAGGGGAGGGGGGGAGGGAGGGGGGAAGGGGAGGAGGGAGAAGGGGAGGAGGGGGGAAGACAGGGACGACAGGGCTCCAAAGATGGGGAAGGGAAAGGAAGATAATGCGACACTTGCTCCTACTGGACCTTGGGGGCCATGTACAAGCGAGGCAACTGTCAGATGGATCTCCCACAATATTCCTCAGGGCATCCCCTGAAGAGGCCCATAAAGCTACAAAGATGAAAGCAAAGCAGCCTCATCTAAGATGCTTGGATATTATTAGTCAGATTTCACTTTTATCTTGTAATATTTCAATATATGTAATGAGTTATCTTAAGGATGGTACCCAAATATTAAAAAAGAAACCCATGTGTCAGTCATATACATCTAGTCAGAGTCATTTTACGCTACCTGCACTGGGCCCGAGATGTGTCACATGAGATCACATATAGAATATTCTACCTGTGGCTTTTGGTTGACACTTAAAACATTTCAGATTTGTGGTTTCATGTTTTGGGATTAAGACTGCTCAACCTGTATGAGGCTGGATTCTTCGAGAAATGAGAACCCAAGAGAAGGACACAGGATAAAGTTTACTTCATGTTTATGGAATCCACTAAGTGAAATGTTTCCCTTGAGACCTCAACCTATAAGAACAACAATCAATATCAAGCAACACACTTTAAACGTTCTATTCTATTCCCATTCAGTCCATACCAGTGACCTCCTGAGGGCATTGCTAACAGGCTCAGAGAGGGTCCTAGAATCCCATATGTTAGCTGCAGAGCCTAGAAAGATCACTGCACTTGCTGGGCTTCAGTTTCTCAACACCAAAAGGGGACTTCTGAACTGAAATGACACTGTGAGGATTCCATAAAACATTCTGTAGAAATTAAATATCTACTACATCAGGGCTGGGGAGACAGCTCAGTTGGTAAAGTGTCACTGGAGCATGAGGATCTGGGTTCAATCCCCACACTAAAAACAAAAATCCCCAGCAAGGCACGATAACAAATCCAGTCATCTGAAGGCTGGGAAGATGGAGAAGATGGTTGTAGCCAGTTAAGTGGCCCAGATCTGCAAGCCCCAAGACAATGAGAGATCCTGTCTCAAGAAAGCAAGGTAAACATTCTCAGGAGAAAGACACCAGAGCTTGTTCTTTGGACTCTATACACAAACATACATAAGCATCTGCACACACAAAGGAAATTAAATACCATGCCTAATTTTCACTTTTATATAATATAGAAAATATATCTCTATCCTAATATTAATATACATGAAACATATAAAATCATAATCAGAAATTATACAGATTTGGAAAAAATTACAGGTTTTACCTCCTTTTATCTTTTTTTTTTTTTTTTTTTTTTTTTTTTGAGACAAGGTCTCCCTGTAGCCCCAGCTGTCCTGGAACTCACTATGTAGACCAGGCTGGCCTTGAACTCACAAAGATCCGCCTGCCTCTGCCTCCTAAGTGCTAGGATTAAAGGCATGTGCCACCACACCTGGCTCCTCCTTTTTTTCTTAAAGTGGGCTACAGGACACATTCAACAAGCAGTTTAGTTCTGAACATGCTGCTAAGTTTTGCTTTTGCGATGTGCAAGTATGGGGCTGTGAAGACCATTGCTCACAGGGCAGAGTCATGGTAATAATCCAATATCCCAGAGGAGAAAGGCAATTTCTAGACCAAGCTCAACCAAAGACTCAGCCAGTCCCTAGCTTCAGGCTGCAGCAGCCCCTGAAGATGCGGACTGGTGCTTTCTGACTTCCCCATACACACTACAAATGGAGAGCTGACTTAGGTGAACTATCTTCATAGTTAAACGCTGGCAACTAAACAAAATTATGTTCCAATGCATTCCGTCCTTGGCCAACAGGTCTGAGGGCATCAGTGAATGCTATGGCTTGACTGTAACATAAGGAAGGAGTAATCTCCTTGAATTCCAAAGACATTCTGACTAGTAGGGTTAGCATGAAGGAGTTAGAGAAGACCATCATGGCAGCCCCATGCTTGCCTTTATACTGAGGGCCCCAAAGAAATTCCCCACAGAAGACATCAGTCCATAGAAAACATCTGGGAAGCTTGAATGGAGAGGAGAATATCTGATAAGTTAATTCTTTGTGGACCAAATATCAGGTGCACTTTAATACCCAGTGATAAAAATGAGATGGGTTCTCTTCGGCTGAGAGCAACCATATGTCACTCCCTCACTGCATTCAAATGAGGAACCGAGGTGGTTTGCCATTAAGATCACTCTTTCTTCCTTTCAAACAGGAAAAGCAAACTTTTCCTACACTAATTTTTTTACACCAAGCACTAAACAATCTGGCATGCATTAGCAGGAAGTGTCCATGCACTACACCATAACCATCATCTTCAAAGCACAGTGAAATGTGATCTTGTGCTACTAGGCCACTATAAGACCAGCGCTTTGGTGCAAAGCAGAAGTCTTGCTACTAAGCGGGAGTTGGGACCCAGAGTAAATGCCCTGTGAATACCCTAGGGGAACTCAACAAGGGATGAAATATGAGAGGAAAAAGTAACTCTAAAAGGAGCCCAGATGAAAAATAGCAGTCCAGTAGTGATTACAGTGTTCTTCAACTCAAGCTGAGGATCTATTTCAACAAAGCCATTGTAAGTTTAAAAACATCCTAAGTTCAGAGTGCATTTAACCCATTGCATCAACTGAACCACTAGCTAAACAACTGGTGCTCTATAATGTTAGTCTCCTGATCAGGTGACTGACTTGGGGCTGTGGCTCACTGCTGCTGGCCAACAGGGAGACAGAGGATCAGATTGTGTACCTCCACCATGAGGTTTAGATGCAAAGTGTGAAGGCTGGCTTCCGACTGAGCAGCAAACACTTTTGTACACTGTAAAGCTGGAACTTGGAAAGTTAAATATCATTAAGTGGGTTGCTATCTCAAGGATGCCTGAAGACCCTCCTGGGAACCACATGGGTTTGGCTCCACAAAGCAGAGGCATCTTTGCTGTCATCACATCTCTGCAAATAGCATCTTCAAGAGAGAAGGATGAAGGGAGAGCATGGAGCTAGGTACCCAGGCATAGGATTTAAGTTTGTCTATGCATAAACCTTGTTCTAGCTGGTCTCTCTATTACTGTGATAAAACACTGACCAGAGGCAACCTGAAGAAGGAAAGGGTTTATTTGGCTTACACGTTATAGCCCATCACCATTGAGGGAAGTCAGGGCAGGAACTGGAAGGCAGGAAGTGACGCAGAGACCATGAAGACTGCTTACTGGCTTGCTTCCACACTCATGTTTGGCTACCTTTCCTATACAGCCCAGGGCCCCCTGCCCACAGTGGGCTGGGTCCTCCTACACCAATCATCAATCAAGAACACGCCCTACAGACATGGCCACAGGTCTGATAGAGGAAATTCCTCAGCTGAGGTTCTTTCTTCCCAGGTGACACTAGGTTTGTGTCAAGTTGACAGCTAAGGCTGATGATGGTACTGGGTTGGCCATGTTCATAAGATACTCTTCAGGGGCTGGAGAGATAGCCTAGCGGTTAAGAGCGCCGACTGCTCTTGCAGAGGACCTGGGTTCGATCCCCAGCACCCACATGGTGGCTGAGAGCTGTCTGAGACTCCAATTCCAGGAGAACTCCAGTTCCAGGGGAATCCGACACCCTCTTCTGACCTCCGTGGCATTGCATGACATGGGTGCACAAACCTACATGCAGACAGTACATTCACACACATAGAAAATAAATAAATAAAAAAAATTTAAAAATATATAAAAAAAGATACTCTTTAACATCTTTCAGCTCTGAACACTGTGGAAAATACCCTTAAGATCTCTAATGCTAGCGAACAAACATTCTAGTATTTTTTTTTAATTTGTGTGCATATGAGTGTCCATGTGTGGGGTGTATGTGGATGCGTGTGCCTGTGTGTGCATGGGGATTCCAGAGCAAGTCCTTGAACATCCTACTCCATGACACTCTGCCTTATTCCCTTGAGTCAGGCTCTTTTGCTGAACCTGGAACTAAACTGCTGGCCAGTAAGTCCTAGAGATCCTCCTGCTTCTTCGCGTACAGCACTGGGGTTACAGGCACATACAAGGCCACACCTGGCTTATTACATGGGGACAGGAGATTTGAACTTACATCTCCCCAACTCTTCCAGTATAGATTTATCTGACAATATGAGATGTGCCAGCATGGCCTACTGGCACATATAAAAAGATAAATGTCACAAGAATGTTGCCTCATGTGCAACAGAAAGAAATATGGACATTTAAGTGCACCAGACTTGTAGAAGTGCTTATTGTAATTAGCAAGAAAGTGAGATTTAGAAGAGAGGTAGCTGAGATTCTGAAAGAAGTAGTCATGAGTAAATACACACGTGCATGCACGTGTACTCAGAGATGAGGGCGAGAGCCACACACGTGCATGTACGTATACTTAAGAGATGAAGGCAGGAGCCATTGTCTAGCCACCATTTGTTCACTTTGCACCATTCGCCAGGACAGTCCCATCACCAGATCTGCCGATTCCTCTTGGAACTCAGTTCATGCTATTACAGCCTGTTCCCTCTTGCAGCCTTGGGGGTGTGCCCTTCCACCCGCCTCGATGTTTCCCTCTTTGGAGTGGCTTTCTCTGGCTCACCTTTTTGCCCTCTTTGGTTACCCACGTCTGCTTTCCATTTCAGAAGGCCTGAAGGGATCCTTGCCGCTCTCCCCTGTGGTTGGCTCTTTATCTGCTTGCCTTCCCTATTGCCCCATGGTTTCAAATTTCACAAGACACAATCACATGGAGGTTGAGGCTTTCAATTTGAGAACTGAACAAAGAATGGACACTAAGGCCAAGCTTTGCAATTCCTGGCTACCTGATGCAAGAACCATTGCCTTACTGGGCCTCTGTTTCCGCATCTGTTAAACAGCCAGCCTGCCGTGCACAGAGCTCTGATTCCCTGGCTTCCAGGTCTATGGCTCCCATTACCGCATCTCTCTCCCCTCCCTGTTGGGCCCTGCATATTGGCTTCCTCTTGACCGCTCTGTACCATTTCATCACAGCATCCCCTACCTCCTTCCTTCTCTTTCCTCCCCACAGCAACTGGTGGGGGTTAGATCTTTGCTTTTAAAAAAATGCTTTTCTGATGGGCATGGTGATGTACGCCTTTAATCCTAGCACTTGGGACACAGAGGCAGGCGGATCTCTGTGAGTTCAAAGCCAGCCTGGTCTACAGAGTGAGCTCTAGGCCAGCTGGGACTAAAGGGAAACTCTGTCCCAAAAATATTTTTTAAAAAAAAGACCAAATAAAAAAATGGTTTTCTAAAACATCCAGCCAGTGAGCATACAAAGGCCTTTTTCATTAACATTTTATTTATTTTATATATGTGAGTATACTGCCTGCATGCATACGAGTGCACTTCTGCAGTGCCCCTGGAGGTCAGAAGAAGGTTACAGATAATCCAGAACTGGAGTTACAGATGGTTGTTAGCTGCCATGTGGGTGCTAGGAATTGAACCCAGGTCCTCTATAAGAGCAGTCAGTGCTCTTAACCACTAGGCCATCTCTCTAGCCCCCCACAAAAGCCTTTCTTACAGGATCTTTCAGACCTGAAGTTGCGACAGCACTGTCACAGTTAGCTTCAGCTGTCAACTTGACGTGTCTGGGAAGAGAGCATCCACCGTGCACTAGTAATTCAAGCACTGGAGATGGAGTAGACGGGCTACCCAGGCAGCCTAAGCCAATGACAGAGCCTGTCTGAAAAACAACAGGTGGATGCCATCTGAGGAACAACTCCTAAAGTTGACCTCAGGCCTCCTCATGGACCCATGTGTCCATGTATGTACACATACATGAACAGGAGCTAAGCTACCACGGTGGGGGGTTCAACAAAGGGTCATGGTAAAGGGCTTATCTACAGAAAGTCTGAAGAGAGTGTCTGGTGCATTTATACTCCACAACGGAGTCACTGGATCTACCCTCATGGGACCTAATGGTGATAAGATTAAAAAAAAAATTGTAGCGGGCGTGGTAGCACAAGCCTTTAATCCTAGCACTGGGGAGGCAGAAACAGGTGGATCTTTGTGAGTTCAAGGCCAGCCTGGTCTACAGAGTGAGTTCCAGGACAGCTGGGGTTACAGGGAGACCGTGTCTCGAAAAGATAAAAAAAAATACATTGTATACACATATGAAGTTTTCAAGGAATTAAATTAAAATATCATTTAATTTAAATTAATAAATATTAAAATATGTTCAACGTTCTTTAGGTGAATGACTATTGTAAATATGTCTAGTTTCATTTGTTCATTTCATTCAAGAAGTGTTTATTGAGTTGTTGAGAGACTGCAAGCACTGTTCCCCACAGTGGTCATAGCGACGCTAGTCACAGACACAATCTCTTGTCTCCTAAAACTCACAATGTAGGTAAATTGTGAAGAAATAAGGGATAAAACCCTTAGGGATAACCGGCATTGAGGCAGATGGAGACAGTGCTGTGGATACAAATGAAGCAGACGTGACTCAGAAGGCGAGAAGAGATGGGATTTTGAAGAGTGTGTCCTGGGACCTGAGAACCTCAGAGATGCCCGAGATGCCCGTGCAAAAGACTTGAAGGGTGTAAGTGAAGCAACTCACAAAATGGCTGAAGTAATATAACTTAGACATAGGGAACGTTTCTTGGTGCGCATTTTTTGTGGGAAGAATGGAGGTGGAGAGCTTCTGTAGCCAAATGAAGAGAAGGGACGAAATGCAGAGAACCAGCGAGTGAGAGAAGACAGTAAGTGTAATCCAGAGCAGTCGCAGGTTTGGCAAAGATAATCGATCGGGGGGATATCTGAAAGGCTCTTAGGACTGAGATAGCTAGAAGCCATCCCAGGAGAATGGGCGTAGGCTGCTAGAGGACAGAGAGAATGCTGGGAGCATTGCCCCTGGAGGGAGAGATGTATTTGACATCATATTTAACCTTAAGCCATGCAGAAGGAGGCAGTTAGGATTGAATATACCCACTTCACTTGTAAAGCTACAAGTGGCATGGAAGGGAAGGAAACAAGGTATTCCATGCAAAGGAAAACCAAATTTGAGATTCAGTAGCTACCACATGAAATAGTCTTTCTCGTAGGAACTCACAACAGTGGTGACAGCATGCACAAGTACTGTGTAAGCTCAAGGATACTAAATCTCAGCCCAGACATAGGGAAGTGGATAAGTAAAGGTTTAAACTCTACCTGAGGAAGCTTGAGCAACAGATGGCTGCTGGGAGAGGAGAGTCGGTCTCCTTTAAATTTCTTGGAAGGTTAGGTAATCGGGCTCCAGTGGATAGAGCCATACGGAAGTGCATTTCTAGACACACAAATTTGACTCTGTTTCCATAAATACAGATGCTGAGATCTAACTACAATCAAAATATTTTCTGTTAAATCCACAAAAAAAAATCAATAAAATGGAAAAATCTGTAAAGCACAGCAAAAATGGCCTTATGTACTAATAAAGGGTCACATCACCAAAAGACAGACACCTAGGTGGAAAAGCAGAAACCTGTCAGAACCTAGGTGCACCTAACAGACACGAAAGATTTTATAGAATAACAGATACACGCAGATTCTTCAGGACATCACATGGAACATTCTATATCATAGATCATCTGTTAAGCCACAAAACAAAACTTCTATGTTTTATGAAGGTGAAAGCCATACCAAATATCTTTCTGATAGCAATGATAAAAAAAAAAACACCTAAACATTGGTGGCAACAGGAAGAAATACAGAAACTGAATGAACACAGGGATCTTAAAACCACATNAGAGACAGAGACACAGAGATATTTATACACATTGTCTGTCTGCTTTGGGTTTAGTTTCTGGGAGTCTCCTGTACTTAGGGCTGGCCTCAAACTCAACATGTAGCCAAGGCTACCCTTGAACTGATCTTCTTGCCTCTGAATCTTGAGTGTTGGGACTGGAGGGAAGGATCACATGACCACCTGACAGCTACTGAAACACAAACTGGATTCTCAAGCACATCTGCGCAAAATAACCAACACTAAAGCAGACTGAAGGAAGATTAGGGACTTAGTTATTATGCCTGGGGAAAACAGTAACACACTCAGTGTATAAAAGATATTATGTTAACAATTTTATTAGCAAAGCTATATTTTAAATACATGGCAAGCTTGACAAATTATAAGAACTCAGAACAATGACCCATCCACACAAAAAGTGATTGGGCCAGGCATGGTGGTGCTCGCCGCCTTTTAATCCCAGCACTCGGGAGGCAGAGGCAGGCGGATCTCTGTTAGTCAAAGGCCAGCCTGGTCTACATAGCGAGCGCCAGGCAAGCTGGGACTAAAGGGAGACCCTGTCTCAAAAAGACACACACACAAAAAAAGTGATGTCGAACTGAATATTATCCCTCTTGAATGAAGTAGACGCTGCCCCCTAGAGTTTTGCTAAAGGGCCAAACGGAACTGGACTCCACTGTCAGAGCGAGGACCCGGAGGCAGAGGCACTGATGCACTCAGGACACACTCAAAACCTGTATTTTGGAAACGCCACAGCTCAAGGGTCAAGGTGTCAAAGTTTGAACCTAAAACAACCTATTATCGCCCAGATGGGGGTGCTATTGCTTGGAAGCTACAGAACCTGTGGGAGGTGGAGCCCAAGCTGGAAGAAGTAGGTCATGGCGGCTGTGCTGTGTATGGAGGGAGTGGCTCCTGGGGGGCACACTAACCCTGGTTCCTTCCTGTTACGTTCATTCTACTTCCTGATCCACCCATCTATGAGAGGCTCTTCTACAGGCTCCCTGGACTGTGCACTCCATCAGGCCTTCCAAGTCATGATGTAAGGTGACTTGTGAGACCATGGGACAAAGTGAATCATGTGTCACACAAGCTGCTTCTATCATGTATTTTGTCACAGCAGAAGAAAAGTAACATAACATGCCAAAAGACAAGAAATGCGGGGCTGGAGAGTAAGCTCAGCGGTTAAGAGCTCTGACTTGCTCTTGCAGAGGACCCAGGTTCGATTCCCAGCACCCACATGGCGGCTAAGAACCATCTTTAACTCCAGTTCCAGGGGAATCTGATGCCCTCTTCTGACCTCCATGGCATTGCACGACACGGGTGCACCAACCCACATGTAGACAGTACACTCATACACATAAAAAAGAAAAAGAAAAAAGAACAGAAATGCTAGAAAACAAAGAAAAAGACAAGATACTTGCAGAGTAAGAAATTTAAAAGGCAGCTGAGTCTTTTAAGAAGTGGATGATGCTAAGTGACAGTGCACAGACGTGGAAGGACAACTGCTGCAGGGGCGTGACGGCTACAAAAGTCAATTTTGGAAGAAGCCATGAGTCCAACAGGACATGAGTGGCTTCTTGGGCTGCTAAAGTTTGATTTCTTGACTTAAATGGTGGTTTCAATGATGCCCATGTTAAATGGTGGTTTCAATGATGCCCATGTTAAAATAACAGACAGATAAATGTGTATGCAAACCTATGTATGAGTATTGTCCAATTCAGAGGCAACATATGGTTATTGCAATGTCAATTTAAAATTAATGCTTAGAATCTATTTCCTTAGTACAGGAGAGATGGCTTAGTGGTTAAGAGCACTGGCTCCTCTTGCAGAAGACCTGGGTTTGATTCCCAGCACCCACATGCTGGCTAACAACCATCCATAATTCCAGTTCTTGGGGATCTGACGCCCTCTTCTGACCTCCTCTGGCACTGTACTACACAGTGCACTAACGCCCAAGCAAGCAATACATTCATACACATAAAATAAAAATGATAAAATGTTTTTCTAAAAATTTAGTTCCTTGCTTATGCGAGCCATGCTGGAAGTGCTCAGTGGGCCCAGACCATCTTTTACACAGGAAACACAAGACAGAACTGACTACAAGGCACAAGGTGCACATGTGCAGTGGAAGGTGGCGCACGCGTGCAGTGGGGGGCGGCGCACGCGTGCAGTGGGGGGCGGCGCACGTGTGCAGTGGGGATGGCACAATCGCTTCCCATTACTGCGCTTTTACTTTATTAAAGTCCATACACCCAAAATGTATTATTTAGTGTATCTGCTGTATGCCAAATATATGAAAACTGACTAGTCTTTGAAGTAATGGTAAGTGGCAGACATTGGCCAGATGAAGGATGGATGAAGGATGTGAAGCTCTGTGTGCCACTGCAGGTACGTGGTACCCAGAAACCTGAGTCCCTTGCATCCCAAGGACAGTACAGTTGTGCTCGTATCACTATGGAAGAACTGATAACTGATCATTTCAATTACCATTAAACATTCATAAGACATTGAGAGCAGATAAGGCTGGAGGAAAACACGGCAGCAGAATCTCTGCCAAATGGACATACCAAGCAAGGCACTCAAGAGATGCAACCCAGTAAGACAAAAGGATAAACCAGGAAGCTTTCCTTCACCTGCTGTCCACCCTCAAGTCAGCCTCTTCCCTCTCCTGTGCTACAGGGATTGTTCTGGAAGAATTGCCTCTGTAGAGATTCCAGGCAGGTGTGAAAAGGAATAATAAAATTAAGTCTCATGGAGTCACATTTTTTTTTCCTAAGTGGGGTAACATCAATACCAAAATATTTTACATGAAAAGCAGAGGTGCTAAAGAGAACTTAATTTCAGGGGAAGCAATTTGGGGGGCTGGAGAGATGGCTGGATTTGATCCCCAGCACCCCATGAAAAGCTGTAATCCTAGCACTGGAGAGGGGGAAGCATGTGGATCCCTGGAGCACACTAGCAAGCCTGCCCAGCAGAATCAGTGACTCCCCAGGGTCCAAGGAGAGACCCTTCCTCAAGAAACCAGCACTCTGAGGAGGAGGAGGAGGAGCAGCTGAGGATGTCCTCTGACAACCATGGATATTCACTAGCATATAGGAAAATATAATTTAGAGGTCAAGAAAGACAATCTCAAGAATGAACGGACACGCCGGGTGTGGTGGCACATGCCTTTAATCCTAGCATTTGGGAGGCAGAGGCAGGTGGACCTCTGTGAGTTCAAGGCCAGCCTGGTCTACATAGAGTTCCAGGACAGCTGGGACTAAAGGGAATCCCTGTCTCAAAAAGACCCCACCCCCAAAAAATGAATGGACACAAAAGCAAATGTCCACTAATGTTCCTCAACTGTCAGTAGAGCAAAGGTCAGGGCAACAGGAGTGGATAATTGTAAAGGAGGAATTTTGAATAAACTAGAAAAAAGTCAAAGAAACATCTTTAATTACAAAATATCCCTCCAATCACATGTTCTATTATCATATATATATATATTTTTTTTTTGGCTTTTTCGAGACAGGGTCTCCCTGTAGCCCCAGCTGTCCTGGAACTCACTCTGTAGACCAGGGTGGCCTTGTACTCACAAAGATCCGCCTGCCTCTGCCTCCCGAGTGCTAGGATTAAAGGCGTGCGCCACCACACCTGGCAAGATCACATTTTTAAGAGTAATACAATGGATGCTAAAATGTAATGAGAAAACAATGACACAGAATGGAAACTCCAGGGCAATAGATATACTGGGAGATTAATACCTGCCAATGATACTTGGGTTATTGTGCAAGGTACCATATGCCCAAGGGCACAGTAACTCTGAATTAGGATAAAAGATGCTTACCTTGAAAGGGACACTAGAGAGGCTGGAGAGATGGCCTAGCGGTTAAGAGCGCCGACCCACNTTGGGTAAAATTCTGAATAAGAGTGTCTTAGGGTCTAGACGACTGGCTCAGAAGGAAAGAACACAGACTGCTCTTACAGAGGACTTGAACATGCTTCCCAGCACCCAAAGAGTGGCTAACAACCATTTGTAACTCCAGTACCAGGGGATCTAATGTTCTTTTCCGACCTCAGTGAACACCAGGAACACATGGGGTACACATACATGCATACAGGCAAACACCCATACATATACAATACACACAAACTTAAATAAAAAACGGATGTCTTAGACTTCACATTAAGTAGCTGTTGGATCAAAACTAGAGTTTTCTAAATGGCAGGCTGCTCTCTCCCTGACTCCAAGTTTTCCCTTCTGAGGAAAGTAGACATGATTGTCTTTTTCCTGATTTTTAAGAAATACCTCCAAGACATTCTTATGTGGGTTCATATAAGTTCTTGGGGGGCTTAATAAAATTTTCTTAAAGATAATAATTTTTACAGACTAGCAAGGTTTACTAATTTAGGTAAAAACAAACAGGATTAAATAAAAAGAAGTCATCACCTAATTTGAATCTATCCTCAGCTGAGAACAACACTTAGAAACAGACAGAACAGAAATAAAAATATCAGCTTCATTTTGATGAAGCCTATAGTGAAAGAGCTGAGAAAAATGCATGTCCATTAATCTCCACTCTTCTGTACCAGACAGCCTCTAACATGGTCCCCAGAGATGCTGGCAAACTTCACAGGCACCTTGGGATTCATCTGCTGCAGTGCCCTTGCCTTGAATACAGACTGAATCTAGAGATTTCCCAATAATGAAAAGAATACAGGGAAAGGTACAAGACGTCACTTCCAAGAACAGACGATAAGGAAGGTTTGAATTCCACTCAGCCGCTCCCCTGCTCTCTTATTTAGCCTCTCCTTAGTGGTCTCACTCTGTGAGCTGAGCAGCACCTTCCAGAGGTGGAGGTTCCTACCAGGAAAAGAGGGGCAGGTGTCCACTGAGCAGCACCCAAGACACATGGGTGAGCTGCAAATGGAATCCTGCCAACCTCTGAGAGATCCCTGCAGTCCTGGCTACAGTTTTTGCCTTTGAAAAAGTGTGAAGCCACACAGGCACCAGATAAGCCTCCCTATGATTACTGAAACCACTAATAAATGTTGTTTTAGGTCTCTAACTGTTGATGTTATTTGTTTATTCATACCAATAGATATCTAACAAGTATGTCTTAACATACACGGTCTTAATGATGCGCCATTTGAAGAGACAACCTCTCCCATCAAAGAAAGACTAGGTCTATAAGAAAACATAAACCAGAAGGGAATGAGGTAGGTACACTACTACTCCTTTTCAAATTTTCCCAGGAGATAAGTATTTCCTATGTCACAGACAAATGGAATTCTAGGAGTAGAGCTGTCCAGATAAGGCCCTAAGCAGTTTAGACAACACAGCAGGTAGCACCTGAGACATCACCTCTCTGCCACATGAAGTACAGCCTTCCACTTTAAATTCCCTGTGACTCAGATGCCAATCTCATGGACAGTTTCTTTTCACACAGATCCGAGCAACTGATCATTTCAGAGAATATTGTAAGTAGAAAGTCTTGCAAGTCAAATTTGTTAAATTCCAAGTAATCTGTATGTTTTTCCAGTGTCAAGGAAACACTTGTATGTCGATTTTAAAAGAAGAGGCTCCCAAAACATGGAAGGTAGAAGTCCTTGGTTCAGCTGGTATCACTTCTTCCTGGGCTAATAGACAGCCTAAGAACTATGAGCCTCTGTGCCTTCCTAGCTCTGCCTGTTACTTTTTTTTTTTTTCCCCACCAAAATAATCTATTCCCTCATACCTGCTGAATTTAGGTATGGAATTCGTTCTGACCACTTGGAGGATCACTCCTGAACTCTAATAAAACAGAAAAAAGTGTTTGGGAGAGACTTGGGGTATCCCAGGAGTGTGTCACCTGTAATTTTTCCTCTATAGAAAGCAGAAATGTGTAGAGAGAGGTAAGCTTTACCTGGCATCATTCTCTACCTCCTGTACACATGCTTACACATATGTACATAGGTATGCATGCACATCTATTAGTAATGGACAAATGTGAAAATATAGGGCAGATTTGGGAAATTCAAGTTAGTCTGAATGATAGAATAAGAATCTGAGCACAAGGGCACGAGGTAATCAGGTGCCAGGATGGGCCATCAGTGAACCATTTGGTAGCAGTCCAAGTAACCTGGCTGAGTCCTTAGATGATAACATAGATGAGAACGTTCCCTCCTGTAACCTTTTCTACCGCGGCCATTCTCATTTCAGGCATGAAAGTTTTACAAGCTAAAAAAACAAACACACAAACAAAAAGCAAAAAGGATAAAAAAACAAGAAGAAAGGATGAACAAAGGAGAAAGAAAGAAAGAAAGAAAGAAAGAAAGAAAGAAAGAAAGAAAGAAAGAAAGAAAGAAGAAAGAAGAAAAAAAAGAAGGAAGGAAGGAAAGGAAAGAAAGGAAAGAAGAAAGAAAGGAAAGAAGGAAGAAAGGAAAAGAAAGAGGAAGAAAGAAAGAGAGAGAGAGAAAGAGAGAAAGAAAGAAAGAATAAAATTTAAAGGACTTTTTCAGAGTCATCCACAGCTACATAGCAAGTTTGAGGCCAGTCTCATCTGACTGAGACTCTGTCTCAAGACAAAACAAACAAACAGAAATCTTTCAGTGAAAAACCAATCCTATGTGTATATGTGTGAACATATAATCTCCACCCAGTCTTCCCACTGATATATATCTAGAACAAATGTATAACACTGCAGCCAAAGGGGAAAAAGAAGAAATATTTGTCTATAACAATGTTAGCAAAACTAATCCATCAGCAGTAGTGCTGTCTATGCAGACGTGACCCATGCATTTGCACAGAAACCAAGCGATTCCAAACTCTTTGATTAGTCCTAATACAATGACTGCAGGGAAATGCTGGACAGATACTAAGTAAATCTAGCATAAGCTACTTGTGCCCAAATTGGTTTATTTCACATTTCTGTATTTTGGGGGAAAACCAATTTCTATATGACAGTTGCACCTGGACTTTGCCACAAAGCCGACAAACAGAGAGAGTGGTAGAGTCACAGGTTCTGTGGTAAGAAAATTGCATTTTTATCCTTATTTGCTAAAACATCAAAAAGCATATTTTTCCATGGAATATGTTTGCATTGAGTTAGTCCGAGTCTACACAGAGCGAGGGAACAGTAGAGAGGAAAGATGGATCTTGGTAAAGCGAAGCCTCTGGTCATCTGCCAGGGAAGATAATGCTGATGCGGCCTCAATTGGACCCCACCAGCTGCTACAATAACAAAATAATACACTGACTAAATAAGCCAGCAATCCTTCACTTCTGTTTACCTAAATACGGAGGACAGTTTCCCTCAGTGTCAGAGATCTGCCTTACGGTATTCCTAAACTTTTTACCATTATGCTATACAGTATGTCTAAAAGCTAAATGTGAAGGAATCCTGAGAGCGGGTGGCACAGCGGCTGTGCTTTCTTTTGGATTTCTCAATAAAGTTTACCCTTAAAGAACAGAGTCTCAAAATGCATTATGCAAAAACTGATGTAGCTAAACACAAATGATTGAGTGACAGTAGTCAGAAACTCCAATTATCCTAAAGAACGCAACACAGCACAAGGCTAGCAAGGAAACAGAAGGCAGGAATGGTGTTCAAAACCAGCCTCAGCCTCAGCAAACTTCACCCAACAAAAGAAGGCTTACTTATCTCAAGGACCTTGGTCAAAATGAGCTGTATGCCACCAAACCATTACTCCATAAGTGTTAAAACTATGACCTCCAACCAGAATGGAATACAATAAAAAAAATAGGGCTTAAGAATTTAGTAAATCTGTAAAGATGTGGGAATCCAACAATGCAGCATCAAATAACCAAAGAACCAGAGGAGAAATTATGAAGAAATTTAGAGCATAATTGAGATAAATAATGGCCGGGTGTGGTAGTGCATGCCTTTAATCCTAGCACTTGGGAGGCAGAAGCAGGCAGATCTTTGTGAGTTCAAGGCCAGCCTGGTCTACAGAGTGTGTTCCAGGACAGCTGGGGCTACAGGGAGACCCTGTCTCGAAAGGACAATAAATAAATAAATAAATAAATAAATAAATAAATAAATAAATAAAATAAAACTGAACACATGCCAAAGCTTATGAGATATAGGTAAAGCAGTGCCCAGAGGGAAATTTATAGCTGTGAACACCAATGATAAAAAAGGCTACTTGTGGTTAGGTAGCCAGATATTAAATTCACAAACACATCTTAGGTTTGAGTCTCCAATCAAAAGACTCAACAATGTCTACAGCAATCACATTTACTCAGTAAAGACACAAGATTGAAGTCATATTGCCTCCAAGGCATGCATCCATGGAAACTTCTTGTCAAGGATTTTTTTTTTTAAATTAAGGTAGAAGACACAGCTTTAAAAAACACATATTTTAATCAATTTAAACCCAGTGCTTTTGCTGGCTGGTATACCATTTGTACAAATAACCAGACTCTCAAACTCAAGTTTTTTTTTGAAATTTATCATACTTAACCTGCTAGGAGGCTGGGAATCTTTTGCCGATTGCCAAGCTCCTTTCTACCTACACATGAATCTAATGCAATTGCACTCATTAGAAAACTCTTTCAGTGTTCCAGAACAATGAAGGCTGTATTTATGACAGCAACAAAATAAGAACCATCATTGCTCAACCAATATCAGAGTGAGTGAAGTTGAGGGTGGGAGTGAAGCGAGGCAGAGGGGAGAGGAGTGAGGAGCCTGATTCCTAAGACCACAGGGAGAGAGGAGTGAGGAGTCTGATTCCTAAGACCACAGGGAGAGGAGGAGTGAGGAGCCTGATTCCTAAGACCACAGGGAGAGAGGAGTGAGGAGCCTGATTCCTAAGACCACAGGGAGTTAGGAGTCTATGCACTGTGCGGTTCAAGAAACCTACAACTCTGACCCTAGAAAGACAAGGGGGACAGAGTCCATGTCCTTGTGGGTTAGGGGATTCAAGAGGGCAAAGCAGATTAAATAATAAATAAATAAATAAATAAATAAATAAATAGATTTTTAAGAGTAAACAAGGTTGGGTCTGAGGGATGCCTTTAAATATTTAAATTCTGGCATGANTTTTTATTCAAAGCTGCAAAAACTTTGCAAAGTCTAATACATGTCAAAATACTCCTTGTTCCAGTCTTTTCTTACATGGGTAGACACTGAACTCAGTTTAGGAAGAGTTTGTATTAAAGTTAACAGTTTCAAATCTCATTGGGGCCTCTGTATGCCTTTCTCTCTCTGTCAATCTCTCTCTCTCTCTCTCTCTCTCTCTCTCTCTCTCTCTCTCTCTCTCTCTCCTTTCTCACCATATTAACTGTGTTAAGAAACTATTTTTAAGCCAAGGTGGGCAGGATGATGTGTGTCTTTAATCTCAGCACACAGGAGGCAGAGGTAGGGCATTGAGCATGGACTAGCACGAGCTAAGTCCAAAGGAATCCAGGACACAAACATTATAATACAGTCTAATTTTATTAATTCCCACACAGGTTAATTCTTTTTAAAATTTTTTTTTAATTTTATTTATTTTTGTGTGTGTATGAATGTACTGTCGGCATGCAGGTGTGTGCACCCGTGTCGTGCAATGCCGCGGAGCTCAGAAGAGGGTGTCGGATTCCCCTGGAACTGGAGTTCTCCTGGAATTGGAGTTTCAGACGGTTCTCGGCCGCCATATGGGTGCTGGGGATCGAACCCAGGTCCTCTGCAAGAGCAGTCGGCGCTCTCAACTGCTAGGCCATCTCTCCAGCTCCAGGTTAATTCTATAATTCTAATTCTGTCCTGTCCTGTCCTATCTCCCCAAGGCTGCTCACTGACATGGCATTCTCTTAGTCTTCTGGAAGCAATGGAGGGCATCCAGGCTAGGGAGTTCCAAGAAGCCAGTTGATTGGCTGAAGCAGATCTGTCTCAGACTGGGGACTATGGCAGCTCAGGTAGGCATGTTCGGGCAGCAGCAGTGGCCAGCAGGGTCAGCATGCACTTCAGGTGAACTGGTGTCACAGGGGCAGCATTTCTCAGCTGAGAGTTTCTAAGTACCATCTCACAGCAGGTCCCCCAAGGGGGAGTGAGCATGGACCATTTGCACTCCCTGGCTTAAGTAGGCCTCAGCCTGGCTTGGAGGGTGCACTGGGTCCCAGGTGCTAATCTCAGGCTTGTGCATAGGGTCTCCCCTGCAGGGTTCATGCCTAGGGTCCCCCCTGTCTGGGTTCTTGCCTCGATTAAGGCAGGGGACTCAGGACTGGTTATCAGGTCCTTGTGTCCATGCCGGTCCTGACCTCTTAATCAATTGTAAGGTCAGTCTTTTGGGCTCTGCCAAGCCCCTCTGTGGCCGGCCTAGTGCTGAGTGCTTATTTCTGAAGCAGCCCTGAGCTGAAGCAGGCCTCTTGCTGAGCTAAGCTTAACACTCGCTAATTTTTTTAAAGTTACAGCATTTCACACATTATCTACTGTTAGTTTAATCATAACTACTTCTAATTCACACAACTTCTATATGCTAACTATGCTCCTAAAAGGCTGGCAGAGAGCCATGAGGTTGAGGCCAGCCTGGGATGGTGTGACTAGTGAGTTCCAGGCATTGGGGGCTATATAGTGAGAATTTGTCTCAAATAAACAAACAACATCAATAACAACAACAACAAAGAATAAATAACAATCACAGAAGTGAATACAGTAAAGAACTTTACTGGGAAGAATATTCTCTCCTCCATTGTTTCATTACCTATTCCCAGAAGCCAAATGGCTTCCCAGCTCTGGGGCTAGGGACAGAGGGTCAGCAGGGGCTAGACATTTAAAGAAGATACAGAGTCAAAAAGCATATGCAACTGATTTAAATTACTTCAGGGGAAGGCCCCTACATGGACCATTAGACAGGCAGATGCCTTCAGGCTCCCTGGAACTCACAAGTCCACAGGAGCCTTACACTAGCAGGCATAGGTACATGCTTAGACTAGCACAAGGGCCAACAGTGGTAGGCACACAGACAGGCTGACAAAGGTAAAGGTGCTTGCCTCTGACCTCCAAGCCATTTTATAAGGCAGCACACAAAACTGGCATTCTGACACGAACAGTTATTTAACAGGTTACATCTCTGTATATTCTTGGGTTCCCTGTATATTCAGTGTCAGGCATTTGTGCTGACTCATCGTCCCCTCTCACATGACCTGTGTTTACCCATGTTGGCCTATGCCAGATATCCATACCAGAATCATGTTTTCTAAACATAACTGGGCCTGTGGTGCTCTGTTCCTTATAGCACTATAGCAGAAAGAAGAAAAAAAAAAACCCAAAAGATAGAACATTTTACGTACATCATGATGTTTTTTTCTGGGTCTTGGCTAGCTTTTAATCACTAAAACTATTTCAGGCCTGTGATAATATAGGAGCTCAGAAGCTTCTTAAGTCCAGGGACTCAAGAAGCCTGAGGCAGGCACAGAGTTTGGTTAAGCGCACAGCCCAAACATCTAACCTGACTACATGTCTTTGGTGGGCTTTTCAGCTGATGCTTATTTAGATGTGAGAAATTTTACTTAATGGTAATAGATAAAGAGGTCATTTCATTTGCAACTCTCAGTGCTTGCACTCCTGAAACCAGACTATTTTTGAATTTCTGGCTTCTTTATTAGATTCAGTGCTCCCAAGAAAATTTATATTTCAAGTGCTCAACCAGTCTCTGAAATAAAGTTAAGAGAACTCATCCTTGGAAATATCAACCTAAAAATTGACTGCAGAGCTGACGCCCTTTCCTGCTTGGTTTTGCACAGTTAAAATGCTAATGCACCACTCTGCCATCAGGCTAAATGGCTGCAGCATTTCCTCCCTTCACTTACCACCTAAAGAGGCTTCTTGGCTAATTGTCAACAGTGGCCTAAAGAGACAGGTGACTGAAAAGGAGCTCCCGGGGCTGCACTACAGGTAAAGGACTTCAGAGAAGATTTAGCTGCATTTACAACCCTGCTAACAGCATTGCTGCAGTTCTGCCCATCAGACACTATGGACTAAATGGTAATCTCTTGAGTATGCTTCCATTGCTGACATGGTCTCCCCAAACTTACTGCTGTTTCTCTTTTCTCTATCGCTCCTTAGCTGTAGAGATTGGCCAATATCACTCACTCATCTTCTCTGTCAAAGAAACTAAAGGAAACATGGACAAACCTGGGACAAGACTCATTAACCTACCCTAATATTAACTGATAAAAGATGGGACCCCCTGTCAAAGGAAAGACTGTGGCTGTGCTGACCAAGTCAATTCTATCTTAATTTCTGATCAAGATTTTATTTCAAAGAAGCCCTAGACGTCAGCAGAAGAACTTATTTATGATCAGCGAAGGGCCATATGCCACAGGATGTCTAGACCACGACCCTCAGACCAGCTGGGTCAGAAATCAAGTCTCCGAACCTCCTGGCCCATTGTCCCCGCTTCCTCCCATTGTGTGATTGCTACCATACGACTCAGACACCCATTCTGCTTCCCTAATCTCTCTTCTTGCTTCTTGCCGAACATTAAGTTAATGTTTCATGTAGCAGGAAATTCCTAGGGTTGAGGTAATTGTGGTCTGTGCCTTTATAAGAGCCCCAAACCTTGATCCACATGCAGTGGCTCTCACATTAGCAGGAGAAGCTGCGGTCCAAGTGCTTGTTAAACCTTTACATTTAGTTTTAAAATTTTTGTCTGGTGGTCTCCTTGGATGGTCTCAACTCTGCTACATGGGACAAATGTAAGGTTCAATACATAGGACGGAGTTGTTGGGAACTCTTGGATATAGGTGTGGCCAAACATTAATATAAACAGCCATTGGAAATATTAGATATATATGTATATATATATATAGTGTGTGTGTGTGTGTGTGTGTGTATGTGTGTATTTCCAATGTGGATACTAAAGTGCTTTCCTAGCATGCACAAAGCCCTGTCTCCTATCTCTAGCAGTTCAAAGTTAGCCCAGGATAAATCAGAGCTAGGAGAGAGAGAGAGAGAGAGAATTTCTAGGGTGTTTTGTATAATAATGATGGGATCTGTGACTAACAGAAGAGCCATAAGCTTCATTAAGAAAAGCATAGGGTCCCAAAACCCTGGGCAAATGGTGTAAGACTGACAGTCTGGTTTCACTAAAGGACTTCCACTCACAGGTAGATGGTATTAGGCATGACATTCTGAACCTGGCTTTCTGCAGGAAGACTTTGAGATATTAGCCTGCTGGGCCTGGGAAGTTCTCTTAACAAAAGGTCTTACTTATGCATGCGAAGATACCAGGCCTCAGCATCAAACACATACTGACCTAGTGGCAGAGGTCCAGACTCTGTAGTATCTCACTGTTGGCTTAAACTATAAAGCTTGCCGTCTCTGCCCTGTGTAGGTCTGGCCTGATTATTTTTCTTAACTTTAAACTCTTTCCCTTTCCTTCTCCAAAAATCTACTTAGTAATGTACTTGATTCATTGGTTTATTGTTGGTTCCTTATGTAAAAGACATTCAATGAAACAGATAAATCGATCCATGCTGATAAAGGCATCATCTTTTATTTCATTTACTGAATACAAGAAGAGAGTAATCGCTAATATCCCTTTAGGCTGCCATGTGGGTGCTGGGGATCGAACCCAAATCCTCTGCAAGAGCGGCCGGCTCTTAACCGCTAGGCCATCTCTCCAGCCCTCAAAGCTCTTTCTTAGAGCTCCTAAGCCACTAAAACTTTTCTGTTGTTCTGTGGGACACACACTATAAAAATTGAGAGCAACTTCTATTCAACCTTGTCTTATAAAATAGCTATAAATACCAGAAAACCATATGGGAAATTGAGCTTGTGAAGAAAAACTGAGAAACAAGATTTTAGAAAAATATATAGCATGGTTCATTGTGTGTGTATCTGAGGAACAGCATCATGATACTGGGACTAAGTACATTTGTAAGGGTCATAAATGTCTTTATTACGACTCCAGTTCCACCACTTACCAGGACTGCCACCATAGCACTAACCAAGTGAATGAACTACTTTGAGACAGAGATCCCCATCTGTAAATGGAGATATTAGTCCCTGACTTTAAACATCACTGTGAAAATTAAGTAAGATTACATATGCAAATAGCTTCAGTACATAGCTGGCTTTGAATGTGTTCATGTCTCATTCTATTTTTAAGGCCAAGATTTTGAAACGCGAAAATTAATTGAAACCATGCCTGTCCCAGAAATATCCAATCAATCAAACATTTATTTCTATGAAATAAGAGTTCAGTGTGACTTTGTAAGCAAGCTCTATAAAACCAAGGTATTTCCAGGCCCCAGGCAGATGGTCACATACTCTGAGGAGAGAAAAAAAAAGTTCTTTTTCAGAAAATCCTCTTTGGTTGGTTCCTTCATTATGATTGGGCAAAATGCCACTTGCGACAGATGGATGTGAACACAGGCAACCAGAGAGGCTGTGTTGTACCCCAAGTCCTGGCATATGCAATAGACTCCCTCACCAGGCTGTCAAAACAGCTGCTGTGTGCTCTCTCCACCTGCACTTACAAGGCTCTGCCAAGACTCTCCAAGCTCAGGGAAGAACCTGTGGCTAGCTGATTCTTTCAGGGTAGAAGCCATACCTATTGTCCTCTAAGCAATAGGAACCCCTTTTAAGTTCTTTCTTTAAAACCCTTGGGCACAAGGAGGACAATATTTATCATTCAAACCTAGGAAGTTTTTATTAATATTGAGCAGATAGGAGGCTTGGCAGACAAAATTCAAGTCAAAACACACTCATATCTGTATAGTTGTGGTTAAATAAAGTCAATTTAATATCGTGGCCCTTTAGTACCATCTCTTCAGGTAGAAGTTAAACAACACTTGGTAGGACTGCAATGGTGAAAGAAGGATGGAAAGAGGCAACTAGAGGGCTGGGATACATTGTTGGGGACACCCTCTGTTGCTGTGACAAAATATCCTGGCAAAACCAACGTAAGGCATCAAGGGTTTATTTTGGCTTCTAGTTCCAGGATGCACTCCATCAAAACAGAGAAGCTAAGGTGGCAGGAACTTTATTATTTACTTATTTATTTATTTATTTATTTATTTATTTATTTATTTATTTTATGTGTATGAATGTACTATCTGCATGTAGGCTTGTGCACCCATGTCGTGCAATGCCGCGGAGGTCAGAAGAGGGTGGCTGTGCTGACCAAGTCAATTCTACCTTAAATGAATTTCTGATCAGGATTTTATTTCAAAGGAGCCCTAGACGTCAGCAGAAGAACTTATTTACGATCAGCGAAGGGCCATATGCCACAGGATGTCTAGACCACGACCCTCAGACCAGCTGGGTCAGAAATCAAGTCTCCGAACCTCCTGGCCCATTGTCCCCACTTCCTCCCATTGTGTGATTGCTACCATAGGACTCAGACACCCATTCTGCTTCCCTAATCTCTCTTCTTGCTTCTTGCCGAACATTAAGTTAATGTTTCATGTAGCAGGTGCTATTAACTGCCAGGCCATCTCTCCAGCCACCAAAATACATTTTCTTAAGGGAGGTTGAGACAGGTCTGTCACCACAAGATTCATATATCACATTTTTTTATATGATGTATGTGCTGACAATGACATGTTGCATGAGATCAGGGGTAGAATTCTCCACTTGTAGCATCATGTTGGTGTTGAATTATTTTTCAGATTTTGGAGCATTTCATGTCACAAGTATTTTTTTTAATCAACAACTTAATCTGTAGTGAGATCACAGAACCAGAAAGACCTAGACTTGGTGACTTAGTCTTGAATCCTGGTGGACAGTCTGCAGGCCAGCACTTGAATACAACACAGACTATGTAAAGTCACCTGTTGGCTCAGTTCCTCAGGTGATTCTAATAGAGCTAACCCTGTTACTTCCACCTGATACAGAGTCACCGGAAGTCACCCTGAGAAATTCTCTGGAGCAGAATGGATCTAAAAAAAAAAGCCTGCTTTGCTCAGAGATTCCATCAAACCGTAATGACATGGATTCGTGTCTACAAGCATTTTATCATTTGTCAAAGGTACACAGGGAGAAGGTCTAGGGGGCAACGGCAGGGACTTTGGAAACACAAGAGTTGATATTAACTCAAGCCTTCCTCATTCTGCATCAATTAGGCTTCCTTGATGTCAGCGCTCCCAGGCGCAGCACTGCTTATGTCTGTTCCTTTGTTTCCTCCGTTGACAGAGATCTACTCGACCATGAAATTTTTTTGCCCGATTCCCAAGGACCATTGTTTTCCCGTTTTCAGGGGTTCCATCTGTGTCTTCGATCTTCCCTAGAAGTGTTAAAGCTGTCAATAAGGGAACTCCGTTTCCTAAGCTATTGGATTTATTCTTCATCCCTCTCCTCTCTGCTCCCTCTTCATCCGCATTCTTTGCACTCCGCTATGTATTGCCATATTTATAGACATAAATAATTAAATAAAATGCCAAACAATCATGATCATTGATCAGTACGAGTCCCTTAGTATACACAAGCTGACCAACTCTCATAACACGCATACTAGAAGGATGGAATGTAGGATTTCTGGAGAATCAGTCCATCACTTTGCTCATGCACTCATTCTCTAACATTTTTACCTCATGGGTAATTTTCCCTCTGCTATACACATCCTACGCACAATACACTATGAGGCTTGTCTTTTAATAGAATTTCCTGTTATCCTCTGTTATAAATACAAAATTGTGATCTCTAATATGGATTTGGGAGGCAAGGTATCTTTACTCTTTTTTTTTTTTTTTTTTGTCTTTTTCAAGACAGGGTCTCCCTGTAGCCCCAGCTGTCCTGGAACTCGCTCTGTAGACCAGGCTGGCCTTGAACTCACAAAGATGCACCTGCCTCTGCCTCCCAAGTACTAGGATTAAAGGCGTGTACCACCACGCCTGGCTGGTATCTTTACTCTTCAAATCAAAGGCTATGAACTTGCTACCTGACCCAGCCATACCACTCCCGGGTATGTACCCACAAGACTCATCTTACTGCAGAGATACATGCACAGCCGTGTTTATTGCAGCTCTCTTCACAATGACAAAGAGCTGGATTCAACCCAAGTGCCCCTCAACTGAGGAAATGTATATCTACACAATGGAATTCTATGCAGCAAGTAAAGAAAGATGACATCATGAGCTTTGCAGGTAAATGGATGGAGCTAGAAGATATTATGCTGAGCAAAGTAACACAGTCCCAGAAAAACAAATGACAAATGGTATCCCTCATCTGTGGATGATAGCTCCAATTACCTAATTATATGGCAAACTGAGCAACATTAATGTGATCTGAAAACAACAGTGCTCTTATGTGGTGAATCCCTCAAAAAATAAATAAATATGTTAATGCAAAAAAAAATTAAATTAAATTAAAAAGGGACTTCTTCCATAGGAATCCTTGTGACACCACTGGAAAAAAATAAAATCAAAGGCTTTGGTTTCAAGTTTTTATGACCAGATGCTAGATCAACCACTTATGTGGTGTGGAACTTGAGAAACTTTCTTGGTAGAAATGAAGCCAATAACAGTACCTTCATTACAAAGTAGTTGAAAGAATGCAATGTTAAATATCTATTTGCCAATTTAACATATAATATATAATACCACATTTGTGGGAAAATTTTAATAATTGGTATCCAGGATCATACCATGGTAAAATGAGTGGTATTTAGAGTCCTTCAATATGCAGCCATTGATTATAGATGGAGGTAACCATTGAGGTGTCTCTAGAATAGCAATAACACTTTCTGCTTCAACCCCTTTGGGCTACCTCTTCTTGGGCACCTTATTCTACATTCCATCTTTCTAGTTTCATTTCTGTCACTGTGCTAAAGCACTCTGACAATATCAACTTAGGGGAGGAAAGGGTTTATTTCAGTGTACAGGATATGGTCCCTCACTGAGGGAGTTCAGGACAGGACGTCAAGCAGGAACCTGAAGGCAGGCCTGCTTGCCATTTCACACAGCATTACTGCTGTGTACATTTATCTGTCTTCTCTTGTCCATTGGTTCTAGTACTATGTTGTTTCTGTCATCATGGTCTGTACTATAATTTGAGATAAAGCACTGTGAAATCTCTAGTATTTCTTTGTTCATAAAGAATTGCCTTCACTAGTCAATGTCTTTTGTGCTTCTATATGGATTTTAGGCGTTTAAAAAATTTCTGTGAAGAATGACATTAGAATTTTGGTGGGAACTGCATTGAATCTCTAGACCACTTTCAGCAGATTGCACTATATTCTGCCAGTCCATGGATCCATCATTTAGTGTTTTCTTCCATCTCTTCCAATTTGATTTCAATTTCCATTGTGGAGATGGTCTGCCTCAGTGGTTCAAATTATGCCTAGCTATTTGGTTTTTTGAAGCTACCACAAATGGAATGGTTTTCCTGATTCTTTTCTCAATGTGTTATCTGTATATAGAAAAAAATTGGCTGAATTTTTTTATCAGTTTTATATCCTTTACTTTGCTGAAGGTTTTGATTAGTTCTAAAGGTTTTTTTTTTTTTTTTTTTGTGGTGGAGTATCTGTGGTGTACTTTGCACAAGATCTTTTCATCTGCAGAAGTGAAAGTCTGATTTCTTCCCTTCCTATCTGTGTCCTTTTTGTTTCTCTGGTCCCATTGCTTTAGTTAATATTTCAAGGTCTACAGAGTATGAGTGCTATGAATGAAGACAATGGACACCTTTTTCTTGCTCTTGATTTTGAAGAAATGCAGTAAGTTTTTCTTCATTTTTGTTATAAAGGATTATAGATTTGCTGTATTTAGCCTTTATATGACGAGGTACATCCTTCTATTTCCGGTTTCTTTAGGCTTTAATCTGATAGGATATTGGACTTTGTCAAAGACCTTTCTTTTATCTATTAAGATGATAAAGTAATTTCTATCTCTGGGTCTATTAATATAATTTATCACAGTTATTTATAAATGATTATTTTAGGTGTTTCTGATTTTTTTGAGACAGGTCTGCCGGTAGCCCCAGCTAGACTCGAACTCACCATGTAGACCAGGCAGGACTTGATCTCCCTGAAATCCACCTACCTGTTCTCTTGAACCCTAGAATTAAAAAATGCACTACTCAAGTGTGTAGTAAGTATACTTGCCAAAAGTATCTAATCAGAAAACATCCAAATGCAATGATCATATTGATTTACCTGTCAGCTGTGCATGATGGCACATACCTGTAGTCTCAGAACTTCAGAGGAAAAGACAGCAAGATGAGGAACTTGAGATATAGAGAGAGTTGGAATTCAGGCTGCCCTACTTGAGACCCAGTATCAATGCCTCTAAATTGTTCTATATTCAACAGTGGGTTTAATTCTTTTTAAACATAAGTAATATAAAATGAGTAAATGAAACACAGCTATTTAATTGTTTTGTCAAAGAGACAAAAGTCATGACAATCAAATGACAAAATCTATCGTTTGATTCTGTATAAAGTATAAGATTAGTGGGCACCAGTGTGGTGTTTACAAGAGTGTGACTGTGGATAAGTGGGGAAGTTTGAATACAGATTTGATTTTAGGTGTCATGATCTTTCTAAGTTAAGTTTATTAGGTTTAGTAATGATAGTATGGCTATATAGGAACATGTTCTCATCCTTACTAAATAACTGATAAGATATTTTGGGAGATAAGTTGCATGATATATGCAGTTTAATTTGAAATGCTTTCAGCAAATTGTCCATAGGAAAAGGAGTTGATGTCATAACATATTTGAGATTGCTTACAGTTGTGGATTTATGTGGATGGTGTTCATTATGCATTTTCTATTTTTTTCAAAATGAAAAGTTAGGAGGACAGTATAAAGTTGGGCAATATTTTCAAACAGACAAAGTCTGTAATCATCCCCATCATTTTGAAACTGATTTAAAACTATAGAGATATAAAGGAAGAGATTATTTTTAAAATCACTTTATATTTAGGTAGCATATTTTAAGTACTTAATAGGTCCCAGAATTACAAGGGTTTCATAAAAGTAAACTGCTTAGGCCTGATTGTTGTGACTGTAGGGATAGGGTAAAGTTTAGAAGTTTAGAGGATGTAAACGCTTTGGGTAAGTTCTAGAGCTCACTGAGGCTTTTTTTCAGGCACTGCTGCAGCTTTACTACTTCCTTCCCCTATAAGTAAAATGAACTGCACTGACAGTGCCTGTAGCAGCTTATTTGTGGATGATATTGTGTGGTGGAGTTTCTGTCACTTAATCTCAGCCCCCTACTTCCAGCTAGGGTCTCATTATGTAGTGCTGACTGGCCTGAAACTTGCAATATCATCTAGGTTGGCCTCAAAGTCAGAGGCCTGTGAGATGGCTAAGTGGTCTAGAGCATTGTTCTTCTCTCAGAGAATCGAGGGGTTCAATTTCCAGCAGCCATGAAGGCAACTAGCAGCCATCTGTAACTCCAGTTCCAGGGGATCTGGCCCAGCCAGCTCTTCTGGCTTCTGTAGGGACCGCATGCCTAGGTGAAGCACAGCCTGGTGGGTGCCAGTGCAGGAGATGACTCCAGAGGGGCTCGGCTTTATTATTTGTTGACATCCTCAGTTTATGAAGAGCCTTGCAATCTTTTATGGAAATCATCCGTTTAAACATATTCAGGGGATTAAAGTAGTGCCTGGACTATATTCTGTCTTTGTGGCCTGCATATGATCTAAGGTGTAGTCAGTGTGTGCACCCAACTTCAGGTCAGAAGTGGTAAAAACAACAGGCCATGCAGTTAAGTTGATTTTACCAATGGAGCCTGCTGTTCATTTCAACAGACCAGGAGCCCAAGGAAACAAAACAAAACAAAACAAAACAAAGCAAAACAAAACAAAACAAAAAGCTTCTGTGCATGATCCCCAGTCTCCCTGACCTCGGAGTCAGTCTATGTCCCGAACTCTTAGGGGCTCTGTTTCACAGGGCCCTGTGCTCACACTGATGTAGACTGCATCCCTTGGCACTCGGGCTGGTCACATTTCCAGGAACACCAGCAGTGTTCTTTTCCTTCCTTCTAGGGTGGCCTGCAAGGGTCCTCCTTCTGCGAATGAGTGCTTGGCTTNCCAATCCAGGTTGACACATGGAGAGCTGCTCACCTAAGGGCTCAGGAACATAGGCGCGAAGAAGGCCATTGGGGTATATGAAGGCGACCAATAATTGAATACTACGGTTCTACACTCATGGGGCAAAGCTCCATTCATACAAGGCGCAAACCAGAAGCCTGGCCTAAAAACAGGGGGCCAGTATTGCCTAGAAAGGTGAGTTTTGCGCAGCGGTGGGACGATAGTCTTCGTGAGGCTTAGGATTACACTCTTGTATTGAAACCTCCACCAAATGGTAGGGGGCGAACGCTGTACGCATAGGCCACGATTAGACTGCGGGCAGATGTTGTATCAGCCTTAGAGCCGGGCCGGTATGCTGTCATCATGGGATATGAGTGAGTGTGAGGATAAAACACGTTCCCAGTTGCATTCTGGGAAACTCATCATTATTGAACTTATTGCCAGACTGGGTGACGATGCACAGTGCAATGTGCAATTCAGTGTGGACAAAAAAACCAAGAATAGAACTACAGTCAAGATGGTTCTGGGCCCCACAACGATGACGTTTGGTATCGGTTTTCCCGATGATAGCTTTGCAATTCGTTATCTCAACAATACTGGGGGGTGTAAGGACCGAACCATAAGGAACAGACTGGTGTCGAAACGAGAATAGTGCAATGAACGGTGACGTGGGGACGGTAGGGCCACGTTTTTCTAGGAGGGAGAGACAGTGAGACATGTAGCCGCTCAATGGAGATACGGGGGCACCAAGGGGACCTAGAGCTGTCGTTGTGGCGACACTCCGGAGTGGCGGTCCGGTGCTACTAAGTGGCAGGGTCTCATTTGGTGAAAGCCTGCATGTTGGCTGGGCAATCGCGTCGTCCTCTCGGTAGAGTAGAGTGGGTGTCCGGTGTAACACGCTGCTGGGCCAATATTGCATTCTGTTGATAACGCGTACAGAGTCACCACGTAGAAGGGAGATCTAATTAGGTTCTTTTCCTTAGGTTTGGTCCTTTCTAGCTTTCTTAAGGCTGAACTTTTCATTCATTTAACTTTTATAGTTACACGGAGTGTTTTTTCCCAAATGTACCACGGAGGGTGATTCAGTCAGGGTCGGGCCATGATTTGAGAGTTCAAAGATTAGATCAAGGGGAGTACTCTATAAGGATTTGGCTTATATGTGGGGGACTCGCTTCCCTTTAGGCCATCCCTTACGCACTAAGTTTCCACAGGTGCGTGTCTTCATATACTGTTCCGTATGGCGTGGTATTGTGGAGTGCCATAAAATTGGATGTTGCCTATGGCCCGTGGATAGTGATTCCACCACCCCCTTGGTGTAAGTTCGCCTCTCTCTACATTATTGCATACTAGGGCGGTCATTACGAATGACTGGACTTGTCACCTATTGAACACTTCTACGAGGTACACGTCCCCCTGCGCTTCCTCAGTCCTTTTGGACGTAACGTCCTCAGTTTTTGCTCGTAGACCACGCGTCTCCCTAGTCGACGTAACTTGTTATCTCTATTCGGCAAGCTATTTCTCGTATACGAGACCGGGCGCGCTATGGGGGACACAGGAAATACGATTAGACAGGCAGGATAGCGCATTTTTGCCAGGTGGCACTTTCAATCCCCGTAACGCCCAACCTCATCAACCTAATTGCTAATGGAGATGATCACCCATCCTGTATTGTTCGTTCGCACGAAAACGTCATTCTTGGCACTTACTCAATTTACTGAGCTCTTGTGAGGCGAAGTGGACCCTGGTACAATTAGAGAGCAGTAGAGGAATGATGGTCTGGTTTGGGGCGTAGTATGGTTGTCTTCTACTCCGGTCAGGTGATCTTTGCAAGCTTTAGACTATGAGGAAGCTTCTGTTTTTATTATATTAGCCCGTGCGCTACTAGAAGAAAATTTACTCTGCTAGGAATTTACCATGATCGGTATGACTGAGACGGTATCCACTGATTCGGTCAGAGTACTGTGCTTTCTGTGCACAGACAGGTGTGAAGTTGATGGAAAACAGGGGCTTCCTACAGACGCGAGAGGTCGGCTGTCATGAGAAGCCCTATTCCCAAGCCAGATTTTGTTTGGTGATGGCACACAAGCCATGGAACTCTGTCGTAAGTGTAAAATCTTTCATGCTCTGCCCCTTCCTCCCCTCTTTCTTTCCCTCGCTACTTTCATTTCTTTCAATGCTTCTCCTCTTCCTCTTCCCTTCATCCTCCCCCTCCCCCTTTTCTTTTCTTCTCTTTCCCCTTCCCCCCCCCCCTCCCTTCCCTCTCCTTTTTCTCCCCCTCCCCCCCCTTCTTTCCCCCCCCCTTTCCCCTCCCCCTCCCTCTCTCCTTCTCCCCTCCCTTCTTTCTCTTTCTCTCTTTCCCCTTTCTCCTCCCCCTCCTCCTCCCTTTCCCCCCCCTTTTTTTTCCCCTTTTCTCCTCCTTTTTTTTTTCCCCCCTCCCCCTTCCTTTCCCCCCCCCCCTTCTTCCCCCGCAGGGATACCCAAGTGGCACTGGTCGTCCATGGCAGGAAAATCACTGTGAAGCTCTTACTTAGCCAGTAACATGTATTACGTGTGTGTGTGTGTGTGTGTGTGTGTGTGTGTTAGAAAGTGAAAAATGATATCTTTCCTTTCTATCATATAGATTAGCGTCTGCAAATAATTCCCAACTTTCAGAGCCTCTTGCTAGAGTATTGCATTTTATATTTTAATTCGGACCAGAGTTCAGATCCCCAGAATCTAAATAAAATCTATGCAGGATGGCCTGCCTGTAATCTCAATTACAGAGGAGGCAGAGAAAGGGGCAAGGTGGCTAGCAAGCCTAGAAATCTGTGCGGTGTTCAATGAGAGATGCTGACTAAGTAAATAAAGTGGAAAGCAGTCCAGTTACACACCTGATATCTGGCCTATGTACATGTGTGCCCCCATGTATAAACATAAACATGTACACACATGCACACCACATACATATGTATGTCCAAACCAAAATTTTAGAAAACTTATTAATTAAAAATGTGCAATTGTAAAATTCATTAGGTGCCTTGAGCCAAAATTATTATATTTTTTATAAAATTTTATGTCATGTTATTTTACCAAAATTTTTATCATTCAAAATCCTTCCAGGTTAGTTGTACTTATGCATTTGTGCAAGTTTAGGGTAAATATAAATACTTGTATTACTGAGCTTTGCTGACAAAGTGGCCTGTTGTACAATTACAGAGCATGTACATATATGAATGTGGGGCAGGTTCCTTCATTCATCCTGGGACTTTGCAGTTAACATAGGAAGCTATGTTTATCATATATACCAGTGAGATACTAGAAAATACAGGCTAGAATGACCCCCAGGTCAGGTAGACGGACTGGGACTACCCTGAGAGGACAGATGACTTTGGCTGGGGACAACAGGTGTGGACATGTTGGATTGGAAACATGTGTGCTTCCTCAGAGCATGAGAGGTCGAATGAAGCCAGCTTCTCAGAACAGTAATGGTGGGTGTGGTGGCATGGGCATTGCTAATGGAAGATCTGTTCTTGTTAACAGTGAAAGGATGGAGGAGAGGGCATAGAGCAGCCCATTTAGTCATAGAGAAGGTCTCATGTGAGGAAGAGGCTAGGTCAGAGGATCCCAGGAAGTACCTCACCTTATGACATCATCCAAAAAGAACTCAGACATCCTGGTTACCAGTAGCTTACAAGCCAGTGGCAACCTGAACTGCCTCACTTGTCTCGAGGATGACGACAGGATGTTCTGTGGCTTGCTTGTGTCCTTTCTGCAGGCTCAAGGCACCCAGAAGACCCAGGAATCGAGCTTTGGAAACTTTTGGAGACACCGGGTGCGCCCTCTAGCAGGCACTGGCCAGTTCCTGCAGGACACACAAGTGGACACTGGTCAGTCACATGGCAGAAAATCATGCGAGCCTTGAACTGCTTAACCAATCGGCAGTACTTACAGTTGTGTGTGTGTGTGATGTGTGTGTGTGATGTGTTAGAGAAGTGCAAAAATGAGGAAATGCCTTTTTTAATTAATCAGACGGTATGTCAATAATCTTATGAGAAGGCTGGTAGAATTATGAAAAAGTTTAAACTATTCCCTCCTTTCTTCTTTCCTTCCTAGATAAGACGGGCAGCTCATATTCTCCAGAAGCTCTGTAGGTCAGGCCCCAGGGTGCTAAAAAGTGAAGAAGTTGGTGAGCTACCTGTCAACGCGCTATGCAGAATGAGGACTATGACTTTCTATCGTACTTTCATTAACGTCTACTCAAGGTATGTCAGCTTCTGGCAGCTGCTGAACTGGATCATGGAAAGGTGAGTGACCAGCTCAGGGGCAGCTCAGTCCTCTTTGGTTTGTTGTGGGAAGGCTCTGTTTTTTTTTTTTTTTTTTGGGAGGACTTTCTTCCTCAGAGGCCCTTGGCTGGCCTTTGAAAGTGGCCAGGCCATGGTAGGAGACTCTAGTTTATGACGCTGGCCTCCCCTCAGCTGCATTGTATCTAGCACCACATTTCTGAGGTCCTTTGAGGGGGATGATAGTCTTTCTCCCATTTGTAAACAGAATTCACTTCATCTGTGCTACAGGACATTAACTGTCAGGAATCCCAAGGGAACCCAAGAAGCCCTGTCCCAAACAAGAGACCACAGAAGCAGCAGTGTTGGGTTCAGTGGACAACAGAAGCTCCCTGAATTAGCTGTGACAGAAGGCAGTTTCCCCCTAGCCCCTCAGCTTATCTCTAAGGCAGCACAGGCTATACCCTCTCCAGTTCCAGACACAGCTTCTGTTCAACACCCCCTAGATCTCTAGCTGGTGGGGCCACAGATCCTTAGGGGTGACTTGGTTCTGTCTTCATACTAGATAGGACCCTTCCAAGATGATAGTGAAGAGGACCAACTGGAAAAGAAGTGAGTGTGCTTTGGGTGAGGAGGGAGGTAAGATTCCATCTGCAGGATGGAACTAGTTGTAGGATAGTGTGGGGGTTGAGGCAAGGCCAGGCAGCCTCCTATTGGGATTTCCACTAGAGGGATGGAAGCTGAGACTTCACCTGCAGAGGAAGCAGGAACAAAGAACTTGGGTGCTCTTCTGGGTCACGTAAAGCAGCAGCGGGAGAGATGGAGCTAAAAGTCTTGTCCCTGTGAGAATCCATCTCCAAGAGTCCGGCCAGCTTGCCCAGTATGTCCACTGGCTGACCTGGACAGAAAGTGTTCTAGACCCCTCTACACCTGACCCCCAAATTACTTCCCAACATACCCCAAAGTATGTTCACTAGAAAAGCCATTGCTTTGTCTACCATGGGGCCTTTGCATCACAGCAAGGAGCAGGAAGGCTTCTAACTGTATTCTTTGTCTACATGCATTAGTGCAATAGTATAGTTTCCTGGACCTGTGGATAGAAAATATACAGGATGAGTTTTGTCTAAAAATGGACATGGCCAGACTAAACCAGCTGCTGGTACTACGTGAAGCACCACATGCCTTCCTCACAACTGCTGGTCATCCTATATTCAGTGAGATTTTGAACAAAACTGGAGAACTCAGGAGCCCACAAAGGCAAACACCCAAAGAGGAGGAGGTGGCTGGTAGGCTGGTCCTAGAAGGTGGAAAGCGAGGGTTAAGTTGCTGGTTCACCAGGGAGTTGCCTATAAGTTGGCCGCTGGCCTGCACTGAAATCAACAGAAGCAGTCAGATGGATTGTCCTGTTGTAGGGGAACACGGGTGGGAATTCTCTGGCAGGCAGAGAGGGCTTTTGTCCCAATTGTTGTGGAAGCTCTCAGGAAAGGACAGTGATCTTTCGGGAGCTCATCCTTGCCAAATCTCCTTGGTGCCACTTCAAAGCTTGCCTATGCTGACCACTCTCTGTTTCTTTCTTAGATCTGGAACCCTCCTTGCCCTCAGCTCCTGAGATCCCAGAGAATTTACACCAGAACTGGCAGAGACTCTGCATGCCAGACCAATCTTCTGCATCAGACCTTCAGGGGGACTGGAACCCCAAGAGGATGCCATAGTACCTGAAATCGTGGCACCCACTCTACTGGTGGCCCAGCCAACACCACTCCTGCAGGCGTGAGGATGCTCTGGCTCTGTGATCAGGGAGCCCACTGTATATGGTGGCCCAGCAACACCCCTCCTGCAGGCTGAAGGATGCCCTGGCATCTGAGATCAAGGGAGCCCACTGTACAGGTGACCCAGCCAACACCCCTCCCGCAGGCTGAGAGATGCTCTGGCATCTGAAGATCAGGGATCCCCGACTTGGCAGCAACCCTAGGCTAGTGTGGCTCCAGACGCCGTCATGCACCACCCCATCCTGCAGGCTGAGGATGCCCTGACATCTGAGATCAGGGAGCCCACTGTAATGGTGGCCCAGCCAACACCCCTCCTGCAGGCTGAGGATCCTCTGCTCTGAGCTCAGGAACCACTTGTATGGTGCCCAGCCAACACCCCTCCTCAGCTGAGGATGCTCTGGCATTGAGATCAGGGGGCCCACTGTACTGGTGGCGCCCGCCAACACCCCTCCGCAGGCTAGGATGCTCTGGCATCTGAGGTCAGGGAGCCCACTGTACTGTTGGCCCAGCCAACACCCTGCTGAGGCTGAGGATCTCTGGTATCTGAGATCAGGGAACCCACTGTACTGGTGGCCCAGCCAACACCCCTCCTGCAGGGTGAGGATGCCCTGGCACTGAGATCAGGGAGCCCACTGTACTGTTGGCCCAGCCAACACCCCTCTGAGGCTGAGGATACTCTGGCATATGAGATCAGGGAGCCCACTGTACTGGTGGCCCCGCCAACACCCCTCCTAGCAGGCTGAGGATGCAGTATCAGCATTGTTAGAAGAAAGCTTTCGAAAGATGACCTGCTGCCATGGTAGCCAGCACCATCTGCAAGGCAGGGAAACATTTCCTGTCTCTACCAAATATGCCTCTTTATGTGTTCTTACTTCTATTTCCTGCTTTTTGTGTTTGGGGATTTTTTTCAGTATTAACAATATATTCATGTTTTTGGATGTTTGGATTGTTCTCAAATATTGGCATTATATTTTATCGTTTTTGCGTTTTTTTTTAAATTGTTGTTCATGTTGGGTTAGAAATGCCACTCTACCAAAGAATCTCTCGAGAGGCCAAAAACTGTGGAAGGAAAAGCTTAATAAAGAACATTAATCAGGGCTGGAGAGATAGTCTAGCGGTTATTAAGAATGCCGAATGCTCTTGCAGAAGACCTGGGTTCGATCCCAGCACCCCCATGGCCGCTGAGAACCATCTGAAACTCCAATTCCAGGAGAACTCCAGTTCCAGGGGAATCCGACACCTTCTTCTGACCTCCGCGGCATTGCAGGACATGGGTGCACAGAGCTGCATGCAGACAGTACATTCATACACATAGAGAAAAATAAATAAAATAAAAATTTTTAAAAAGGAACATTACATCAGGAAAAAGTACAGAACACAACACAGAGACATTACAGAGACAGATCACGTCGGGCAGAGCACACTCCCATGGGACTAGAGGCAGTGGCCTGAGGCCCAATTTCCTTCAGCTTTTATTCCCAGTTAGGGGATTTCCACTGCATTAAGTGACCCTTTCTCTGATTGGTGGGGTCTTGGTGGTTGCAGACCAGGCAGTCTTTCATTGGTCAGTCCACCTGTTCTGCACCCCTTTGTTTGAAACAATGGTTGTGTTTTAGCAGCATGAAGCCCCTTGGAGACTATGGGCTCCTTAGGGGTGAGAAGCACTCCTACAGGGCTGGGAAAGTTCATCCCGACCTCAGGTAGCTCTGGGAAAATAACTCAAGGTGGGAGGGAGTAACTATGGGAACCAGACCTGCTTCACTCGAGAGTTGCTCCTTCATGGTTAACCCTTTCCTTTTGATTAACTTCTTTCTGACCTGGTCCTAACAGTTCAAAATTTAAGATTATATATCTCAGTGAAGTAAAGCTCAAGTAGAAGAACTAGACAGAAAATATTATGAAGAAAAATAAGAAAGATGATTCAAAATTACAAAGTGAAAGAAACTATTTGTGGAGAGAGGAGAATGCATAGTAGCAATCACTTGTGGCTAAAAAAGATCTTGACAAGAAGCAACAACTTCTAAGAGAGACAACAGGAAAGGCCATTTTAAATGGAATATTCAGCATAAAGTGCTAGATCATTTTCGTGCAAAAGGAATAAAGCAGCATGTTCGATGGCTATCGTGGCATGGTCATGAGTAACTTTAATGTGAGCCAGCTTTTTACACCTGTAGAGATGTCACTGCTAGAGACAGGTTATTCTGTCTCATTGTTAATTCAGATGAAGTCAGCATGAGCACTTTAATGGAGTTTAATAAAATGAACTTCTTGGAGAGGACACTTACTGCCTATCCTGAGACTAATAAGCTATTCCTCTGATCAGTAAACTGACGTAAAATCTCAGATTGGACAAGGCTTTTCAACATGTATTTGGAAAGACACTTATCTGTCATTTTTGTGTTTGGGGATTTTATTTCAGATATTAAGATTATATTTCATTGTTTGGGTTTGGGGATTGTTTTTCAAATATTAAGATTATATGTTACTGTTTTTACATTTTTAATTGTTCAAAAAATTAAGATATATTTTATGTTTTTTTTGTTTTTGGATTGTTATTCAGTTATTAAGATTAATAAACTTTATTGTTTACTCATTTGAACTCAAGTGCTTTGGGCATGAAGTCTTCTCTCCATGTAGTAAAACTAGCATGTCTATGTGAAGACAATAGTCCTATATCCTGTCTAATCGGGTATTTGGGGCATCCATTTTCCAAATCAAATTGTTACACAACATTAACCATTACAAAATATAAGAAAAGGCTAGAATTTAAACAGGCAGTACATGGAAATAACTATAGCAATAACATTGCCCCAGTCCAGCAGAACTGACCCAACCTTCTCTAATAACAGACTACTAGAAAGTAGACAGTTAAAGAAGGCTATATTGGGATTGGAGAGATGGCTCAGCTTCTGTAGGGACCGCATGCCTAGGTGAAGCACAGCCTGGTGGGTGCCAGTGCAGGAGCTGACTCCAGAGGGGCTCGGCTTTATTATTTGTTGACATCCTCAGTTTATGAAGAGCCTTGCAATCTTTTATGGAAATCATCCGTTTAAACATATTCAGGGGATTAAAGTAGTGCCTGGACTATATTCTGTCTTTGTGGCCTGCATATGATCTAAGGTGTAGTCAGTGTGTGCACCCAACTTCAGGTCAGAAGTGGTAAAAACAACAGGCCATGCAGTTAAGTTGATTTTACCAATGGAGCCTGCTGTTCATTTCAACAGACCAGGAGCCCAAGGAAACAAAACAAAACAAAACAAAACAAAGCAAAACAAAACAAAACAAAAAGCTTCTGTGCATGATCCCCAGTCTCCCTGACCTCGGAGTCAGTCTATGTCCCGAACTCTTAGGGGCTCTGTTTCACAGGGCCCTGTGCTCACACTGATGTAGACTGCATCCCTTGGCACTCGGGCTGGTCACATTTCCAGGAACACCAGCAGTGTTCTTTTCCTTCCTTCTAGGGTGGCCTGCAAGGGTCCTCCTTCTGCGAATGAGTGCTTGGCTTAGGACTATTGTCTTCACATAGACATGCTAGTTTTACTACATGGAGAGAAGACTTCATGCCCAAAGCACTTGAGTTCAAATGAGTAAACAATAAAGTTTATTAATCTTAATAACTGAATAACAATCCAAAAAACAAAAAAAACATAAAATATAATCTTAATTTTTGAACAATTAAAAATGTAAAAACAGTAACATATAATCTTAATATTTGAAAAACAATCCCCAAACCCAAAACAATGAAATATAATCTTAATATCTGAAATAAAATCCCCAAACACAAAAATGACAGATAAGTGTCTTTCCAAACACATGTTGAAAAGCCTTGTCCAATCTGAGATTTTACGTCAGTTTACTGATCAGAGGAATAGCATTATTAGTCTCAGGATAGGCAGTATCCCTCACATTTAATGTCTTAAGAAGCAGAAAAGTGTCCTCTCCAAGAAGTTCATTTTATTAAACTCCATTAAAGTGCTCATGCTGACTTCATCTGAACTAACAATGAGACAGAATAACCTGTCTCTAGCAGTGACTTCTCTACAGGTGTAAAAAGCTGGCTCACATTAAAGTTACTCATGACCATGCCACGATAGCCATCGAACATGCTGCTTTATTCCTTTTGCACGAAAATGATCTAGCACTTTATGCTGAATATTCCATTTAAAATGGCCTTTCCTGATGTCACTCTAAGAAGTTGTTGCTTCTTGTCAAGATCTTTTTTAGCCACAAGTGATTGCTACTATGCATTCTCCTCTCTCCACAAATAGTTTCTTTCACTTTGTAATTTTGTAATTCATCTTTCTTATTTTTTACTTCATAATATTTTCTGTCTAGTTCTTCTACTTGAGCTTTACTTCACTGAGATATATAATCTTAATATTTGAACTGTTAGGACCAGGTCAGAAAGAAGTTAATCAAAAGGAAAGGGTTAAGCTTGCAGGAGCAACTCTCTAGTTGAAGCAGGTCTGGCTCCCATAGTTACTCCCTCCCACCTTGAGTTGTTCCTTCCCAGAGCTCCCTGAGGTCAGGATGAACTTTCCCAGCCCTGTAGGAGGCTTCTCACCCCCTAAGGAGCCCATTACTCTCCAAGGGGCTTCATGCTGCTAAACACAACCATTGTTTCAAACAAAGGGATGCAGAACAGGTGGACTGATCCAATGGAAGACTGCCTGGTCTGCAACCACCAAGACCCCACCAATCAGAGAAAGGGTCACCATAACCACCATGGAAATCCCCTAATAGGGAATAAAAGTGGGAGAGGATCTGACCTCAGGGCCTCTGGCCTCCAGTCCCATGGGAGTGTGCTCTGCCCGACTTGTGGATCAGTCTCTGTCACTGTCTCTGTGTTGTATTCTGTACTTTTTCCTTGATGTAATGTTCTTTTTTAAAATTTTTTTATTTATTTTTCTCTATGTGTATGAATGTACTGTCTGCATGCAGCTCTGTGCACCCATGTCCTGCAATGCCGCAGAGGTCAGAAGAAGGTGTCGGATTCCCCTGGAACTGGAGTTCTCCTGGAATTGGAGTTTCAGATGGTTCTCAGCTGCCATGTGGGTGCTGGGGATCGAACCCAGGTCTTCTGCAAGAGCAGTCGGCATTCTTAACCGCTAGACTATCTCTCCAGCCCTGATGTAATGTTCTTTATTAAAGCTTTTCCTCCACAGTTTTTGGCCTCTCGAGAGATTCTTTGGTAGAGTGGCATTTCTAACCCAACATGAACAACAATTTAAAAAAAACGCAAAAACGATAAAATATAATGCCAATATTTGAGAAACAATCCAAACATCCAAAAACAATGAAATATATTGTTAATATCTGAAAAACAATCCCCAAACACAAAAACAGCACAATAGAAGTAAGAACACATAAAGAGGCATATTTGGTAGAGACAGGAAATGTTTCCCTGCCTTGCAGATGGTGCTGGCTACCATGCAGCTGGTCTTTCTAAAGCTTTCTAACAATGCAGATACTGCATCCTCATCCTGCAGGAGGGGTGTTGGCTGGGCCACCAGTACAGTGAGCTCCCTGATCTCATATGCCAGAGTATCCTCAGCCTTCAGCAGGGGTGTTGGCTGGGCCAACAGTACAGTGGGCTCCCTGATCTCAGATGCCAGGGCATCCTCACCCTGCAGGAGGGGTGTTGGCTGGGCCACCAGTACAGTGGGTTCCCTGATCTCAGATACCAGAGTATCCTCAGCCTTCAGCAGGGGTGTTGGCTGGGTCACCAGTACAGTGGGCTCCCTGATCTCAGATGCCAGGGCATCTTCAGCCTGCAGGAGGGGTGTTGGCTGGGTCACCAGTACAGTGGGTTCCCTGATCTCAGATGCCAGGGCATCTTCAGCCTGCAGGAGGGGTGTTGGCTGGGCCACCATTACAGTGGGTTCCGTGATCTCAGATGCTAGAGTATCCTCAGCCTGCAGGAGGGGTGTTGGCTGGGCCACCAGTACAGTGGGCTCCCTGATCTCAGATGCCAGGGCATCCTCAGCCTGCAGGAGGGGTGTTGGCTGGGCCACCAGTACAGTGGGCTCCCTGATCTCAGATGCCAGAGCATCCTCAGCCTGCTGGAGGGGTGTTGGCTGGGCCACCAGTACAGTGGGCTCCCTGATCTCAGATGCCAGAGCATCCTCAGCCTGCTGGAGGGGTGTTGGCTGGGCCACCAGTACAGTGGGCTCCCTGATCTCAGATGCCAGAGCATCCTCAGCCTGCTGGAGGGGTGTTGGCTGGGCCACCAGTACAGTGGGCTCCCTGATCTCAGATGCCAGAGCATCCTCAGCCTGCTGGAGGGGTGTTGGCTGGGCCACCAGTACAGTGGGCTCCCTGATCTCAGATGCCAGAGCATCCTCAGCCTGCTGGAGGGGTGTTGGCTGGGCCACCAGTACAGTGGGCTCCCTGATCTCAGATGCCAGAGCATCCTCAGCCTGCTGGAGGGGTGTTGGCTGGGCCACCAGTACAGTGGGCTCCCTGATCTCAGATGCCAGAGCATCCTCAGCCTGCTGGAGGGGTGTTGGCTGGGCCACCAGTACAGTGGGCTCCCTGATCTCAGATGCCAGAGCATCCTCAGCCTGCTGGAGGGGTGTTGGCTGGGCCACCAGTACAGTGGGCTCCCTGATCTCAGATGCCAGAGCATCCTCAGCCTGCTGGAGGGGTGTTGGCTGGGCCACCAGTACAGTGGGCTCCCTGATCTCAGATGCCAGAGCATCCTCAGCCTGCTGGAGGGGTGTTGGCTGGGCCACCAGTACAGTGGGCTCCCTGATCTCAGATGCCAGAGCATCCTCAGCCTGCTGGAGGGGTGTTGGCTGGGCCACCAGTACAGTGGGCTCCCTGATCTCAGATGCCAGAGCATCCTCAGCCTGCTGGAGGGGTGTTGGCTGGGCCACCAGTACAGTGGGCTCCCTGATCTCAGATGCCAGAGCATCCTCAGCCTGCTGGAGGGGTGTTGGCTGGGCCACCAGTACAGTGGGCTCCCTGATCTCAGATGCCAGAGCATCCTCAGCCTGCTGGAGGGGTGTTGGCTGGGCCACCAGTACAGTGGGCTCCCTGATCTCAGATGCCAGAGCATCCTCAGCCTGCAGGAGGGGCGTTGGCTGGGCCACCAGTACAGTGGGTGCCACGATTTCAGGTACCATGGCATCCTCTTGAGGTTCCAGCTCTCCCTGAAGGTCTGATGCAGAACCTGGTCTGGCATGCAGATTCTCTGCCATTTCTGGTATAAACTCTACTGGGAACTCAGGAGCTGATGGCGAGGAGGGTTCCAGATCTAAGAAAGAAACAGACGCGTGGTCGGCATAGGCAGCTTTGAAGTGAGCACCAAGGAGATTTGGCAATGGATGAGCTTCCGAAAGATCACTGTCTTTTCCAGAGACCTCCACGATGGACAAAAGCCCTCCGCCTGCCAGAGAATTCCCATCTGTGTTCCTAGAGGACATCCATCTGACTGCTTCTGTTATCTCAGTGCGGGCCAACGACCATCTTATGGCAACTCCCTGGGGGAACCCAGCACTGAACCCTCCTTTCCACCTTCTCAGACACCTACCAGCCACCTCCTCCTCTTTGGGTGTTGCCTTTGTGGGCTCCTGGTCCTCCATTTTTGTCAGTATCTCCTGCACATGGATGAGCAGGTGTGAGCAAGGCATGTGGTGCTTCACGTAGACCTCCAGCTGGTTTAGTCTGGCCACGTCCAGATTTTGACAAAACTCATTTGTATAGTTTTCTATCCACAGGTCCAGGAAACCTATTATTGCACTAATGCATGTGGACAAAGAATATAGTTAGAAGCCTTCCTGCTTGTTGCTGTGATACAAAGACCCCAGATAGACAAAGCAATGGCTTTTTAGTCAACATACTTTGGGGTATGTTGGGAAGTAATTGGGGGTCATGTGTAGAGGGGTCTGAACACTTTCTGTCAGGTCACCCATTGGACAGACTGAGCAAGCTGGCTGGACTCTAGATGGATTCTCACAGGGACGGACTTTTAGCTCCCATCCTCCCCTCTGCTCTTCATGACTCAGAAGAGCACCCAAGTTCTTTGTTCATTTTCCTCTGCAGCTGAAGTCTCAGCTCCATCCCTCTAGTGGAAATCCCAATAGGAGGCTGCCTGGCCTTGCCTCAACCCCCACACTAGCCCACAACTACTCCATCCTGCAGATGGGATCTTACCTCCCTCCTCACCCAAAGCCCACTCACTTCTTTTCCAGTCGGTCCTCTTCATTGTCAGTGTCAGCTTCGAAGGGTCCATATCTGTATGAAGACAGAACCATGTCACCCCTAAGGATCGAGGGGCTTCGGAACAGAAGCTGTGTCTGGACTAAGAGGGTTGACCTGTGCTGCTCTCAGAGATAAGTTGAGGGGCTGGGAAACTGCCTGCTGTCACAGCTAATTCAGGGAGCTTCTGTTATCCCACTGAACCCAAACTGCTGCTTCCTTGGTCTCTTGGTTGGGACAGGGCTTCTTGGGGTTCCCCTTGGGAGCCTGACAGTTATGTCCTGTAGCACAGATGTACAGTGAAAGTCTCTTTACAAATGGGAGAAAGACTATCATCTCCAAAGACCTCAGAAATGTGGTGCTAGACACAGTGCAGCTGAGGGGAGGCCAGTGTCATAAACTAGAGTCTCCTACCATGGCCTGGCCACTTTCAAAGGCCAGCCAAGGGCCTCTGAGAAGAAAGTGCCTCCCCAAAGAGCAGAGCCTTCCCACAACCAAACCAGGAGGACTGAGCTGCCCTGAGCTGGTCACTCACCTTTCCATGATCCAGTTCAGCAGCTGCCAGAAGCTGACATACCTTGAGTAGACGTTAATGAAGGTATATAAAAAGTCATAGTCCCAATTCCGCATAGCGGTTGACAGGTAGCTCACCAACTTCTTCACTTTCTTAGCACCCTGGGGCCTCGACCTACAGAGCTTCTGAAGAATATGAGCTGCCTCTTCCTTATCCTGAGGAAGGACCAAGGAAGTAATGTTCAAACTTTCAAATTCTGCCAGACTTCTCAGGATTTATTGACATATACTCTGATTAATAAAAAAGGCAATTTCCTCATTGTTCACTTTCTAACACACACACACACACACACACACACACACACACACACACACACACGTAAGTACATGTACTGGGCTAACGTAAGCAGCTCACAGTGATTTTCTGCCATGGACTGACCAGTGTCACTTGTGTGTCCCTGTGGGAAAATGGCCAGATGTGCCGGGCTAGAGGGTGCACCCGGCGTCTCCAAAAGTTTCCAAAGCCTCGATTCCTGGGTCTTCTGGGGCCTGAGCCTCCAGAAGGACACAAGCAGCCACAGAACATCCTGTTCGGTCCAGTCTCTCGAGACAAGTGAGGCAGTTCAGGTTGCCACTGGCTTGTAGCTACTGGTAACCAGGATTCTGAGTTCTTTTTGGACTGATGTCATAGAGGTGAGGTTACTTCCTGGGATCCTCTGACCCTAGCCTCTTCCTCACATGGACCTTCTCTATGACTACATGGGCTGCTGATTGTCCTCCCTCCATCTTTCCACGTTAACAAGAACAGAGTTCCATTAGCATGTCCATGCCACCACACCCACAATACTGTTCTGGGAAGCTGGCTTCACCGACCTCTCAGCTCTGAGGAAGCACACATGTTTCCAATCCAACATGTCCACACCTGTGTGTCCCCAGCCACAAGTCATCTTCCTCTCAGGGTAGTCCCAGTCTCTCTACCTGATCCCTGGGGGTCATTCTAGCCTGTATTTTCTAGTATCTCACTGGGTATATATGATAAACATAGCTTCCTATGTTAACTGCAAAGTCCCAGGACCTGAGATGAAGACACCTGCCCACACACTCATATATGTACATGCTCTGTATTGTACAACAGGCCACTTGCCCACAAGAGCTCAGTAATGAGTATGTCCAGAATGACTTTGACCCTGACTCAGGTCTGGGTTAGAGTTCTTGCAATAAGGTTGATTAGGTTGCGGTTAGGGTTGAAGTGTCACATGGAGCAAAATGCATCTACTCCTGTTCAGTTTTGCCTTTCCCTCTTAGCAGGCTGGGTTCCTATTCTGCTTTTCCATGCTTCGTAGCCTTTATTCTCTTTGGACGAGTGGTTGGAGCCACCACGTGAGTGTTGAGAACTGAACCTGGGAACTCTGCATGAGTATCAAGTGCTCTTCCATATACCATCACTGCTGTAGCAACAATATTGTCTTAAGGCAACTACCATGTGGGTGTTGAGAACTGAACCTGGGAACTCTGCAAGAGTATCAAGTGCTCCTCCATATACCATCACTACTGTAGCAACAATGTTGTCTTAGGCCAACTACCATGTGGCCCTGTATTGTCAAGGGGGCTTGAATCCTGTCATAGGTATATACATATGAGCAGGTTATAGATCTCCCTTGATCTTAGATCATGGATAACTCAGAGCAGTGACTGCCCTGAGATCACTCATGTACATGTATGTGAAACACTCATTCATATAAAATAAAAATAATAAATTAAGCACTTAAAGAAAAGATAGAAATGACCAAAACCTAAATTAATGAACTATCTAGATCTCCTTAACTTGGTGACTACTGCCTTAAATGAAGAGGCCAAGCAGTGTTCACTGAAACATGACTCATACAGGAAAGGAAGACTGCGTTGGCCAGAAACATGAGATTTCACCAAATGAGCATCCCTTAGTAGCCAGCCTCCTCCTGAAGTGTGCCCACCGCAGCAGCTGCTAGGGTCCCCTTGGTGCCCTTCATTATGTCCCTGTCTCTCCCTCCCTAGGAGACTTTGGCCCTACACATTCCCCACGTAATCCTTTCTTTGCCTTCTTTTCTGACAGCTGTTCCTTATCTTTTCTTCCCCCATTTTGGAAACAATTCAAAGTTATAGGAAAACCAGCAGACGTCATCTTTGTGGCCCCGCCCATTTCCGTAGTTCTATTCTGGGTTTTGTCCCACTGAGATTGCACAGGCCTTGTGCATGCTGTCACCATTCTTGTAAGTTCATATGAGTGAGTTCCCAGATGTCTGGGAGACTGTGTTTCCTGATGATCATACACGGCCTCTGGCTGTTACAATCTGCCCCATCTTTTGCAATGGTCCCTGAGCCCTAGGTGGGGGAGGTTTGATACAGGTGTCCTAGCCACAGAAACATACTCTACAGTCTCTCACTTTCTAGGCATAGGCCCGTTGTGGCCTTCTGTTTGCATTGTATGAGGAAGCTTTGCTGGTGAGAACCGAGAGATGCATTATTGTCCTCTATACCCCATGTTTCGCTATGTTCCATGAGCCTTAGGTGAGAGCTTCCATTGTCTGTGTGGCACTTAGGTTTGAGCATCTGGCAGACACTTATTCTCTCTGTGTGGGACTAGATGTGCAACTCTGTAATAGTTTCTGGATGTTACAAAAGACACTTCTTTGATGAGTGGTAACTGGAATACTTGTTTGCCTAGAGGCTGGAGGCCTGGTCATGTACTCTCAAGCTGTCTCAGAGCTATGGATCTAATGCCCAAGGAGAGGGGCTCACTTGGGTTTTAAGTGATTAAAAAGTTGTGTGAAAAGGCAGAATGCTGTTTTGCATCCCAGAAATTTACATTCTTCACCATTGTTCATATGGAAAGAAGTCAAAATACATTTTCTTTTCTTTCTTTCTTTCTTTCTTTCTTTCTTTCTTTCTTTCTTTCTTCTTTCTTTCTTTCTTTCTTTCTTTCTTTCTTTCTTCCTTCTTTATTTCTTTCTTAATAAAGTTAGCCAAGGCTAACTTTATTAAGATGACCTCTCATAGGTGTGCCAGAAGGTTCTCTGGTAGATGATAATTCCAGATCCTGTCAAGTTGACAATGAGCTCTAACCATGAGGATTAATATTTATTTCACATGTATTAAATGTCAATCATGATTCTAAGTGCTTTACAAGTGTCAGGAATTCAATGTTTTTAGTTACCTTGTAAACATATATTTTGCAAAGTACATGAGAAAACAGAGACAGTATGCATTCAAATACCTTGTCCCACTTAACAATGCTAGAAATGTGGAGAATAAAAGTTGGGCAGCCTGCGTATTTAACTATGACTGTGGTTATCAAGGGAAGGGCGACTGTTTTTACAAAGGAAAACAGATGCACAGGAAATTGAGTGTGTTAATGAAACATTCATTGTTGAAAAGCAAATGACAGCTGTAGGGTCTATGACTGGTTTATATCTGGCACTTCTTACTTAAGTAGGAAAAATTTGCTGAGGAAAAGATAATTCAAAATCACCCTTTTTTTTTTTTTTTGGTCTTTTCGAGACAGGGTCTCCCTGTAGTCCCAGCTGTCCTGGAACTCACTCTGTAGACCAGGCTGGCCTTGAACTCACAAAGATCCGCCTGCCTCTGCCTCCCAAGTGCTAGGATTAAAGGCGTGCGCCACCACGCCCGGCAAAATCACCCTTTTTTACAGAGAACAAGAAATGGTGTTACAAAAGTCAAAATCATTACATGCGTATTACAAAGTACCAGTATAATTTAAGTAATTGGGCAAATCAGGAAAGAATTGGAATTTTATTTTAATCTATGACAGAATAAATTTAGCTAATGGATTTTGTATGTTTAAATGTACATTCACTATTAATCCTAGTCCATATTTACATGTGGTTTTTACATGCATCCCATAAATGCAGTCTGACCTGATAAAATTGATTTTGTTAAATACAGAAAAAATTAACGACTTGTTGAAATGAGATTTGTCTCATGTGTATATTTGAAATCTTCCTTCCATTGTTTTCCCCACAGAAGCTACTTATAAGAGCGAGGTGTATTTTGGGTCATTGTTTCAGTTCTCTGTCTACCACAATGGAGAAGTTCTGGTGGCTTGAAGTGGGGCAGTCCTTAACAGCAGGAATGCATGGTGAATCTTCTCACAGTTTTGAGCATCCAAAAGCAAAGAGCTCAGCAGGAAACAGAAGTGGAAACTATCTTCAAAGCCCATCCACAGTGATCCATTTCTGCTAAAAAGGATGGCAGTCCCCAAAGTTCCTCACCCTCTTAAAATAACATCGCCAGCTAGGGATCAAGTGTTTCAACACATGAGCTGTGGGAGACACTTTACATTCTATATTTCCTCAAGTCAAAGAGTATGGACCTAGCAAGAAGAACATTGGCTGACAACCACAACATTGTATATGTATGTTTATTTTTTAATCTTATGTAAATAAAGTCTTTAATCTTCTTACTTTGAATGCTTATAATATGGGATATAGTGATTCACAAAAAAAGGAACATGCTCTCAAATAGATGCTATGATTGAAAATAAAGCCTCCAAAAGAAAGAAGTTTACAAATATGGAAACAGACAGATATGGAGCCATGCTCAATTAGTAAAAGGAATTTGAGTTAAAAAGCCAAAGAGAATAGATGAAGGAAAGAAGGTGCACACGAAACACATGGAATAGAGAGACATACATTTCTTTAAATTCTGTCCTGTTTCTTCAGTTTGCCTCTGCAGAAGGTAGTTCTTTCTCCCTGTACCAGTGTCTGAGAGCAGTAGTCAGGTCACCACACTGATATCCTCCTATCAGTCAGGCTTATCCTTAGAAGGTAAGTAGGTCATGAGAGAAGATCTTAAAGAATGGAACTAAAATTGATGCGATAGCTCATACCTAAAATCCTAGTATTTAAGAAGCCAAGACTGGAGACAGGGGTATTACCATGGGTTTCTGGACATTCTTGATAACATAGTGAGTTTGACATTAGCCTGGACAACAGAGTGAGACCCTCTCTCAATACAGAGAGAGAGAGAGAGAGAGAGAGAGAGAGAGAGAGAGAGA